>JAOTQQ010000013.1:3243624-3275056 GCA_026546715.1 Gallinago undulata
ATTGTTAGGGGATAGGACACTTTGGCCAGTGCCTGAATCCTCCACCCCTGGTAGAGAAGCTAAGTCCATCCAGGCTAAGGCCAGAAACAGGTGCTCTCCTCTTTCTTCTCTCCTTCCATGGAGAAATGGAGGCAATGGGCAGAATTTTCAGGTATCCCCAGTTTTGGGGTGTTTCAACATGCCCATGGGAAGCTCTTGCAGGTGTGTTGCAGACCCAGAGGGCCTCAACGAGGTGCTGAGGCTGTAAAATTGGTGTGATGCTGCTGGAGATGGGTCTGCTGCAACGATGGTGCTCTGCCTGGGGTCTCCTGGAGATGTTGATGCTGAAGAGCTCCAGAGAATTGCACTTACAGGTAAAACTGAGATCGCTGGCTCTGAAAGGTGGGCGGTGGGATGCTCCCTGTCCTCTGCTGCACATCCAAACCTTCCCACCCCCCTCCCCATGACCGACCTGCACCTCATCCCCTGTTCACTGCCATCAGTACGAAGAGCCTCCAGTCTTTGGGTTGACCGTAGGGACCGAGGCAGGATGGGAGGAGAGAGAAACAACGCGAGACAAAGTTCCCGTTCACCTAAGACATCGTTATTTGCTGCTGGAACCAGGAGGGTGAACTGGTTTTGGGGGAGTCAGGAGGAGTTAAATCCTGGCTATTGATTCTCACCCAGCCCGGCTGCGCAGCCGTGAATTCCCCTGAATCCCGCCGCCGAGCAGCGGGGAGAAGCTGGAGTGGGCGCCAGGCAAGCGTGGGGACGGGAAGGGGGGGAAGCCTGCGCCCTTAAAATATTGATGCTGCAAATTAACATGTGTTTTAAGCCCGCGATTCTTCAAATATTTATCTAGCGTTAATATTTCGAAAACCGCATTAAATTTTGCCAGTGGTGCTTTATTCATGAGGAGCGCTCGGCAGCCACAGACAGCAGCGCCTGCTAAATCTGTACCGCGTCCACGCAGAGACAGCAGCTGGAGGATGGTGCCGGGGCTGGGAGAAGGAGATTTCTGCTCCTGCTTCCGACGCAGGGAGCTTAAAAATGAGCCAAAATGAACTCCTTCCCCATGGTTTCAGCTGCATGATTGCAGACGTTGGGTTCAGCAGAGCACAGGCCACATTTTTTTGACCCGTCTGAGGCCAAGCAAAAATAGTTTAATGATGTGAGCAGGGTGAGATAGATGCTCCCGTGTGCAATGGGAAGGGGAGCTGGGGCTGGGGGGACACTTTTTTTTTCCCAAGCTTGATGGCTGCTGTGGGGCTGCGAGAGCAAACAACGTGCACAAAGCTGTGTCCTCCCTTCCTGCACGTGCCAGCCCCATCCAAGGAGGCTGTTGGTTATGGGGGGAAAAGTGGGTGACTTGGCCCACGGTGGCTGCCAGGGCTCTGACGGTCACCCCAAAATCAGAAGCTTTGCTGGGGGACACCCCGAGACCTGAGCAAGGGTCGGTCGGAGTGGCAGCGCGGGGTTTCGGTCCTTCAGGCTCTCTCTGCCCGCTGCCTTACCTCGGGGCTGAAATTCGGCTTCAGCCTCCCGTTGGCTTCTGTCTCCTGCTTTTTATGTGACCCACTTGCCAAAATACCCCGAGCACGGAGAGACTTGGAAGGAAAAGTACAGGACATGGAGACAAATGCTCGGTGTCGCTGGCACAGGGAGCTCATTTTCCCCTGATTCCTTGACATTGCAATTGATACATGGCTTAATGGGCTTTGCTGCTGCTGCTGCCAGGTTCCTGTTAAAATTACTCCCAATTATGGCAAACGTTTAACTTTAGGTATGAGCAGAACTGCGAGCGACTCCATTTTGTACATCATCTTTTTGTTAAGCTCCTAACCTCCGCTGCAATTCTGCTCCATAAAACAAGGAGAGTTTGGGGGAGAGGGGGGCTGCAGATTGCAAATTGTGACGGGGACTGCAGCAGGACAGATTTTTTTTTTTGCATTATGAAGCCCGTGAGTGAGATTTCCAGCTGTGATTTTCATTTTTATTTATTCTCATTTTGCATGGGCAACGGGGACGTGCCAAAAGCCGCTTTTCTGGACTGAGCAAACCTAAAGCAAAAAAAACCAAAGCTGCCTGGACTGGTGCTTCCACTGAAGAAGTCTCGGAGTCTGGTCCCTTATTTCAGTTCTCTGTTTCCTTTCCTTTTTGAGTACTCTTGCGTAATTAAGAGATGAACCTGGCAGACCGCATCCAGCTAATACAGACACGATTAATTTCCATCTTCTCTTTTTATTTTTAAAGGTTGTCCTCTCCCATTGCAGAAAGCTTCATCGCAGATGGGTAGGAAACCTGCCAGCCGGCCACATTTTTGAGGTAAAAGGGGACAAGACATGGGAAAGTTTAGTGCTTTGAAAAAGTGACCTTTCTTGGTAATTAATTTGTCACTTCCCAACACCATCTGCTGACTCGTCAGCTGCATCCATCATGACTGCGTGAAAAACACTGGAAAAGTCAATTAAAATGGGAAATGGTGTCAAATGGGCTTTGCGCAGTTTCTTTAGCAAAGGGAGAGGGGGGAGGAAAAAACACCCCCCCTCTCATGTAACGTCCTTTTCATCGACACACATACACGTAGTCCCAGGGAGAAAAACTATGCTGACCTCTCTGGAAGTTTTATAGCCAGGACCACTTCACTGCCCAGCAATAAAGTGCAGTTAAACGCGCAGGGGGTCTGGGAAGCATCTTAGTGACTGCCACGTTTTTTAAGGAGGGGTTGGGGCCCAAATGGAGCATTATTGACTGGAGTGACAGCAGCAAGTCCCCTGTGGGGACCGAGGCGCAGCCCGGTGTGTACACATCGTATCGACCGGCTGTGATGGAGACGGGTAAGAAATGGCATTTTATGGGTTTGGGCAATAGCGGTTTTCCCCTTGTCTCCAGCAAATAGTGCCAGTGCTTAGCTCTCAACCAGCCAGGCAGGAATGCCGCTGCAACACCCCGTAAAGCCTTTTGATGCAGGAGGATTTCATTGCTTCCCCAACTCATATTTTTTTTTTCCCCTCTTTCATCTCGCCTGGTTGCTCTCAGGATTCCTCGCGCGGAGCCACCCGTCCAGGAGAAACACCTTGGCCTGGTCCCAACCCCTCCAGCATCAACCTGACGGTCTTGAAGAGGCCAAAGATGAGATCTTACAGCAGTCACTTGCTCTCTCTCCACCTCTTTTTTTTTCCTGGAGAGAGATGGCAGTGGACAGTTTTGTGTCCCTGATGGAGATCGGTGTGTCCAGGACTGCATGATGCTCAGGGTGGTAGAAGGGGCCACTCAAAATGGACAGAGAGATCCCCCCGACAACTTCGATATCTCCCCACTTGTCTGCTCAGTTTATAAAGCTTTTTAGGTGGGAGATTTAGCATGCATAGTTTTATTTATTATTTTAATATTTAGCTCTAGATCCTGCCAGGGGATTTATTACCTTAAATCTATGCTTTTTGTAATGCTCATGGGTCAAACTTCATTCTGCATTATGCTTATTTTGCGGCAATGTTGTTATTATTGTGATTTGCCCATATTAGGGTAGAAATATAATTAAGACACAGGCATCATTTTATCACTGGTACACTCATATAAAAAATACTTTCTCCTGGAGGACTCACGGGCTAAATAGACAAGCTGAGAGAGAGGAATTTTTCCATTTTATAGCTGGGGAAACTGAGGCAGAGATGCCCTGTCTGGCTTTGGGACCCACTGAGAATGGCTGCCAGCCTAAAGCCTGGGGTGGGAGGAAAGGGGATCTTCCTGGAAACGAGAAACTTCTAAAAATCCAATGCAGATAACAGCGTTCCCTGCCTGGCAAACACGTTTCCACGCACGCCAGGTTCGTCAGCTCTGCTGGAAGTGTGGCCCCACGCAGGTAACTGGGCACACACTGGTGCCCCTACACGTATATAAAGGGTGGGAAAACCAGCAGGAGCATCCAAGTGTGACCAGGAGCAAGAAGAGATCTGCCCTCCAGCATCCCGTGGCTGCGCTCCCAGGTAGGTGCTCGGTCTTCTTTACAAGCTCGACGGGGTGGGCACCTCATGGGTCCTCAGCACTGGTGTTACTGGCATGTCTTGGCTTCAGCCAGGAGAGCTCTGACAAGAAAGAGGAAGCAAAATCGATGTTTAAACCGAGGGGAAAGGTGCTTTCTGCTCATCCCCCATCGTTGGAGCATCGATTCTTGCAGCTCCTGCTTCCATGCCTGTCGTGAGCACCCAGCAGAGGCGCGGGGAGCCCCGGGTGCCCTCTGCACGCAGGGATCTGCTTTGAAGAGACAGAAAATGAGTCACAGACAGCTCCTATCGACAGTAACGATCTGATTTTTCTTTCTGGAAGACAGCTCAGTAGATAAAGGCGCTGTCTTGTCACTGTGCTCACACCAGTACCAGGTGGATGCTCACCCCTCCTGCCCCCAGCTTGGGATTTCACCCCATTTTATGCAGTCATAAGCAGAGCTGGGAACTGCTGCACCCAGCCCCATGCGACCGCGGTACGTTGTTGTGCTTGATGCTGAACTTGGGATCCTCCCGCTCCGTGCTTTCTCTTTGTATCTGGGAAGCAAATTCACTAACAACAAAGTCCATGTCTGCCTGGAGAGGCATCGAACGAGAGATCTCGGGTCTGAAAGACACGTCCTGCTTACAAAATAAGGAGGGGACATTCAGAAATGACAGTCTTTGACTGGAGTAATGTCTGGGGGTGTTTCTCCGGGGGAAGAGGGAGCGAATCAATCCACAGAGGGATAGTCAATAAGAGATGAAGGAGGTGGCTGGGTTTATTTCTTTGTATATGGAAGTATTTTATTGTGGTGGTAGAATAAATGAGAAGGTAAGAAAGACCGAAGCTACTCAGATAACACCATGTTATCAGCACATCTGCATATCAACACCTTGTTATTACAAGGGGAGAGCCTGAGAAATCCTCTTTTGATCACTGCAGCAAACAGAACCTCTCGCTGGGTCACAGCTGATAGCTTTGATGGCCCAGCCTGGGTGGAGGAGATGGCACCGGTGCTGCCCTAAGCAGTGCCAAGGGAGGGGAGGGGGCTACAGCCACCGTCAGCCCTCCCCTGGCCTGGAGCAGCGCAGGGATGTGACTGGCATGTGCTGCAGAAGGGAATATTTATTAACTTCCACTGGCCTTCAGCTCAATACTGGCTGATATTTATGGGAAATCTAATTTAGGGGTCAAACTTGGCCTAACAATGTCTTTTCAATAACGTCCAAACCAAGAGGTTTCTGAAACTAATTAAGGATCAGGCTCCAATCAGGTAGAGTAGTTAAGCTGTGGGACCCGACTTCATTAAATTTGTCCAGAGAGAATATTTTAATATTTAAAGAGAACATTTAATGTTTACGTAAGTCCTCTTCTGACGTGAAGTCGCCATTAAATCACTTCAGAAGGTAGTTTTTAAAGCCCTTTATACCAGGCTTTTATGGACCCAGGCTGGCAAATGCCCTTCCCAGCTCTCTTGGACCCAATGAGGCTTATTAAAAGATTCTGTCCATCAATGCAGGTTTTCAGGAGTGAGGAATATGAAAACAAAACTTAACAAAACAGCTATCTTAAGGCTTTTTCCCCTCTTACAGCATCATTCTGTCTCCTTGCTGTCAGTGGGATTGATGGGAGCGTTTTACTCTGGATGTGTGCGGGTCTTAAACCAGTACAGCTGGAGGGCTAAAGCTTGCAGAACAGAGGCAGTCTTTAACAGTACTGAAGGGCTGGGCTTGAAGTCCCTGGAGATATTGCTCAAGAACAAATCTGTTTACAGAAAAAGGTTTGAGAGGCGAATTGTCAGTCAAGGCACTTCTATTCTCAGCTCAGGAGCAACTGGAAGAGTAAATATACCTCTAGTTAGCTGGTGGATAAATTAGATTGCAGCTGATCAAAAGCCAAAGGGATTTCTTGTCACTCGGCCCCTCTCCACTATCACCCTGGTATCTTCTTTCCTGTGTCTTTCAGACTCTCAGGATGGTTTCAAAGAAGGTGGTGGCCAGTTTGCTCTTGGTGTACGTGGTGTCAATGCTGGCTGAGCAGACCGAAGGCTTCGTGCCCTTTTTCACCCAGAGCGACTTCCGGAAGATGCAGGTAACCCCAAGAAACGTCTGCAGGGGCTGAAGCCCTGAATTAACCAGGAAAGGTGTTTCTTCCTCTCTAATCCCTGAAGCTCTGCCGGTGCACACTGTGCCACTGTCATCCCTGTCATCTGCCCCTCTGTTCAAACAGATCACAGAATCCCATGGGGTTGGAAGGGACCTCTGGAGGTCATCTAGTCCAACCCCCTGCCAAAGCAGGTCCACCCAGAGCAGGTCCCACAGGAACGTGTATTGGTTGGACTAGATGATCTTAAAAGGTCCCTTCCAACCTAGGTGATTCTGTGTCCAGAGGGTTTGAATGTCTCCAGAGAAGGAGACTCCACCACCTGCCTGGGCAGCCTCTGCCAGGGCTCTGCCACCCTCAAAGTGAAGAAGTTCCTCCTCGTGTCTAGATGGAACTTCCCATGTTCAAGTTTGTGCCCATTTCCTCTTGTCCTGTCCCTGGGCACCACTGAGAAAAGACTGACCCTGTCCTCTTGACACCCACCCTTTAAGTATTTATAAGCATTGATCAGATCCACATTCAGTCTTCTCTTCTCTAGTCTAAACAGACCCAAGTCCCTCAGCCATTCCTCATAAGGGAGGTGCTCCAGGCTCCCAATCATCTTTGTAGCCCTCTGCTGTGCCCTCTCCAGCAGTTCCCTGTCCTTCTGGAACTGGGGAGCCCAGAACTGGTCCCAGGGCTCTAGATGGGGCCTCCCCAGGGCAGAGCAGAGGGGTAGGATGACCTCCCTCCACCTGCTGGCCACACTCTTCCTGATGCACCCCAGGATGCCATTGACCTTCTTGGCCACCAGGGCACATTGTCAGCTCATGGTCATCCTGTTGTCCACCAGAACCTCTAGGTCTTTCTCCTCAGAGGTGATATGAGACTATAAATGAAGAGCCTGGACTCCTTTCTATAAGAATTAAAAGGTACATGTGGGTTATTATGGGTTGTCATCTCCGGCCAGTGGGGCTCGTTTTTCTTTCCTCCCTGCTTGTGGCTGTAATTTTTACAGAGAAGCTGCAGCCTCCCATCACTGCACTGATGGGTCTTTTTGTTGTAACAAATAATTAACCATCCTCCAGATGGTTGTCACCTCTGGGATGTGCAGAGAGGAGAATGTTTTTTTCTTTTGATGTGAAACTAATACTGTTGAAAGGTGTCAGGCAGCCAGCCTCAGAGACTGCGTCTTCTTAAACGCAGCCGAAGCGAGCTTCCCCCGCACGACACAATCCATTGATACTGAGGAAAAATCTTGTTTCCAACACCTATCCACTTGCTGGATAGCAATTGCTTTTTGTGGGGAATACAGTCATCCTTCAGCCTTGTTGAGGAAGACGATGGGGACCCACGCACAGTCCCCAGACTGATTGTTCATACATCACGACCCCCGTAGCTACGTGCCTGCTTGTGATTGAGGGTCTTCTAGATGTACATGGGTGAAATCAGTCTTCCAAAGGCTGATGGGTCCCTTCCCAGTGAGCTGTGGCCCTGGGGGAGGATGCTAGGCAGCAGTGAGACCTCCAGTCCCTCTGGTTCTGTGCCCAGCTCTGCAGGTTCCTGGGTATCACACGCTGTTGATAGGGTGCAGAGAGGGTTTGGTACCCACACGATGCTGCATCCCAGCATCACTGCCCCGATTGCTCTCTGCTGTGAAGTTGCAGGAAAAGGAGAGGAACAAAGGAGGGCAGAAGAAATCCCTGACCTCACTGCAGCAGCTGGAAGAGGAAGGTTTCTCTGAGGAATCTGCTGCAGATGTCCACAAGGTCCAGACCATCCAGGTACGTTGAAACACGCAACTCGAAGGAGCCCATGAGGACACACAAGGGGACAAATGGCCCAAGAGTCAGCCCAAGGGGCCTGGCTATAAAAGAGTATTTGGTGATGCTGTGTGAGAAGACAGTGGGTGTTATCAGGGAGCTCACAGTTGATATAAAGGACCACCAGCTGCTTCCAGCCAGGCAAAGCGAGATGGCATCAGAGAAAAGTTTTACCTCCACCCTATAAATTATCTCGGACACTCAGCATCCTGGTCACCCCTCAGTCCCATCCGGCTTCTCCTTTAGTATGGGGAAGATGGAAACAACATGAGGGCTTTCTTTGCCCCTCAGTGACCACCAGCCACCTGCAAGGCAGGAACTTGCAGCTCTGCTTCACCTCCAGGTTTAACTTGTTGCTTTTTCACCCAGCCCCAGATTAGCTGTCACCTCTGCTCTCACAGCCGAATGCACTGGCAAGACCTTATTTGTAAACTTGGACCTGTACAGCTCAACTCCCCCCCCCCAGCCTCCCCCCAAAGTCTGGATACAGAGCAGAAAATTGCCAGTTTTAGGGATTTAAGTGCCAGTCTAAGCCCTCAAAGGCATGCTTACCTGGTTAGCCAAGTCTGAAAATTGTTCTTTTCCACTTGAATACCGGGAACTCTTTGCCCTGGCCGTGCAGCCACTCCTGCAGTGAGCTGGGCCATTCTCTGTGAGCATGTAGGTCCACCCCAAATTTGGGGGGAGACGGAGGGGGACAGGCAGCGGGGCTGCCCAGGCTGGAGTTTGGCCAAGATGCAGGTTAATGTGCAACTGGCTCTCGCAAACGTGGCGCGCCAACAATCAATAATAGGATTTAAACAGCAAGGATTCACAGTTCAAAGCGTTAAATAACTGGCACATCCCAGTCTCTAACGCTCCCCCGCTGCAACCACAAGCCCTCCTGTGCCTCCAGCCATGACTGGAACAACTCTATTTACTTTGGGAACATCTGAGCCACAGCTGGCTCAAAGTCAGTCGGTCTGGAGGCAGGATGATGTCTCATCCTCAGCCTTTACCGAGGCAGGGTGCTTCACCACATCAGTAAAGCTGACGGCTTGAAGGGTCAAGGTGGGAGATAGTGGGGGATTATAAGGTTCAGAAATTATTTTCTTCTTTGCAGTCTCTGTTGCCAGGAGGTACCTTTATCTGTGTTTCTGAGTCAGCCCACAGATGATCCAATGCCTGAAAACTTTAGCACTCTGAGCGGCACAAGATTGCATTGACTTCAAAAATGTTGCTTTTCCCCCATTATAAGGATCATCCCCAAATAAAGCTCTACAACCTCTACCGATTTGAGCAAAGAGGGGTCAAAGCACCCCAACCTGCCTCCCTCTTCCCTCCTCAGCTTTTCCTTCTGACTTTTCCTGCTTCCTCCACAGCTAGCTGTTCCTGTCAGAGCTGGGATGTGTCTCACCCCAAGGCAGCTGGAAAAATACCAAGATGTCCTGGAGAAACTGCTAGCAGAGATGTTACAGGACACCCCAGACGGTACTGTCAGGAGGTTGATTTCTGCCTTGGGAATTCTGCCTTTCCCTCCTCTCACCAGCTCATCATCATGAGATATTTATATTCCTCAGAAGGGCTTTTGTGTCATGTTTGCTCACTTTATGGAGTCCTCGGATACCCCACCCGCTCTCATGTACACGCTCTTCTTCTGGGAAGGTTATTCACTCTCTTAGGGTGCTGTTTGTGCCCTAGAGCTGATATTGTTAGCAGCATTGCAACATTTCCCCGCAGCTCCCCTTGGCTTTGCTTCCCACTTCCCTACTCCTCCTCCCCCAAAATCCTCAATCTTCAGGGTGTGATTTCTGATGGAGCTTATAACACAAGCTACACCTGTGAAGAAGCTCAGCACCTGCAGTTGGAGCTGAACCCCCCCTCTCCCTGCGCAGGGGCTTACAACTAATGCTTAATTACAGTTAGAATTAGCTGCAATCTGAGGTGTTGAGCGCTAACGAATCCAGCCCTGGGCTTTGCTTTTAGTGGATGGGAATTGGAAAAAGAAAATATCCAGGGGCAGTATGTGACGCAGCTATTCCTGCCTGCAGAGTTGAGGGGAGACGGAATGGGTCTCACTAGTGTTATCTCTGGATGCTTTCTCTTATCTAGGCTTAAATGTCCCCCCAAAAAAGAGGGTGCCCTCTATCCCTCTGGGATTTGTTACTCTGCTTTGGCTGTGCTGATTTCAGTTTGCCTTCTAGCTTTTTAGATGGGGAGCTGAGGAGGAGGAAACAATATATAAAGGCTAGGAAAGACTGAATGACAAATTTAAGGACACTTGTTCTTTCCTCTCTTTTCTTTTTAGCTGACTGATATCTGCAGAATCAGAAGAGAAAGCGATGTAGCTTGCTGAAGCTAAAAGACTCCACTTATGTAAACGAAATCTGTAAAAGAGATTAGCGAAATCTGAGGTGAGATAATAAAATGCGCAGCATAATTAAATGGAGGATTTGTGCCTTCTTTTCTGCGTGCCTCTCAGCCAGATGGCAAGCAGCAAGTGTGGGAAAGCAGAGAGGGAGGGAGGGTTTCGAGTTCTCGAGAACATCCCCGTCCTTCTGAGAAGTGCAAAGCATGTTGCAAAGCCTGGGTAATTAATCTTTGTGGCCTAATAAGTTGGAGCCCTCCCTTTTGGCAAGGAGGGAAACTGAGGCAAGTATTTACCGTATCTCCTAGCCAGGGTGGTGACATAAGGGTAGGATGAGGAGTTTTGGGTGGGGTACCTGGGCATCCCCACCGGGCTCCCTGCTCTGGACGCGGGAGGGCACTCTCTGCCACGCTGCTGGGAGAGAGCAGGAGCCCTGATTTGCAGTTCCTACCTGTTCTCCCAACCCCCTCTTACTCACCCAGGCGATATAAATCTAAAGAACACTGTGAGGAACACCTCACCCCATGGCTACGATGCAAACAGGCACAGCGTGTGTGAAACTATGCGGAGCTCCGGCCTTAGTTCTGCCTCTCAAACAAACCCAGGGGTGAAATCCTAATTCCACTTGAACATACCGCTCTCCATTTACATACCTTTGGCTTATTTTAGAGCTGCTCCTCTATACTGGCAGCAGGAAATCCAACATATGTAAAGTAAGGATGGGTGAGACCAATGGTATGTATGTGAATATATCCAATTTCAATCCAATTTTATCCTCCCAACCTAACACAAGCTCTGTTCTCGCTGTGGTTCATTTAAATAGCTGTGTTTGCACTAGAACAACACTCCCTGGTACGTTCTCTGCTGTAAGCCATCCCTTAGGAGAAAAGAAATCTCCCGATGTATAATGCAACATCCAGCGTGGAGTGGATTCCAGCTTCAACATTTGATTCAAAGGCACATTCCCAGTCCAGGGACTGATCAGCTCAGCCTAACTCAAAGTTTGCAGGGATTATTGCTGAGGCAGGTTGAGCTATGAAATCACCATAAATGAGTCTGAGCGGGAGGAAGATAGAAAATAATACATTCCATTAGGCTGAGAGTGAAATCAGCTGCATGTATTGCTGGGCTATAGGAGCTCAGGCAACGCAAATCAGTCTACAGTGGAGTGATACCCATGGAAGATCTGGTGTGGAAATCATAGGAGGAGCTGCACCACCTTCACGCCAGTTTTCAGCAAGATCAGAGACTGTTTGCTTCAAAGGGGGGCTGTTGACTTGTCAATTCTGAAAGACCCAAACCTTTACCCCAGGTTTAATTTTGCCCTGCCACAGGAGAACAAGGAGAATTTCCCCTTGTGGGGCAAACTGCTCCTAAAAGCCCTACATAAGCTCCACGGTTGGTCATGCTCTCCAGCATGTCCTTTTGCCCAGCTCTTTCACTCAGGTGGTTTCCCAGGCTGGCAGCTCCCCTGTGCTATTGAGGAAGAAAAGTTTCCCAGTGACAGTAGGAAAGAAAGTCTATGTGAGCCTCTTGGATTTGCTTCCTGGACCATTTCCCACCACAGCGATAGTGGGGCCGAAGCTGCAGAGGCTTCCATGAGGAGATCCACCAATGTGGCTTTGCAGGGATATCTCTTACATTTTGACCCAGACAAACTGTAAAGCAAAGGTCTGCTTTTACCATGGCCGTTGGTTCTGCCAATGGCTCTTCCCAGTTGACCCAGCTATAAATGAGCGCAGGGATGGATGGTTGGTTGTGACAGTAACCATCTTGCCCTGCAGCAACAACCGTGCAGTCCAAACAGGTCCCCAGACAAGGGGCCATTCAGCTTTTGGAATTAAATTCCTTCCAGCTTTGGGGGCTTGAGTAGTGGGAAAGAAACGGATATTCTTCTGCTGGAAGGAGAAGATGGATGGAACCCAACCATCTTCCCAGGCAGGACTCCTGCTGTCAGGGCTATATCTCTTGTTAAGAAGCAAAATGGTCTCCGAGCTACAGGACAGATCTGTATCCTCAGTGCCATGGAAGGCTGCTCTGGCAGCCACCAGCACCAAAGTCCGTGCCCACAAGCAGACAGGAAGGTCTTGCCACTCAAGAAACTGAACCACAGTTTGGTGGCAGGACGAGCAGATGAATAGTTGGGGGAAAGAGGCAGGGAAAGGAGGAGAAGGAAGAGAGAAAAGACTGAAAGCAGCACTGGCTTTCTAACCTAATAAGAAGCTCGTCAGGCTGAGGACATGACACGCGATCGGGAGGATGAGAAGCAGTGTTCTTGGGTCACACCTGTGCCGTGGCTGTGAGTGACAGGGTGTTAAATTGGCACAGTCGGCTCCCGAGTACGGTTTGACACTTCCCCTGGTGACATACGCAGGACTGTCGTCCAAATGCCATGGGATACGCAGAGGTGGGGGTGGGATGGTGGGGTGTTTTATTTTCTTTTTTTTCAGCAGCCCCTCAGTCAGGGTTGAGAAGGCTTCAGCTGCTGCCCGTGCTTTTTGGGGTGCGGCACGCTCCCCTCTTCAGGCACCTTGTGAAGATGGCGCGGATCTATTTCTACCCCTCTGCGTACAGCAGTCCCATCTTGATGCTTCAAGAGGAGAAGCAGACGGCACGGCATGGCACGGCACGCCTGCTCTTCCCATTCCAGAGCTGAGTCACTGCCAGGCAGTCCTAAGGCAGCTTCTGGGCGAGCAGGGAAGGTGGAGGCTGTCCCCTCCTCGTCGTCCCATCTTCCCACATCCCGCTCAGCAGATTTAGAGCCAAGATGTTCAAGAGCTGCGCCGTGGGCTGGGAAACTGGCTTTTCACAGCCCGGCATCTCTGAGCATGGCAGCCCATCTGCAGCATCCACGGGCTTGTGCTCGCCCCACCAGCCCCTGCTGCTGCCCAGAGCCGTGGGGATGGCAAAAAAGGTTCCAAAATCAGAAAAAAAAACCCCTCATCAGCCTCATCATCGGGACTGTGAGCAGGGTGACAGGGGCAAACAGGGGCTTGTCCATGGGGATATAGGCTCTGAGAGACAGAGGGCTGTCTTCTCCTACTGCTTCCATGGTGTCCAGGTGTTACCAAAGGCAGGCCTCTGCTTTGTTTATAACCATATGCTAAGCAAAATGAGTTAATTACTGAGCTTCTTACTGTGTGAGAAAATAGTTAGTGCCTGAGCTGCTAGTGATAAGGATGGGATAACAAGAAGTAGTTAATCACTTCAAGGGGCTCTCATATGTCAAAGTAGGTCCTCCTGTACCAATTAGGACACAGCAGTGGCTATTTCAAGGAACAACCTTATCATCCTCAAGAAATTGGCAAACTTACAGTAAACTTTTACTGTCCTGAGATGACTCAATACCTTAAAAAGATAATGTGACGAAGGGTAACCCTACCCAAACCAAGGAACTCACACGTGTGCAGAAGTGTTTTGCCCATGCTGCAAAATGTAATATGTGTGTGCAAAAGGGCTATTGGGTCATCCTGCTGAACCTGTAAGCCTAGGTGGAGTTATGTATTAGGTAGGTGGAATAATGAGAATCTTTTGTGTATAAATAATGGGTGAATGTCCCCAGCAAGGTGTGCCAGATTTGTGGATTTCCACCTAGCACCTAACATCAAATAAAACAATATTTCCTCTCTTCTGGTTTTGAGAGCTTCTGTTTCAGGTAACACAGGTACCTTCTGGGGAAGACGAGGATGCTCCTGAGGGTTGTCTTGCCAAGGAGGAAGGGAGAGGGGCTGTGGATTTCTCTCTGCAAATAAGAAGCATCTGTTCCTGCTGAGCATCGGCACCATCAACCTCCCTTCTGCCAAGGAATCGCAGCTTTTCCCCAGCCTTCCCATTCGCCACCACCATTCCCATGTTTTCCACTCTGAAGGTCACACAATGAGGCTGCTGGGCCAAACTCTGTCTGGGCTTAACTTCCCTGACAGCCAGAAACACAAGAAGATGAAGGGTTGTATGGGGTTTTTTGGTAGTCTTTGTGCTTTTTCTCCAAAGCAAGAGGAGTTCACTTAATTCATGAGCTCATACCAGCTCAGGTTTAGATGCCAGCACACAGCTGCATGTCTAGGCAGAGCTTCTGCAAACCGAAAGCTGTGAGCTTCCAAAACCTGTGTACTAAGAGCATATTCTAATTCTATATTTACATTAGACACCGCTCCAACTTATTAGCTGTCAGTTGTGCTTTCCAGTTAGTGAGCAGGGGAAGCTCAGCTTAGCACGTTCACACTTCCCATCGGAACTGAGTATGCTCTTTTAAGGGGCTCCCCGGCCTCTCCTAAGCGTACATTTGTTGTTGCCAACCAGATTAACAAACCTCAGAACCTTGTTGCCTCTTTTTTTTACAAATCATAGAATCATAGAATGGTTCGGGTTGGAAGGGATCTTAAAGACCTCTAGTTCCAACCCCCTGCCCTGGGCAAGGACACCTCCCACCACACCAGGTTGCTCCAAGCTCCGTCCAGCCTGGCTTTGAACCCCTCCAGGGATGGGCCAGCCACAGCTTCTCTGGGCAACCTGTTCCAGTGCCTCACCACCCTCACAGCAAAGAATTTCTTTCCGGTGTCTAATCTAAATCTCCCCTCTTCTAGTCTAAAACCATTATGTCTTGTTCTGTCACTATGCTTCCTGACAAAGAGTCCGATCAGGAGGAATGAGGTAAGCTTTGCCTGATGCCCTAAACACAAAGGGCATGGCAGTGAAAGGAGTATCCCAAAAGAAGTTTTTATGTCGAAAAGGCACAGTTTAGCCTCTCCAGCCAGCAGGGAACGGGGGTCCACCATGAGCTCTCTCTGACCCCCCCTCCAGTTCCCACCGGCTGCAGGTCCCGTTCCTGAGGGACCACTGAGTTTCCACCACTCCGGTATCATACGTCCATCATAAAAACAGTGATGCGCAGACAGCCTGCACGCATTCATCACTACTTTTTCATTATCTTTAATTAAATTCCGATATTACGCCACAGTATTTCAGCCACTTTCATTACTTTCTTTACAGGCGGCGGCAGGAAAAAGCAATTACTGTACATCACTGCCTTGCCAAAATAAATTTTCAAGACGACGCTTGGTTTTGCCTTTTTAGGCTGCAAAGTATGCAGGGAACCTCCTTCCCCGGCAAATATCCTGAGGATCCAGATCCTGATCCTGCTGAAAGCGGTGGCAAAGCTCCAGCCCGCCCGACGGTTGCCAGTTCAAGGACTGGAACTTGGCAGCGATGAGAGGGATGAGGAAAAAGTGTGTTTGGGGAGGTGGCAGGTGACTGGGCAAGACACTTCTTTCTCCTTACAAATGTCCCTAGAAGTGGCGAAACATCGGCGTAGTTTGGTCAGAGTGAGGTGAGAGGTGCTCAAGCTTGCTCCTAGCAGGGTCCTCCAGAGTGATGGACTGGAGACATTGGCCAGCCCAGATGTTGAGGTAGCTTTTGTCCTTCTCTTTATCCACTTTTCCCCGCTTTCCCGTTTCCTGAAATGAACAACAGCTCCCACCAGCCACCATTGCCACTCTGAGAGGACCCCCTGACCTCCCCATCATGGCGGACCCCGCGACCCTGCCTCCACAGGAGACGTATGAGGGGAGCAACGATTTCCTTGACCTTCTCAATATGGCGCTCACACAACCTGGAGCTGCAGCGTGGGATGCCCTTCTCAAGATGGCCGCCCTAGCAGGACGGCGCCGCTGGCCGCTCCTAAGATGGCGGCTGCGTTTCCTACTAGCAGAACACTTCCGGCGGGGCCTGGTGTCAGCGCCGCGGCCATGGCGGAGCTGACAGACGCGGAGCTTCGGAAGGAGCTGATGGCGCTGGGCTACCGGCCGGGCCCCATCACCGCCACCACCCGCAAGGTCTACATGAAGAAGCTGGGCTGCCTGCGGGCCGAGGTGGCGGCGGCCAAGCGCAGGGGCCCCGCCACGCCACCCAGCCCGGCCCGCTCTTCCGCCAGGCCGCAGCAGGCCTCGCCCTCGCGGCCGCGCTCCGGCTACAACCCCGCCGCCGGGGCCGCTCACGACAGTGAGGAGGAGGATGAGGAGGAGGAGGAGGAGGAGGAGGAAGAGGAGGAAGAAGAAGGGGGACAACAGCCAGCGTCCCGCTGGGGGACGTCTGGGAAAGGTGGTGGGCTGGCCTGGGGGGACTCCCGGGCGTCCCCGCCGGGCCGGAGTGGAGGGCTCGGCCACAGGGCTGAGGGAGGCCTGTCCCGGGACAACTTCGGGGGGCTGAGCTCCTCGGCGCAGTGGGGGGCGTCTGTAGAGAGAGGTGGGGGTGCCAGGGCCGGTCTAGGTGGGTATGAGGGGCTGAGCTCCCCCTCCCAGTGGGACACGTCCATACAGAGAAGTGGGGGGCTTGGGGACAGGCTGGGGGTGTCCCGGGATGGGCTTGGAGGGCTGAGCTCCCCTTCCCTGTGGGGCACATCCGCAGAGAGAAGTGGGGGGCTTGGGGTTGGGTCAGAGCCATCCCTGGATAGGTCTGGGGGGCTGAGCTCCACGTCCCACTGGGAGATGTCAGAGGAGAGGAGCAGGGGGCTCAGCACCGGGCGGGGGGCATCCCTGGATGGGTTTCAGGGGCCAAGTGCCACGTCCCAATGGTTTACAGAGAGAAGTGAGGAGCTCGGCGCTGGGTCAGAGCCATCCCTGGATGGGTTTCGGGGCTCAAGCTCCTCTGCCTTGCAGTGGGGCACCTCAGCAGAGAGGAGTGGGGGGCTCAGCACAGGGTTGAGGGCGACCCTGGACAGGTTTCGGGGGTCCAGTGGCACATCCCAGTGGAGCACAACTGCAGAGAGAAGTGGGGGGCTTGGTGTTAGAGCTGGGTCGGGGACATCCTTGGATGGGGTTGGGGGGTTGAGCTCCACATCCTCCTGGGGTACCTCCACAGGCAGGAGTGGGGGGCCCAGCTCCAAACCCCTTTCCAGTGATGAGATTGGGGGACTGAAGCCCAGGAGCCACTGGGGCACGTCGGGAGGAGTAATTGGGGGGCAGAGCTCCCGAGCTCAGTGGGAGCCAGCAGGGGAAAGGAAGGGGTTCTCCTCCAACAGCGTGTGGAGGCGGGAAAGTGAGGTGACACCCGGCACCCACTGGGGCACCTCAGCGGGACCTGGGGGGTTGAGTCACCAGTTTGGGAGAGGGAAAGAGGATTTGGCTTCCAGCGTTCGGAAGGAGGTGGACAGGGAGCTGAACCCCAGCAGCCGGGGAGGGGGGTTGATCCGGCGTTTCCCATGGAGGGCTACGAGCGACACGGGGCAGAGTTCAGGGAGCTGGTGGGGAGCAGGACAGGGAATAACCTCCCGAGCCCCCTTGTTGCGGTCAGCCGCGAAGCAGCAGACGGAAGGAAAGGGCAAAGGCCTCGAATACTACTTCTCCCAGTTCCTTTGCCTTGCCAGCTTTGTGCTGCTGATGATCTTTCTGGGCATCCTCATGGTGAAGATGATCGGGTCAGGCTGGCTTGACAAAAGAGAGGAGAACTGTACGTGCGCTCGTTTAATCCTGTTTTTAAACTGTATTCACCTTTCTTTTCTGCCTTTATTACTTCCATCGCCATCGCATTTGTCATTCTCATTGCCATAACCTGACATCTCTGCTTCTGTCCCCATTTCCATCTCCGTTTGCCCATGGGAAACCTTGTTAGTCAGGGAAAGTAAGTCAAGTGTGTGCTTTTTGGCAAAGAAGTTTGGCCTTCGGTTCTCCGGGACCATGTGTTTTATGGAGAGTGACATTCCTGCCAAGGCCAAGGATGTATTTTATGATTGTCCGTTGTGTAACATAATGTCTGTGTAATTGCCCGTTGAGTGTTTTTAATGTTAATCTCTGCAAAGCGCAGCCCTTCCTGGCGTTTACCCTGTCCCTGTGAGAAGTGCAGCGAGTGGAAAGGGGACTTGGGCACTAAAAGCGTGGCAGAGCTTTGATGAGAAACAAAAAGGGGCTTCCCCCATCGCTCGTTTTTTAAAGCAGAGTTTCCCAGCTAGAGCAGATGGAAATCATTGTCATTTCAGGGCTTTGATCTGAAAGAAGAAGAGGTTTGGGGTGTGGTTGGGAAGGTGTGAGCCCCGAAACTGGGTGCTCTGTGCCTGTAGGTGTGTGCGCTTTGCATGGGCTGGGAGAGCTGTTTCCTGCTTAGAATAAAGCTCTCCAATATCAGTGAATTTCTGATGCGCCCTTTACAACTTTGGTAAATATTTTGAAACCTGTGGTATTTTGAAGCAAGAATTCTTTTAATACCCAGGTAGTTTGATTGATTGGTGGAAAGTACTGCGTGGTGGATCGGGGTCGGCGTACATCCAGTTGTTGGGGCAGGAGGGAGCTGTTTAAACCAGAGGCTGTAATCTGCAGGGCTAACAGCTCCAACTGAAATAAATCCTCTGCTTTTGCCTTGAGGAGTCTTGATTTAAATCCCTGTTATCACCTTGATATTTCAGGTGACCGTGGCGTTCAGCGAACAGCAGTACTAGATTGTAAAAGATCCACGTGAAGCGGTGGGTCATGGAGGAACATGAAACATCTACTTAAAAGGAGCTATTAAAACATTCAGACCTCAATTTTTACTTTCCTGCTGAACAGGATTCATCATTTGCACCCATTTTATTTGTTTTGTGGTGCTTTGAATGTGCTATTTGCATAGTAAGGTGCTGTGCGTAGGGTGAAATTAAGAAGAGCAGAATCAGGCTTGAAAGTAGAGCCTTTTTTTAAAAAAAGATAATTACTTTCTTGATCAAAGCTCTTGTTTTGCAGCCAGTTAACTTGCCCTCCCCTTCTCTCCCACAGTTAATCTCCTGCCTGTGGATTGTGACAAAAGAACAGATGATGTAAGCATGTATTTATTTATCTTCAAGTATTGTGGGTAGGGGACTCTCACAGAAGAGTAATTATTCTAGGTAACTTCCACCAATATCAATATCACTGTAAAATTATTAATTCTATCCTTTTACAGAAAAATTGTGATTTTGATGAGTTGGAATTAATGGGCCAGATTAAATTAGGGCTGCATATGAGACTCCAAGAGATAAAAATTTAAATTCCCAATTATGTGAATCAATTTCTTTAATAGTTGTAGCAGAAGTGATATTGGTTTGCAGTAAAGCTGTGTTCAGCTTCAACAATGCAAGATTTAATCCACCTAATTCCCAGAACTACACCGTAAAGTGTTGTACAGCCCCGTGCCTTTTATCATAATGTATTATTAAGAGAGAGGAAATTTCCTATTGCGTTCAGAGTTACGGTCTCCTGTGATGCTCTGCAGGCAGAGAATCGATGTGCGATGGGTCAGATGGAATGGCTGGGCTGTGACTTGGGGGGTTTGGTGACACTTTCAGAGGCTGCACTGGCTCAATTTGGACTCAGAAACAGTAGATCTTTGCTGAGGGAGTGTTTAATTTGAGCTAGAGGTGCATTACTGAGCCAAACCCCCCGCTGCTGGTATTTTATTTGGATATTTTTAGCTAATCTGATCGCTGTCCCATTGCTGCTGGTCTGTTCACGTTTGTTACCTGTTTCTGACTTTCAGTTCTGTCAAACTAAACAGAAGGATGCGATGATGAACATGCTGCACGAGTTGTATAACTACTTGTCTGTACAAGCTGGTAAGTTCCAATTGTCATTATAAACCACTTAGGAGTGTTCAACAAACTGCCTCTCCCAGCTGTCTGGCCATTTTTAACCTCAGCTTGAAGAGAGGGGTTTATGGAACAGTCAGTTCCACTTGAAGAGCTCTGAATAAGTCAGGTAATAGAAAAATAGAAAAAGATGTGTTTATTTTTATTCTGAATAGTGCTTAGCTAATGCAGTTGTATCACCATGCTCTCATGGAGTGGTCCTTATTTGCACTTGATAGATTGGGAATTTGAGATAGAAATATTCAGCTTTATGGTTCTTTTCTGCCAGCGTCTTGAAATTGTCTGCAGGACACTCAGAGCCAGTAAGTGTAAGCTGATGTGTTCTTACAAATAAAGTTAAAGTGACTTAAGAAATTGCCAGATTTCTGCTGAAATACGGCAGCTGATGATGTGAGGGCCTCTCTTTTTCTCTCAATACAGAGTAAGACGGGCTCTCTCAGCTGAGGAGCTAACTGAGCCCGGTAGTTCAGCCAGTCTCCGCTATCTATTTAGCAAATCCAGTCCATAACCAGTATTTTCTGATGGAGAAGGCTGCTAGAAGTTCAGTGGATAAGTAATAACTTGTTCAGCAAGATGTATACTAATCAATAAAAGCACTTAAGTTCTATTTTCTAGATTTCAGACCTCAATAAGGCTGAATCCTTTAGATACTTAAGCTTCGCAGAATTTCTAAATCTTTTCAGATAGGACGTTGGCACCTGCGAAATTTCCACCGGTTTTAATATAGTCCCTCAGCATATTTGTTTAGTCACCTTTGTGAAGCTGGATTTAGAAGATTTAGTTCCTCGCCAGCCTTCCTCTGCCTGGGTAGAAGGTAGAGCTGTGATTTAGGCTCCTTAGCAGCATTTTCAATGCTGATCATTAACTCCAACGCCGCAGCCTTCGATACCTGATGGAAGGAGCTGCTCTGCAGGGCGGTAGGTCTGAGAGGTGGTTCTGTACTCTGCAAGGGGGAGAAATGGTAATGTTTTTCCCCCTTGTTGTATGTTGAGTAGCTCTCACTCTGAAGCGTGAAGTTTGATTGCCCTTATCCAACCTCTGCACAGCAGCTGAGCATTTTATTAGTAGTCGCCATCGTATCTGCCTACAGTATAAATCTTACCTTGTAATCATTTTGCCCAGAGCTATAGCCGATTTGAAAGGCTGGCATTTCTAGGCAGTTCACTGGATTTCTAAAGTGTTTGAATTGTTTTTATTTTCCAAAACATTATTTCTATGTGACTTTTTTTTTCTTACCAGGTAATTTTGAATGCGGAAACCCTGAAAATCTAAAAAGCAAATGCGTTTGGGTTAGTGAAGCGAAGGATCACGTGGTGGTGAGTGGGCTGTGAACAGCTATTGTTACAACGTAGTGCTTAGTCTCTTATAAGGTAATAAATAATAGATACTAAAGCAATTCACCATCTGTTTTACTTCCTCATCCTGTTTTGATTCTTTCCCATATCTCTGGCTTCCCCTTTGGCCAGTTCTGTTCTCAGCAGTTCTTTTGGAAATAATCTTCTCCTACATCTCTGATTCAGCCCCTGTAAATCTAACTTAATGGTTTGTTGTTTCACCATAGTCATCTGTCTTCTGGAACCAGAAATTTCCCTGTATCGAGGGCTGGGCAGAAGAAGGATTTTTCTATACCCCAAAGTGTCAGAAGACAGACTGCTTTGATCTAGCATTCCATTTCTTTCATGGTAAACTGTCAGTAAGATTATGTTGTATTTAGTGGTTAGTCTTAACAGTCTGGGATAGTGTTATTTTACAGAGTGCTTCATGCATCATCTACCAGAGTCAGAAGACTTCAGTCCAGACAGACCTTCAGATTTAGTTCTCCTTTCTCCAGTTTGCAGAATTATGATTAGAATTGACCTAGAGACAGACCGTAGAGAACGAATTCTCCCACCGCTGTAATGAAATAATGTTATTCAGTATTTTAAATGAATGGAGAACTAATCTTCTTATGGATTCTTTTGAACAGAATATAACTGGTGCTTCCTCACAGAAGTTTGAAGCTGCCCTGCGCTGGATACTAAACAGTAACAAGGATTTAGGAATATGGTAAGTGGAAGCCCACTGTGTCAAAGTTCTGTTTCTCTGTGTTGGCTGATACGTAATTTGACATCCTCTGCGGTGTGCCCTAAAAGCTCCCATACCTCGTTAAATTTCAGAAAATAATCTGGGATTGGCTTTGTCAGGGCTCGCTGGGCAAGCTTTCAACTGAAATGTAGAGCCCTGCAGCAAAACTTGGCAACTGAGCTCATTCCTCGGGAGGCTGTTTCCCAGCCTTTGCGCTGGGGGGACATTGCGTTCACGAACGCCCTGTCTCGCAGAGGAGGCATAAATCTGAGGTCAGGGCTACTTGTGGCTATCACCAGTCGCCTTGTGCTTCCTGCAGGGTTTAGAAGTGGTGGTCCTGGTGTCCTACCGCAGTCCTGTGGCTACAGCACACTTGTTAAACGTGCCCATCTACTCACTTTTCCCAAAATAGCCTTTTTTTCAGCGCTCCAGTAGTGTGTGGACTGGAGTTGCGCTCTTTGGTTTATTGGAGAGCAAAGCGCCCTCTGCAGTAGGTAACATCCCTCGTGTTTTGGGATCCTTTGGAGCAAGTCCCAATGAGGAGGAGGCCAAAATGGGTTGTTGAATGGTATATTTTCTTCAGTGTCAGTTGTCTTTCTGGCAGAACACATGGTACCTCTTAAAATGAACAGTCTGACTGTGTAGGGTCTTGGTCAGTCATCGGTGGGGCTTTTTTTCTCTTGAGTTTCTTGGCTAGCAGTCTCTTCAGGACACAAGTAGCAGAACTACTAGTGTTTTCAGGTGAAAAAATAAAACACTCAGGCCATAACCTAATGAGAGACTGTTATCCAGAGTCTGCAGACATCATTATCTTCCTCCGGGAAGTGTGGGCTGCCTCCAGTCTGTGTTAACTCTGGAGTCTAACACTTGTTTGCATTTTAACATTGCTAAATGTATCTCTGATTAAATGAATTGTAACAGTAGTAAGGCTGGAGTTGGTGTGCGTAGCTTGTGTGAATTCCCACTGCTCGATTTTTCTCTAAAAAGACTGTCTGCAGCTGCTGCTGGGATCTAAGGTTCAGACAGCGTCTGCGGCGTCGATTACTGGTGTGTGGCAAATTCCCAGGACAGGGCAGAGTTTCCTTAGTGGCAGGTTTGGGATTTGTAGGTGGGCTGGGATCCAGAGATTTCAAATTCATATTTTTCTCCAAGAGCACTGCTCCTGTCAGGAGCCGTGTGATACAATATACTCCCGTATTATTATTTTTTTTTCTTATTATTTTCCTAATTAGCAACTCTGCTGGCTGTTCGCCGAATGGATCCACTTTCACGACGTCTGCATCGCATGCAGAATGAGCGTTCAGCGCGCTTAAAAACCTGCGGGTGGCATTTTTAGCAAACCCTCCGTGAGATTGTTTTTCTAGGTGCTAGGCTGAGAGGCAGAACCGAAAATGAACTCTGCGCTGGGTGATTCTGCTGCATATTTTAAATATTTTCATGGAATTTGGATTGTAAATAAGACTAGGGGGTGGGAAACAACTGTGTGTCTCCAGCTACTGTGGAATCCGGTAACCAAATACAAGCTGTCAGCAGTTTGTGAGCTGTGCACTAGTAAATTGAGAAAATGTCTTTGTCTAATAGGTTATTCATTGCAAACATAGAATGAATTAGTAGCTTTAAAAAAATAATAATGATAAAATCCCCTTTAGTCCAATTCCTCTGAATCTGATGGCTCTCACTTGGATTACTTCATGCCTGTTGGCTACGAGTATCTAATAAGGGAACCACATCGATGCAGATCTGTATATAAAGAAGTGAGTTAAAGCGTATCGGCTGGCACAGCAGGTGTGCAGAAGTGATTTTGCAGGAGGATGTGTTATCGATTTTGCCTTGAATGCTTTCCGAGGGTGTGTCTGTTCTCACTGCAGATACAGTTGATGCATTGTCACTTTTCTAGCTAAACTGTTTATGCTCGTCTGTACCCAGGAAAACAGTGCAACCTCCGCGGACATTCGCAGTCTCCCTCAACTGCTCTCTCTGCAATTGCTGATGAGTGACTCAGTAAACATTTCCATTTCTCTGTGCTGGGAGGTGGGAATCCAATTTAAAGTTTAATCTTCTGCACGCTGAGAGGTGCTGTCAGAGAGTCTGCAGAGGGAGACTTCAGTTTGCCAGTGGGAGTTCCAGCCCTGCTGCCTTTTCTAAAGCCATATCCATTCCTTACTAAGCAGCCAGTCCCAAAATGTTCTGGAAAGAGGAGCTGCAAGGACCATGGTGCATTTTCTACGTGGGGTGTGCAGAACGAGTTACTGCATCCGCAATCTGGTTGTTCTCCCTGTCTTGATTAAAGACTGCAGTTGGAGTGTCTGCTTTCTTCAGTGAAGCTTTTTCTGCCTCTTTCCACCAGGTTGAAAGGCAGAGACCTTTCGGAACCGGTTACCAAAGTGGAAGATGTGTTCTGCCTGGAATCAGCCCATCCTCAGATGGGGCTCGGCTGCCGTTTCCGTCGGGCAGTGATCACTGCCATTATGAACCTCTTCCTGTTTTTCTGGAGTAAGTCATCGATGTTAGCAATCAGCTTTTCCCCTTCCTCGCTGTAGAGATGGACTTGTGCACGTGCACACGTTCTGCCAGCCTTATGATATTACTAACAGAGGTGGAATAAATCTGCTGATGAGTTAATTTCTAATTAACCTTTGTTCTGGCAGCAGAAGGAGACCTTAAGACCTGCTCTTGTGCTGTGAGTGCTTAACACTTCCTTTAAATCAGCGAGCTGATTAGCTCTCTGGGTATTCCTCAAGTACCCATTACTATGGTCTGCAAAATAAGTGTGTTAACCTACCTAAAAGATTTGCTTCTTCTTTCTTTCTTTTCTTGCACTAAGCTGCAAAGTCTTTCAGCCTCTTTAATAATGACTTGTAACATTTCAGTGTTAGAGGTTTTATTGGAGTAGTCTGTCATGCCCCAGCTGCGACAGAGGTCTTACTGAGTGAGGTGATAACGAGAGATGAGTGTTGACTAGAAGAGTTTATAATCTACCCAGACAAGGTGGGGGTGAAAGGCGATAGTTATGTTTATTGTAGAGACCGAGATACTAAAGTTAGCTCACGTTGTAACGGGGGCATTTGTCAATGCTAAACCTTCAATATAGATCTCCTGAATTTCAGGCTGGCGCTGCAGCCCCAGGCTTTATTTCCTTATCAAGCCGCTATCTCCGGAGCAGTGGAGCTTGACAGTCTTCTTAAGTGATTATTGTGGGGGAGGCCTCTAGCAGAGATAGCTCTGGGACTTGGAGAATTGAAGCCCTGAGGTTTCTGGTGGAGGGGGGGAGCTCCACGATGAGGCCTTACTGCCACCTTTTCCCACATGCGCATAGTCTTCTGCTGCAGGTGTTGTCAGTACCAAGGTTTTTGTGGGGCACAGCTGCACTGATGATCAAAATGAATTGCTTGGATTCAGTTCTGAGCAGGTCTGGGTAGCAGGGAGTGAAAGCTGCCTCTGGGGAGAGGCAGTGTCAGAAATAAAACCACTAGCATCCAGCAAGTACGTGTCTGTCAGTTATTGAATTCCGTTTGTTTTTATTCTCCTAGGTCTGATAACTCTTTGGGGGATCCTGATCTTCCTCAGGTATCGCTGGCGGAAGATGGAGGAAGAGGAACAAGCCATGTATGAAATGGTGAAGAAGATCATAGGTAGCATCCAGTAGCTGTGTAAATGCAAGTAGCCCTATTCTTCCCTCTCCAATGTCAAGGTCTCTCACCGTTTTTGTCTTCCTGCCCTCCAGCTGTTGTCCAGGATCACTATAAGGAATGGGAACGCAATTTGGAACGTTACCCCTACGTCGGAATCTTCCATGTCCGGGACAGCCTCATCCCTCCTCAAAGCAGGTGAGCTGGATTTTATTCATTCAGGAGAGCTCTCAGCATGATGTTGTCCAGCTCAGCTGAAAACCGCCGTTACAGAGCAATGGACCATGAGCAGACAATTGACGGGAAGCTGGACTGTGAGAAGAGTCTGTCTGGCCTTTCAGCTTATAAAAGATTTTGACATAACTCAGATTGTGTCTTAACCTGCTGCAGATTAATGTGACAGTCCCAGGGCTGAGATTTTGTGCAGTCACACAGGTGTATTGTCATTGTTCTATCAAACAGTAATTGGATTTTGTTTTGCTTGGGCATGGAGCATCTGATTTTCTCTCCTTCATCTAATGCGTGTAGGATGCTGTCCTCTTTCTCAGCCGTCATACCTTATTCTCCAGAGAGGTGCTGTGCTTTTCAAACCTTCCCATGATGTGAATAGGGGATTGGGAGGCTTTTCTGAAGCACTTGTGTATGTTGCTGCCTGGGAAGTTACCAGTTCAAGCTGGGCAGCTTTGAAAGGGAGATAGAATCATAGAATTGTTAGAATTGGAGGGGACCTTAAAGCCCATCCGGTCCCCCCATCCCTGCCCTGGCCAGAGACACCTCCCACCAGACCAGGTTGTTCAAAGTCCTGTCCAACCTGTCCTTGAACCCCTCCAGGGATGGGGCAGCCAAAGCTTCTCTGGACAACCTAGGCCAGGGTCTCGCCAACCTCACAGCAAAGAATTTCTTCCCCACATCTCATCTCAGTATCTCCTCTTTCAGTTTAAAACCATTACCCCATACAGTGAGATGGCTGGTTTTGGTGCTTTTTAGAAAAGGAAGGATGGTTGAGATAGTTGCTCTGGGAGCTGTGGGACCAGGGAGGGGGGCTGCAGCTTGGCTCTCACTGTTTTTTGTGCCCCTTGCTCCATCTCTGCAGGAGAGTGTCATGTGTTTTGGTTCAAAAGAGCTGCTTTGTTCTCCTGTTGGCACAGAATACCATGTTGTGCTGCAAAGTCTTAAACATCCTCACTCTTTCTCAGTCACAAAACTCCTTTTCCTACTAGTGGTAATTTCAGCTGGTTTGAGCGCATCTCTGGGTGTGTGGTGCCCAGAATTACTAGACTCAAAGCTGGGGTGAACTCCCGTTTGTCCTCCCTGGTCTGAGAGATCTCTGCGTGCAGGAAGGGTGAGGGCAATTTGCTAATCGGGTCCCTTCACAATAGGTATTGAGCTTGAAATTCAGTGCAGTCATCAATTACTGGTACTCACAGAAGGTCTTGTCTTCCCTGCCCCCCCCAGGCAGGACCTGCGTTTTCATGCCCTGGCCTGAAATTGCTTCTAAACCACAATTCTGGTTTAATCTCCTTTACTGTCTGCACACAGGGAGCAGGAGGCGGTCGCTTGATCAGCAGCCACAACTGCTGTAAGCAGGAAACCACAATGAGAATACGATTCTAATTTATTTTCTTTTTCGTGCTGTTTCTTGCAGAAAAAAAATGAAGCGGGTGTGGGAGAGAGCTGTGGACTTTCTGGCTTCAAACGAGTCACGGATTCAGACAGAGTCGCACAGAGTAGCGGGAGAGGATATGCTGGTGTGGAGATGGACTCAGCCTTCCTACGTCTCGGATTCAGAGCACTGAAGAGGAGCAGAAGTCGAGCAACTTGTTGATATGGACCCTCTGCGAGGGGACGGTCCCTTCTCTGGTGGTGGGAAAGAGCAGGTCACGGGCCTGAGCTCCCAGGGTTGGGGATTGCGCCTGTCTGTTTGCTCTTCTTCCTGAAAAGTCTTCACACACAAAAATTCAGGGCAATAATATTGGCTCGGAAAGAAGATGGGCTTGAGCTGGTGGGAATTGCACCAAAGTCAGCCTTCCAGCAGGCATCTGGCTTACATAGGCAAGTGAACCTAGAACAACGTCTTAAAAAGAAAAAAAGAAAATGCAGACCTAATATTGAGGGACTCGCGGTCTCTCAGACAAACCTTAGGTGTTTAGAATTTGACCTCAATTCTGGTGGCAACGCCCGTCAGGGAATGTCTTTCAAGAAGGTTAACATTTCCCATGGAAACTTTAGGGTGGCAGCTCAGATGCGTTTCCTTAGAATTTGTTTTTATCAGTACAAAGACAGTGATGAAAGCACTTGCTGCTTCCTGACGAGGAAAATGTTGGTGTCGGCTTCACCCTTATAAATGGGGAAGGGGTGGGGGGAAAAGTCAGGCAAAAGTAGTCCTGGGGGGGGTGGGGTGTGGGGGTGGGCAGTCTGACGTGCCTTGGTGGTTCGGGCTGGGTTGGGTGGGATGGACGAGCGGTTGTGACCCTGTTACGCTTTTCAAGTCTGTGGTCTGTGTGCTTTATGATTTCTGGGGGAGAGGGGGGTGGGAGGGGGGGGTGGTTTGGAATTTGGGCGGAAAGTAAAGGATATAGGAAGCTTCTAAAAGCGCTTTCTTGTGGCTACAGCCAAAGGGACTGCTTTGTGAGTTATTAAAATGCAGCTTTGGAAGGGGTTTTAGGGCTTGAATGTACATGTTTATCCTGGGCAGCTGCAATGTGTGTGCTGTGTGTCGGAGCAGAGCTGTGCCACGCGTGGAGTGTCAGCACAGGGATGGCGACTCCAGGGTCCTGCAGCCTCACAGACGGGCACAAGGAGCGGCCATCGAGCCTCTGTTCACGCTGCAGGCGTCGCATTCTGCATCTGTAATCATTTGGTTACTTAACTTTCTGTTATGTCCAGCAAACGAGTGTTTGTTTCCAAGAAAATAGCACCAGTGTGTGGCGGTTTAGGCTAAGCAGAGATATTGCTAATCCACTCTTCCCAATGCTGTAAAACAGCTGGCCAGCTCACTGCCGGGACAGCGGGGGCCAAATTAATTCCTGGTGTAAGCCAGTAAAAGCTGCAGCATGGGTTGGAACCCGTGTAAGCAGTGGATGTTGTTCTCCTCGGCGTCACGGGTACGGTGTGAGCGCTGGCCTTCATCTCCGAGGCTGGCTGCACGGAGAGTTTCCTCTCCAGGCTCTGGCGCAGCTTAGGATGGCTCCCGGAGCCCCGCTCCCCACTTTGCAGCCTGGTGGTGCCACGGACAAGGTGGGCTCTTTGTGCCAGTCCCTGCACACCTCCTGTTGTGTCTCTGCTGCCTTTGGTGGGGTTTTCCACCTCCAAACCCTGCAGGCTGCCAGGGAAGGACAGCAGAGACTCCTTCCATACCTCCTGCTGGTGGTCATCAGCCAAAAGGAGTGGAAAGAGCAGATTTCTCCAGGAACATAACATAGGGAGGTCTTTCCCATTAAAAATCCAGGGAAACACCCTGTGTGGAGTTGACTCTTACCCCATATGTTCTTTTTGGTTGCAAAGGGTGAGGTGTTTGAACAGGAGGAGACTCAAGAGCTGTCTTCAAGACAATGACCAGCTTCTTCCTCTATTAATAAAATAGGGGATAAAGCAAAGGTAACCTTGATTCTTCTCAAATATTGTTGTACCAAGATCTTCACTGCTGCCATAGAAATTTTTGCAAACACCGGTGCCTACATTCTTAAGCCTTTTAAAAATATTTATGGGGTTTGGGTTAGCTCTTTTTTTTTTTTTAACCGTCCAAATCCAGAAGTGAAGAGTCAGGCATTGCAGTCGTCTTTTTGTATTAAACTTGGTTTTGTAGCATAAATTTCACTGGCTTGGTGCTGTTTATTACATGTTCAGTTTAGCTCTGTAAAACAATATATGAAATAAATTTATTACAAATAATTTGTTCCCTTTATTTTTATTTGAGAGAGTCACAGGTTGTTCCAAGTGCTTTGGCTCGGGCAGATCAAATAGATCCTGCTCCGGGGGAGATCACGGTTTCTAAGAATAAGGCTGGAGGTGGCCTTGGGGATTGTGTGACAGCCCTGATGAGACAACGTGGATCCTTGTGACGCTCGGTGATCTTGGTGCAATAGCCAGCACGCTCTCATGTGTTTGGTTGCAAATTAACTCCCTGTTTTGGGAATAGCTGGCGTTAAGCAGAGGTGTGTAGGGAAAGCACTTAACTTGTTTTGCTTCCTTTTGTAGAGATTGACAGCTTTGGAGGGCTGTGAAACTCTAAATATTAGTTTAGCAGGTTGATGAGTCTGATCAATGCTTATAAATACTTAAAGGGAGGGTGTCAGGAGGATGGGGCCGGTCTTTTCCAGTGGTGCCCAGGGATAGAACAAGAGGAAATGGGCACAAACTTGAACATAAGAAGTTCCACCTAAACATGAGGAGGAACTTGGGGGTAGCAGAGCCCTGGCAGAGGCTGCCCAGAGAGGTGGTGGAGTCTCCTTCTCTGGAGACATTCAAACCCACCTGGACACATTCCTGTGGGACCTGCTCTGGGTGGCCCTGCTCTGGCAGGGGGTTGGAGGAGATGATCTCCAGAGGTCCCTTCCAACCCCATATCATTATGTGATGAGTATTCCTGTGGCCTGGAACAAGGCGGTTGGTTTAAGGCAGGGAATGGGATGGTGCAATACGTCTCTGGTAACGGGGAGGGGGGCTTAAGCTTCATGTGTTTTGTGCTTGTTTTCTGAAAGGCAGGTCCCTCCGTCGCTGGGTGGCTGAAGTCAAGGGCCGTCGCAGAAATTCCTGACTCCAGTCCAAGCTGCTGATCCTGCACTTCATGGCATCCTCAGGCCCTGGTTATCCTGCCTGGCTTCTGGGACCTGATGGGAAGTGCCAGGTGAATGTATGGGGAGACTGGGAAGTGTCGGATGTGGCGCTGGAGTGGGAGGGATGTCTCTTCCTGCTCTTGCTCCCAGGCTGTTGCTTGTCCCTGGACACGTCGCTTCCCTCCTTGTGTCCCAGGGGTTACTGCTCTCAGCAAGGCTGTTACAGAGCACTGTAAAAGGGGGGCATTTCTGTCAAGGAAAAAGGCACAAAGTCAAATCCTAGACTATTTACCAGATCCCCAAGGTTTCCCTGGCTGCCTGGTGAGAAGAAGACACATAAGCATGGTGGGAGGTGTCCCTGCCCAGGGCAAGGGGGTTGGAACTAGATGGTCTTTGATTGAGGTCCCTTCCAACCCAAACCATTCTGTGACTCAGTGATCTTGCTGACAAGTCTGGGTTGTCTTTGGGGTCCGTTTCCTTGTGTGTTTTCAATTCCTCTCTCACCTGAGCGTTGGTGACTCAGAATGTGTGCTGCCGTGAGTTTCAACTTCTTCAGAGTCTTCTCCTGAAATGGCACGAGCCACGTCTGTGAATCATCGCTGGGTAATTTCTGTGGGTATGGTTGACTCACCTGCGTTTAGTTAAAGAGATATTTAATTAATCTCCTACCATGGATCCGGATGACAAAGGGGGAGCTTTGCACCGGCCCAGGAGGAGGTTGGCTCCCTGGCTGCTGTGGCCACCTCTTCTCTGGCGTGGAGCCGTTGCTAAGGTATGAGAACAAAGAGGGACACAAGGCTAAACCTCTCCTCTGAACCTGCATTCCTGTTCAGATGCTTTTATCCGCTCTGGGTTGCTAAGTTACAGCTGAAATATATTCAAGGTTAGGAAACAGCCTTCAGTTTGGTGTAATTACATGTGCCAGAGGATGTTTGCTTTCAACCAAGATGCTGTGATTGCCTTCACAGAATCACAGAATGATATGGGGCTGGAAAGGACCTCTGGAGATCATCTCCTCCAACTCCCTGCCAAAGCAGGGCCACCCAGAGCAGGTCCCACAGGAACGTGTCCAGGTGGGTTTTAAATGTCTCCAGAGAAGGAGACTCCACCACCTCTCTGGGCAGCCTCTGCCAGGGCTCTGCCACCCTCAAAGTGAAGAA
>JAOTQQ010000013.1:3277095-3335116 GCA_026546715.1 Gallinago undulata
TTCTCCAGACTAAAAAGACCCAAGTCCCTCAGCCTCTCCTCATAGGAGAGATGCTCCAGGCCCTTAATCATCTTTGTAGCCTCTGCTGTGCCCTCTCCAGCAGTTCCCTGTCCTTCTGGAACTGGGGAGCCCAGAACTGGACACGATGTTCCAGATGGGGCCTCCCCAGGGCAGAGCAGAGGGTGGGTAGTGTCCCTGGTTCAATTTGCAATCTGCAGAGCAGAGAAGACCAGTTCCACGCCACGCTCTCTGCCAACCTCCTGCTTGCTCTGTACAAACCGTATCGACCAGGCTCAGGGGGTGCAGCGGAGCTAATTCCACATAAATCAGCTCAGAAATAGGTCCAGGGAAGGTCCCCGTGCTCCCTCAGGGAGACCAGCTTCTGCATTGCCCCCAGCTGGGGTCCCAAAGGTGCCACCAGCGGGGAGGACACCTCAAAAAGGGGTTGTGTGTGTGTGTGCAGCCGGTGGGTGAGGCTCCAGCACCAGCAGGATGGGCATTTCCATCCCGGGGGTGACCCAGCCTGGCTGTCCTGGTGTCACCGTACACGGTGACATCTCCCTGCCTGTCTGGCAGGCAGCAAAGACTTAAGGATGGTCCAAAGCTTTAGAGATGGAAAGGGGAAAACCCACAGCATTGGCTGGGGTGGGGGGGAAGGATGGGCAACAGGGTCATCCTCAGCCCCCTGCGTGATCTCAGCAGATTTTGGTGTGTTTTCTTCAATGTCTTGGGCAACTCTCGGTCCCACCAGTTTTACCCCAGCTCTCCCGCAGATATAAATTTAGAGGTTTAATGTGAGAAGGGCCCTGAGTGGGTCATGTCAGGCCGAGGTTGAGTGGTGCTGAGGGGTGACCCCAGGGACCGGGCAGCCCTGGCTCCCTCCAGCCTTGGCATCCCCTTCTGTGGGTGACAACGTGCCCAACCCTGGGCGAGGTTTGGAGCCGGGACTGCGGCGGTAGCCTGCAGGCTAGCCAAGGGTAATAATATCTTTGTGGCCATAATTAGTTCCTAATTAGCATAGTTTTAATATGAGCCAGGATTGCTCTCCCTTTAGAGCACTCTGCTTTTTACAAGAGGCTGACTAATTGCCTCTGTGGCTCTGTGGCCCTTCGGCAGCAGCAATCAGCCCGGCTCCCTGCCCGGGGACCCCGCAGCCGCTCCCGGGCTCCAGCGTCCTCCCCGAGCTTGTTTTAACGCAGCCAGAACCGCAAAGGACACGTCTCCCGGCCCCGCAATACGCCCGACATCAAAAGGAGATCGCTTCAATTAACACACACGTGTTAATCCATCTGATATCCAGCAGGACGGGCTCCTGCCGAGGAGAAAGGTGCACCCGCCGGGGATGTGTGGCACCCGGGCTCCCTGGGGCCACCAGGAAAATCTGGGTGCTCGGTCCTGCTCCTCACTGAGCCCAAGGGACACCCCCCAGCATGGTCCCATCCCCCTCTTATCAGCTCAGTAACGATTAGAGTTAAAGCCTGGTGTGTTTGGGGATGACGTACTGGCTTGGCTTCTCTTTTGGGGGGCTTTGGGAGGGACGTGCTGTAGTGCCCGAAGGTGAGAATTTGGGACATCAGGACTCGCTGTTGGCCCGTGCCACCCTGGTGGCAGCAGGGCGAGGGGGAACCCGCTTGGAGACCTGCCCTGTCTGTCCTGGAAAAGGAGGAGGGAATGCCAAGACCAGCCTGATTTAGGGGACGGGAGCAGCAGATGCTGGGAACCACCATGGTCCTGCTGTTGGGATGGTTCATGGTGCTGAGTGGTGGCACGTGGGGACTCCATCCTGTGATGCTGAGCCCTTTCCAGCTGCACAGGAGAGGCAGCTGGTGCCTGCAGCAATCCCCCTTGGCTTGCTGAAGGGTGTGAGGTGGTTTAGCCCTGGGACAGCTCTGGGCTGTGTCACCTGTACCCCTGTCCCAGAAAAGCCAGGGCTTTTGGTGTTTATAGCCCTGTTTAGGTAAGCCCAGGTGAGATGGAGAAGGTCCATCTCCAGGACAGGTTTAGGTTAGCCCCAGGTCTGGGCTGGCCCTTCTTTGCATCACTGGCCCCTTTGATGACGCATAAACCCACCAAAAAGCCTCCATCTGTCACCGGGGGGTACGTTATAGGGCACAAGTTCTCCACAACCCCACAGCAACAACGTTTAAGGCTGACCTACAGCCCGAGGGGATGCGACCAGGGGTGATGCTGTGGTGAGGGGGATGAGGCAGGGAAGGGGAGGACAGGAATATTTTCCCAAGGCCGAGCAAGGCACCCTGGCTGGAAAGGTCACTCGGTCTCCCCAACCCCGTGAATTTACACCTTGAATTTGTGATGCCTGAGATTTGGGAAAAATCTGAGACTTTTGCTGAGATTGGCTGATGGGTTCAGGATGTGTTGGCAGGGGATGCACCGCGGCTGGTCTGGCAGAGTGCTCACATCAGCTTTTTTTTCCCCTCAGAATCCAAGCTTTAAAAAAAAGAGAAGAAAAATCACTTTCCTGATCTGAAATACCTGCATAAAGCAGAGTGAAGTCAGAGCTTGGGTATCAGGGGGTCTTTGTTTCATCCCCGTCTTTAATCTCAGCCTCTGCCCCTGACCATCACTTCGATCCCCCTGGTCTTTGTGAGCCTGTTTTCTCCCCTCCAGTTAGTGAGAATTACCACATCCATCAGTCCTTATCTCAACAGCAAGATTTTCTTCCCAGCCTCCTGCCACTGTGTTGCAAAGCCCTCCCAGTGCCTTCCCTGGGGCAGCCCGCTGTGGGCACTGATTCACTGGTGTCCCCTGGGTTATCAGTGGGGACTGGCCCAGGACCCCCACGATGGGGGCGATGAGAGTGGCCACCACCCCCTGCTTGTCCTGGGGGATGCCCAGATCCTCTAAATAATAGATGAGTTGTGTCTTCTTCGGATGGCACGGCGTGTCCAGAGCAGCCTGCCCTTGGCACATACTGCAGGGGATGCCCAGCAGTGGGTGGGTGTTTGTTCCTCCCCGTGGGTGGAGGGGGTCTGGAGGGGGACACGGATGCTGTCCTTGGCTCACTGGAGGACACAATTTGGCCCTGGCAGGAAGCTCCCTGGGACTTTTCCATTCCCCCACCGGTCCCAAAGCTCCGTGGTGTCATTTTTCCCTGCACAAGGCTGTTGGCAGGGTCAGGGCTGGGCATCTGTGGGCTCTACTCTCTGATCCACTCACCTGCTGGTGCCTTGCCCCCCTCGCCACCCCCTTGCCATAAATAGCTTTTTTCTGCCCAAAAGACTGGCGGATGGGTCTGTCCCGCAGCATCTTGGCTCCTCTCGCCACCTCCCCTCCAGTGATCACAGCTCCTTTGCCCGTGTCCCCCCCCCTCCATGCATCTCCCCGCCGTGTTTCCCCCACGTGGGGGGCAAACAGCTGGTGGGTTTGCTGGGAGCTCTGGGAAGCCGGTGTCCATCCTATTCCCACCACCAGCCCCCAAGCTTCCACCCTGGGGGTGTGTGTGTGTGTGTGCTTTTGCAGGTGGGAGGGTGGAAAACAATCCGGAAAAAAACAACAGTTGTTTTCCTGGACAGATGATTGCACAAGGTTAGCCAGAGTGTGGCCACGTTTTTTTTTGGAAAGCGTCACAGACGGCTGGTCCCTCCATCCTTAACCCTCTCGCACACGCGGCTTTGTTTTCCTTTAGGACTCCGGGGTGTCTTCCCCCCCCCAACTTTTAAGGCTCAGCTGTCAGCTGGACATACCGGGCGCCTGCCAGCCCCGACGGCAGCAGTCAGGTGATGGCCCAAATGCCTGCGCGCTCCCCCCGCTCCCTCATTTCTCACCCTCCAACCACCAGGAGAAGCAGCAAGAAACCCAGCCCCGGCAGCGCCCCCGAACCCTCGATCGCCCCCGAGGTCCGAGCGGCCACCTACACCCCCCAGGTGAGGTCCAGGGTGGCTTCTGCACCAGCACGGGCCACCCTGCAGGGCAGGGTGAACATGGGGGGGGACACAAATAAGCAGTTGATTTTGGAGAGCAGGTGGGATGTTATTTGGAAGGCTCTGAGCAGCCCTGTGGCTTGCGAGAGGGGATGGGAGCAGGGGGGACAGCTGGTACCCCAGGGGGGAGGAGCAGGGGGGGTGGGGGGGGCTGGTGTGAACCTCTGGAGCATCCCGGGGGGCTGCAAAAAATGAGCCTGGTGGATTTTGGTTCTCCATCGTGCTCGTGGCGTTGCTGGAAATCATGGGGAGGCTCAGCACAAAGGCAGATGGTGGTGCAAAAGGCAGAAATTGGGCAAGGGGGGGGGAGGGGACCCGTGTCCTTTCCCAGAATATCCCCCCCATCCCATGGCTCTGCTGGACGCCCCAAGCTCCCTATGGTGGTCCAAAGGCACCTTCCCGTGTCCCACTGGGAAGCCCAGGACTCTCCAGCCCCTGCACCATCTTCCGATGCCCAGCCCAGCCCCGGGGGTGGGCAGGGGGCTGGCAGCAGCCCCAGATAACACAACTCCCACCCACCCCCCCCCCAGCCACCCTGCTGCTTCCCACGAGGCAGCCCAATAAATCCTTCCATCCCGCAAACCCAGTCTTTGCATCTTCTCCAGGAGGGACCAGCCATCAACTTTAGCAATGTCATTTTCTTTCAGGAAAGGAGATGTTCAGATAAAAGAGCGGGGGGTTTCTGCACGCAGGGGTCTATGGCAGGATGCTTAGAGCTGGGTTTCTTGCCATCGAGCCCGAGCTTTTCGCTCCTGGCACGATGCTGCCCTGCCACTATTTCTGACTTGGGCTGCAGACCAGGGAAGAGCAGGAAAGGCAGATTCAAAGGTCCATTGAGGTTGTAGCCCTTTGCCTGCCCCTGCAAACAACCTGAGTCTGCCTCGAGCCCTGCCAGGGTGGGCGCCGAGCTGGAACCAGTAGGATTGTCCTTAAGCCCAAGGGGTGGTGGGGTTGGGAGGGATGAGGTCAAAGTCTGAATGGAGAAGGGGAAACGGGGCTTTGCCCACACCTCGCTCTGGAGCTGGGTGCAGGAGATGGCTTTGAATCCAGGTCAGCTCCAGTACCAAGAGCTACGGCCATGCCATCTCTTCTATACTACAGGCACAAAATTGATTGTTAATTTGAAAAAATAAAATAATAAATTAGCAGCCCCCTGCAGAGCTTGAAAGCTGATTTGGCAATGGGGTGACCCGAGATGCTCCGGGGAGCCGGGTCCCCCAGAGGTAAAGATGTGGAATGTGATATATGAGACTAAGAACATGGTCCCGTGCTGTCAGAGCACTTGTTTTTAAAGTGCCTTTGCTTTTTAATGTTCCCAAGTATTTCTGCTCAGGGCACCCCAGCCCTGTAGGAGCCATGGGCTGTTTGTGTTTTGCCCCCCAGCGTGTGAGACTGGGAGCCACGACGGTTCTCCTCGGGACGGGATGGAGCAGGCAGAAATTAAAAGAGGAGAGAATTTAATCTGCTTGATTTCTTTTGGCCACCCTTAGAGTTGGGAGTAAAGAACCCATTTAGCTCAGACACTTGACATTTGGCCCTCGATGAGAGCAGGGCAGGAGGTAACGGTACCCGCACCCGGTGTCCTCATGGGCCCTGCCTCCGTGACCCTTCAAAACACAGATCCAGCTCAGACCAGTGATGCTGCTGCGATGCACTGGGAGGGAATCTGGTGTGTTCTGACAGTCACCGGGGAGAGGAGCCTACAGATGCAGATGTTTTAAAGTATCTTGGTTTGTTGTTTTTTTTGTATTTTTTTTTTCCCGGAGACGGGAGTTCTCTGTATTTTCCTTCCCCAATATTTTCTGACTCGTCTTCATCTGCAGTGCCCGGGATGCCTTTTTATTTATTTATTTACTTATTTGTTTGTTTTGTAACTAGGGGAAAAATAGTCAAGGTTTCTGGTTTTGTTTATGAGGATACAGATTTATCTGTAGTCAGATTTATCTCTAGTCAGGGTGGACTAGATGATCTTAAAAGGTCCCTTCCAACCTAGGTGATTCTGGGATTCTGGGATTCTGCAATTCCACGTATTTTTAGTGACGTAAATATCTTTTGGCGTTGGCGATAACTTGAGCTGGCAGAGGTGATTTATTTCAGGAGTGTCTTGTTTCAGAGGCGCTCGGAGCAGCTCAGTAAGTGTTTGCAGCAACATTTATCTGCTCCGAACGGACGAGCTGCTTCAGAACGTAAACTAAAGGAAAAGAGCCCCTTTCTCTTACTGCAAGTCTTGCTCCCGGTTTTGCTTAAGAGAAAACAATAAGAACCTTATCAAACTGTGGAGGGTTTTTTTTTTCTTCCCCTGACTCTCTTGGCGATGCCAAGGTTGCCAGGATTGTAAGTGTGTTATGTCAGCAGAGCTTCAGCCTTGGACCGTCTCTGAAGCAATAAATACTGGATTGAAGTCACGTTGTGTTCCGAAGAGGTGTTATGACAAATCCGCTTGCTTTTTGCTTTTCTCTCTTTTTTTTTTTTTTTTGAATTTTAAGGAGGGGAGGAGGGATTAAAAAAAAAAAAAACACAACACCCCACAAACCACAACCAACCTACAGCTTTCAAGGCAGAAAATCCTCTTTAGAAGTTGCCGCAACTTAACAAAATGTTAAATGCTTTTATTAACTTCTAGAAAAGCTCTTGAAGAGCTGCTTTCTTCCCTGGCTGAAAAGCACTCATCTAAGTGGCCTGGCTTTGTTCGTTCTGGCTGGTACAGGCTGGTAATTGCAGAGTAGAAATTCCTCTCCAAAGTGTAATGAAAAAAATAGAAAAATAGGGGTGGGGGGGAAGCCCCCACCAGCTTGGAGGGAAGGTAAAGGAGCTGCTCGGTGTGTTCTGGAGGTGGGAGTGTTTCTTCTCCCCCTTCCACCCGCTTCATCCCGCTCCTCCAGGCGAAAAACAAAAGGGGCACCTGCGCCGAGGGCTTGTTTTCTCGGTGGTTTAATTGCAGCAGGAGGAGCAGGAAGGGGAAATTCAAGCAGCAGAGCTTTGGCTCTTTGTTGCGGGGTGAGGAAAATGCTGCGTTTTTGGTGGGGAAAGCCCCTGGGTCGGGCTGGGAGCGTTGGCAGCAGGGATAAGGCTCTGCCCCCCCTGCCCGCCGTGGGAAATTCCGGGTTCATTCCTGTCCCTCGGCTCTTCGGTGGCTCCTGGTGAAGGAGAGGATGATGCTGTTGGCATCCCCTTGCCTGGACCCGGCAAGGCTTGGGGTTGGCAGAGGCGGTGTCGCTCACCCTGGAGGCTTTGCTAGAGAGAAATGGCTCTTCCAAAGGTGTTATTATCAACCGCCCCAGGCTGCTTCTAGCAAAAATAGGATGCAAAACTCCCCAAGCCAGGCTGAAGCTGGAGGAACAAGAGAAAGTCAGCCATGCTAACGGGGACAGGCAACCCAGGGCTCTGCACACCCTTTTTGAGGGCTCCAGGAACATGGACCAGACCTCAAAAGGATGAGTTTATTTTTATTTTCCCCATCCCTTTTAATTTGGGGTCTGGAGTGTTTTCCTCTGATTTTACTGCCTCGATGGTATGAAGCCAGACTGCTTCTCCAGTATAAATATTACCTCAGCTGCCTTTTTGTCTTCCTCAGTGGCTGTGGGATTGTCCTGCCTGATGTCCACCAGAGCAAGAGCCACCCATGGGCTTCCTACAAAGAACAAAGTGAAGGGGTGGGTGATGCTGGGCGCCTGCAAGAGGAACCAGGGCAGTGCAGCCCAGAGGGGGTCCATGTTTGCCAAAATCAAAGAGGAATTTCTCTTTGTGACTAGAATCGGGAACAGATCATAGAATCATAGAATCATTCAGGTGGGAAAAGACCCTTGGGATGGTCGAGTCCAACCATCAGATGGTTTGCTGGGTGCTGCCTTGGGCTGTAGCAGAGGGCAGGGCTGGGGAGCTCGGCGGGGGCCATCGCTTGGGTGCAAAGCATCTCGGTGCTGGTTTGACACGTCCTCGTGCCACATGTTAACATGGTGGAGGAAACACTCCTGCTACTGCTCTGGTGTTAAATGACAGGGAATGTCCCAAACTGAGGTTTTTTTAGAAGGTGCAGAAAATGTTGCTAACCCCGTCAGCAGCACGAAGGGGCAAGGGACTGCCCGGGGACCTGAGCTTGCAGACACTTTATTAATAAACCTCCTTTGCAAGGAATGTCCTAGCTTTGGAAAGACTAAGACCATCGTTAACACCGTCTCGTAAGGCAAAACTGGGGCTGTTTCACAGCAAGGGGTGTCATTAATACAGTGTAATAATAACCTGGCATTACCGGTCCAAGGAATGCCCTGATCCAGCTGCCTTGACGAGGCCACCGCATTAACTTGATAGCTCTTCTCGATCATTCCCTTCTGTTTCTTTTGCCCCCAACAGGTCTAAATTGGGTCGTTTCTGGACTTTCTATTTCAGGCTGGGGGCTCCCTGCCAGCCCCTGGGCACCTAAAGACCTCATCCCACCCGGCTGCACCCTCGATGCTCAGCCCTGGCTGTGGGATGTGGGTGCAGATGGTGGCTTCACGGTGGCTCGTCCCCCTTTCTCACGCTCCCCCGTATCCTCTGTTTTTGCAGACACCATCAGTGAGACCCCAGCACGAGTGTTAACTGGTCCAGTGGAATATGTCCCAACCCCTGCTCCTGATCTCCCATCACTGCTACTAAAGGGGAGTGACCCCCCCGTCTGCCTTTCTCCCAGCACCATGGTGGGGCAGAGCCCTCTGGACCCCGGCGAGAGCAGGACCGCCGTCCTCCTGGAGCCCTTCGTCCATCAGGTGGGCGGCCACATGAGCGTGATGAAGTACGACGAGCACACGGTCTGCAAGCCCCTGGTCTCGCAGGAGTTGAGCTTCTACGAGTCACTGCCCTTGGCCATGAGGCAGTTCACACCCCAGTACAAAGGTAAGGAGAGAAACTGGGGAAGGAGCTGAGGGTCGGTATTGTCACCAGTATAAGTTCTGGGTCTGGGAGAAGGGCTGGTGGGGGTCTCTGAGCTGTGGAGCCCCATTGCTTGGGCAGGTTTTGAGGAGCAAGGATGCTTCCTACGTGAGTGTGAGCCACAGAAGGAGATCTGTGAGGCTGGGAGGGTTTTCTGGGTCTCTGTGGCTGGGGAGGAGGGATTCTCTGATGTCTAATAAGGGTTGAGTGCTCGTTGATGGCACTAGGAGATCCTCTCCTCTGCTCATCCCCTTGCTGCTATGACCAGCCTTGGTAACACAGGGGACTCTCGTTATGTCAAGTAGGGATGAAATCGGTCTGCTCCTGAGGGGGACAGGCATGAGGAGGTGGAGGCTGAGGGCATGGACACAATCCCTTCCCTGGGAGCCAAGGGCCTGGGCAGTGCAGGAGGGAGACAGAGAGGGTAAACACAGAAAAATCAGAGAACAAGGGTCAGGAATAGGCTGGGGTTTTCCACCAGTGTTTGCTTTGAGGATTTTGCAGGTCGTGACCTCAGGGATGTTGGTCTGATGGCATGCGAATGGCAGCACTGAATAGCTGCAGGGACCAGGAGAGTCTTGTTCCAAACAGAATTCCCAAGATCTGACACATTATGTGCCCTGTTCAGCAGAGCTTTGAATTAGCATCCTTGATAAAAAAGGTATCCTGTATCCAGAGCAGAGCTCGGGGTGCTCACAGACATGGCCCCATCACTCCAGGGTTTGGTTTTAGAGCAGGTGAAGGTTTGTGTCAGAGGCAGAGAAGTTGGGGAGAGCAAGGAAAGGCTCAGAGTTGGCACCAGCACCAAGAGAGCTGGAGGAGAGGTGGTTCTTGGGGACACCATGAAATACTGAGCCTGAAAAAACAGCCCAAAGTTGTCTAGAGCATCACTTTTGCTGGTTGCTCCTCCTCGGCCAAGCCCCGCTCCCCCCAGTGCTCCTGTAAGCCCTGGTCCCTGGAAAACCAGAGACACAGACCACTTAATTTCTTAAAATCCCTATCCAGGCAGCTGTGCTGCCAGGAGCGAAACCCTCCCAGGACAGGGGAGACCCTCCCGCCTGCCCCAAAGCTCAGTGCCCCCCACCACCGCCGAGTGCCCCCCATCACTGCCTGGTCCCCCTGCTTCAGTTTCCCTGACTCTCTTTGCCCCGAAGCACTTTCCCAGCTGAATTTCTGAACTGAGCTACAGAAAATCAGCACTTGGTGTCTGGGGGGGTCCTGGCATTTTTTAAAAGCCATCTCTCCCTCCTTTTCTTATTCCCTCGCTATTTCTGCTTTTACTGCCAGACTTGTGCTGCTCATAAAGCTCCTGACCCTGGATTTTTGCGAGAGGCGAGAAGCTCAGCTGTCACGTAAAAACCTAAAATATCTTTTGGTCCTTCAGCGTTACAGAAAAGAGCTCGAAGTGTCAGCTGCAGTTTCGATGCGCTTCCAACCCAATCTCTGCCTCTCCCAGAAAGTCAGGGGCCTTTGCAGATTTATGGGACCATATTAAAAAGATGCTTAAGAAAGAAAAAAGTCTTCCTCTAAGCAATTTTCTTTAGCAGGAGCCAGGGTTTGGTGCTGGAGAGTTGGGCCCTGCTCTGTCTCACTAATAAAGATGTTAAGCAGTCCCAGCTTATCAGTTCAGGGGTGGCCCAGTTATTAATACCTTTTTCTCTTCTTTTTCCTCTTCTATTGCAAGTCCCAGTGAGTTTTGTGACGAGGGGTAATTAAATAGCAATTCTTCTCCAATTTGGCATTGGGCACATGCATTTTTTCATTCTGATTATAACCATCCCAGCCCTGACTGCCGGGCAAATTAAAGAGGTGGAACGTTTTCCCACGAGGGTGATGAGCATCAGGGGGAATAATCCTGAGGTCTTCATCACCCCTTCACACGTGTCCATGTTCCTCATCTCTATTCTTAGGCTGCGGGGAGGGAAGGGGGGGATACAGGACAGCTCGGGGACCATTATGTAATGATGACATTATGTGCAATGGGTGATCAAATGTCATCATTGGGCTCCAACACGGAATTGGCTCCTGAAAAAAAAAAAGTCCATTGCTCGCTTAAACGTTTCAGGCAGGTTGGTGACCTTGGGGACCAGCTTTCCCCCCTCCCACCCATTCCCTTGCAAACCTCTGCCTGCCCCGAGCCCAGCTTGCAAAGGGGATGTAGGACTTATTTGCCAGCCCTGGTTCTGCTCAGGTTCCTTTTGCACGTGGCAGTAAATAAATGTGCTTGTAAATTTAAAAATAAACCCATGAGGGCAGAGGTCCCAGAGCAAAACGCTCCCGAGGATCACTAGGATGCCACCAGGGTGGTGACAGCACCCAGAAATACCCGCTGGGGCTGGCCAGGAGGGGGGTGGAGGTTTGGGTGACACTAAAAGGCCAGCAAAGAGAAGTACCTAAAGACACCTTTGCTCCCAGATAGCTGTTTTCTGGCTGCAATAAAAGAGGAGGTGGGTGGCCATCTGTCACAGGGCTGGTTTGCACACTTAGGTCACTGGCAGGACACCTGCAAACCCCGGGTGGACACACACCAGGAAACAAAAGTGTGTCTGAGGCTGAGACACAGGGTTTTGAAGGCAGAGTTTTCAGCTGGAAGGAGCGAGAGCATCATGTCCCCTCCCAATTTAATGGCTCGTTCTTGCCTTTGAAAATCTCCCCCTTAAAATTTTCATATTAATTTAAGATACTTAAAACTCTTAGCTTCATGCTATATATAACTTTTTTAGGGCCAGATTGTCAGCACTATGCAAATCAGCACAGCTCCATTGACTTGCAGATATGGAATTGGGGCAGTTTTTAAGGTTACAGGCTGCTACGGCGCCGTAACCGAGGCGGAGAGCTAGATTTGGAATCGAGGACTCTGTTCGCCTCGCAGTGCCTTTTTAAAAATAAAAAGGCTTTGATTTAGGCAAAAGATACGCTGGGGCTTTTTTTTTTCCCCCGACCTACCTCCCGTGAAAATTCAAAGCAGGCACCTGAGCCGAGAGGAATTTCACTTGCTCTCAGTTATCTGTAAAATGGGATTTTTACGAATGGGACACTCAGTGAAAGGTGGGTAACGTTGGAGCCCGAGGAAGACAGAGCTCCCCGTGCTCATCGTAGAATCATAGAATCATTTTGGTTGGAAAAGACCCTTGGGATCATCGGGTCCAACCATCTACCCTACTCTAAAAAGTTCTCCCCTAGAGAGATATCTCTATACCTATACATATCTCCCAACACCACATCTAAATGACTCTTAAACACAACCATCACCATAAGCAAAGGACTGAGAGAGCTAAAAATATTACCTACCCCCTATTTAATGTTTCCACCCCCCAGCTCCCTTAGCAAAGCAGCCTGGGTGTATTCCTCCCCCATTTCAGAGCAAAATTAGCCAATTTAACCAAGCATGCCATGCTCTTTGGATTAATGCTGATTTTATAGCAAAAGGGAACAGAAATGGTTGTGGTACCTGAGCAGGGGGGCTGTACGGGGCGGGCAGGAGGGAAGTGCTGGAGCTGGAGTGCGGGACCACGAGTCTCGCGGAGGTGGCCAGTGGCCACAGCCACACGGGGGTCCTGCAGTTCAGGTGGGTAAAAACCCCCCTCTGTCAGCAAACCCCCCCAGGCAGGAGTCTGTGCACACACGGAGAGGGCAAATCCTTCTGCCAGTGTTTGCTCACCCTAATCTCACTTTAAACGGAGGGGAGGGAGTTTGCATATTTATTTGCTTTGGCAAATTTGCTTGGGAGAACAGAGCTCCCTTGGTTCCTAAGCTGCCGAAACGCATCTCCCTGCGGTGCCCAACACACCGAGCGAGGATCCCCCGGGGGACAGGCAGATAGAACCCAGCTCCACGTGGTGCTACTGGGGGCTCTTCCCAGTGATGAGTTTTGCTGGTCCAACAGCCTCCACCGTCCTCTTTCGGATGGCCCTGACTGCGGTTGGACTTTGAAAGCAGCAGGGCACGACTCATCCCCCCCTGAGACCCAAAGCGGGGATGCTCTAAAAATGCCTCCGCTGCTTTGAGAGGCTCAGACAGCCCTGACGGAGGGCTGCAGGAGCGGGACTGCGGTTATCAGCCTTTCCCAGAAAGGTCAGAGCCATCTGGTATGCGAGCCGTGGCCATTCCTGCTCTGTCATTTGAGCCGGGGGGGCAGCCGTCCCCGCGCCAGGGATGGGCTGAGACCGGGCAAAATATGTGACAGGCTGAATGGCATTTGAGCCCTGTGATTCCGGCTAGAGTCAGGGAAAATTGCAATGCTAAAATACACAATGGTGTTTTAAGCACTTGGGGTGGAAAGTAAATAATCCCCCCGTCACGGTCATGTTCCCCCTCGTGCGTGAACACCGGACATGTAAGGGTCGGGTTCTCCCCATCGGCCATTCCGGGGCTGGTCTTTGGTGCCTTGGGAAGGACATGACCATGACAATGTTGGGGCATCACGTAGGCGGGCAGCACTGCCAGCCCACGCACATGCCTCTGTCCTTTCTCCTGGGGCCTCTCCAATTAAAGGAAGGAGTTGGCATGCTGGTTGTCTTTGGAAAATTCCTGGTCCCCAACCCTTTGCTTCCTGCCAACGAAAAGCATTTCCAACCTTGCCCTGTCTTAAAAAGTGAGACCTAAATCCCTTGTCATAAATAAGCCAGGAGCTCCAGGTCCAATGCTGGGGTCTTTTCTGGGTCACTTGTGGCATAGCAGGGCCTGGAGGGATGGAGGACAGAGGAACACGATGTTCAGAGGAGGCAGGGTTCAAGTTGAGCCTTCAGAGGAGGGAATATTAGAAAAGCCTGTGGCTGTTTTCCAGATTCTCAGGTGTTTATTGGACCTTAAATCAAAGGGGGATCAGTGTGAGAGGCCATTAAAACCTGAGGAGGCAACTGTCCTGCTGAGCACCAGCCCTCTCAGGAAGGCTGGACCACCTTGGGCTCATGCAGATGGTGGCCAAGCCTGTGTGGTAACCCGTGGGTTAATCTCATTCTCATTTGTTTTTTCCCCATTTTTTTTTTTTTTTGTCCAGGCATCGTTTCCGTGCACCTCAAAAAGGACAGCCTTGGCAACCTGACCCTGATCGCCAGCCCCAGCCTGCAGACAGAGAGCTGTGGCCGACTGGATAACGCCATCGGTGACTCCTCGGTGACGATATGGCACAAATGCAAGTGGGCCACCAGCACCGGCAGCGAGCACACGCTCGTCAAGTGGAGTCACACACAGCTCACCAAGACCTTCAAGGACAGGTGAGGGTCCTCTGCTGCCTGCAGACCTCCTCCTGGTCCTCACCTGCTGCTCTGGGTAGGGTCTAACCAGGATGGCTTCGGTGGCACAGCTCCTAGTTTAAGGCAAAGCGAGCAAAAGCAATGCCCAGCCACCATGAAGAAAAGCAAAGCCCATCTTGGTGGCTTCATGGTTCATCTCCTGATGATGGAGCGGGGCAGATTTGGCTATTGCTGAGATGCTGTTGCTCAAATATGTGCCTCAATATTTGCTTTAAATCTCTTTCCTTTGAGCACCACGTGCTCCAAAAGGCAGAGAGGCCCCAGGAGAAGAGCCACCAAGCACAGCTCGTAACGAATGCCCTTCTGCTGGTGGCCAGCCAGAGGTGGCAGCCTTGGGGGTGGCTCGATCCTGTCCTTGTCCCAGGGATGAACTGTCCATGAAAGGCATTGCAGTGCTTGCAAGCACACCATCACCGTAGGGCTTGCAGAGGCTTTCCAGAAGTCATCTTTCCTCTCAAACTGGTTCAGAAAAGACCTCGGTCAGCCATGGCTGAAGGGTGCAATATTGCTCCCCTGAGTCCTCTGCCCTCGGTGTGATGGGAGATAGAGTTTTTCAATGAGTGAGAGCAAGGAATGACCCTCCAAGGAGAACAAATCTCCTCTTTGCTCCCTCCCTCCCCTCCTCAGAGCTGGCCCCTCTGTATTGGGAATCATCGCTATTGTGGGACAATCTGCCCGTGTTGTGCCCGTTAGGTGGATAATTCCTTACAGTGAGGGTGGTGAGGCACTGGAACAGGTTGCCCAGAGAAGCTGTGGCTGCCCCATCCCTGGAGGGTTCAAGGCCAGGCTGGATGGGGCTTGGAGCAACCTGGTGTGGTGGGAGGTGTCCTGCCCAGGGTTGGATCTCGATGATTTTTAAGGTCCCTTCCAATCCAAACCATTCTATGATTCTATGATAAATAGAGATTCCTGGTCATTGGTGCTATGAATGGGGCTTTTCATAGGAGGCAAGCACACTTTGAAATTATAATGAAAGAAAATATTGGTGCGCGGCAATGGCTGGCCTTCTGAAAATGACTTTTACGGAGGTAACAAAGGATCTCCGCAGGTTGGACATGATGAATATGTTTCCTTTGAGAGTCCCCGAAAATTCCCGTTATCAAGTTTGAGGCTCTGCAAAAGAGAGAAAGGGGGGAAGGAATATTCTCTTCTGGAGCTTATAAACCAAACGTGTTCTTTTGTGTGTTTTGTGTAGCTGCCCAGGGAAGATGCTATTGAGGACAGATCTTCAGTACGGCACAGATTCACTTTTGGAAGATGCAAACAGAAAGCAGCCAGAAAGAAACAGCTACAATCCCTGGGGACTGCACTGTCACAGGCAGCACCTGAACCGCATGTCCTCCAAATATAATGAGAACAAACTTCATCGTATCCTTTTTCCTCTCTCCCTTCCAGCCTAGTCTCAGCTACAAATAACAGCTCGTCATCGATGTATGTTTTACTGCAGGGTCCCACTCCCTGGGAAAATACAGAATACACTGAATAGAGTTGCTCTGTTATCTTTTCCCACTGTTCAGTTGGCCTAGATGATCATTGCAGGTCCCTTCCAACTGAAATATTCTGTTCTGTTCTATTCTATTCTAAGAAAAAAAAAAACAAAACAAACTTAAACCAAAACCAAACCCCACTTTCCTTAAAGGGTATTCAGCATAAGTCAAGCATCCCCTCGGCATGCATTTAAAAACACAACTATAGAGGAATTAGCAGCTGCCTCGCCTTTTATTTTCCTATTACACTTCATTACCCACCAGTCATGTGAGTAATACGGCTTAACAGCTTCGCCCACACCCCTGGAGAGAGTACAGCACTGAGGCAAGGTGTCGGATGGACAGCCCAGGGCTATGGTGTCACTGGAGAATGGAGCTGTTGGTGCTTTAATTGGTAGGACTGTACTACAGTAAATTAACTGGAATTGGCAGCAAGGGGCCTATAGCAATGACATGTTGGCAAAATTGGCTCAGAAAGTCTCATTACAGTTGTGAGCTATTATGGAGAGCGTCAGCAGTTGCTCTGATTTAAGACCTCTTGCAATTAGAATTTAAAAGTATTGGGTTTCCCTTAATTCATGGGCAGAGTTTCTACTGCTTGAAAACGTGGTATCGAAATACAGCTATCCCTGCATCCTGGACCTAAAGATGGGGACCCGGCAGCACGGCGATGATGCCTCGGAGGAGAAGAAAGCCCGACACATCAAGAAGTGTGAACAAAGCACCTCTGCATCCCTGGGCGTTCGCATCTGTGGGATGCAGGTAAGAGGGAGCCTCGGTCCTTTCGGTGTTTGCCCGACCTGAAACCGAGCTGGAAATCTAAAGGGACACTTTTGGTGTAAGTTTAAGCGGTTTTATTCATGTCTCCCACCAAATAAGAACTGGCCACTCGGCTGCATGTCCTGCCCTCAAACAGGAGAGCGTGCTTAGGGAAGAGCATGGAATTCGGCACTGATGGGGCGACGACTCTTTGGCTTTGGGGGATTTGGCTGCTTTCACTGCTGCCTAAGCACCACCCTGCACCAGTGCCACCAGTAGAAGCAGCTGGAACTAGTCTACCCCAGTTGACAATCTGCGTGTACATGAACACAGATTCCCTCCTCACGCTCAGGTCTGGGCTGCTGCACAAAACCAGAAAACCCCAAAAGCATCCCTTCCCCAGCTCGTGCCCGGGCAGAGCTGTCTCAGGCTCTCACCCCCGCAAGAGCGAGGGGTGTATTTTGCGCTAAATATTATGGTTCCTCTCACTCAAAATTGCTGCCCTTCCTCCCAGAAACCACAGATTTGTTTCACTCACGCTTCCCGAGCAGGTTTCAAAATGTCGTTCTGCTGTGCCTGAAGGCTAATTATGACAAGGATGATTATAAAGCACACACAGAGCAGCGTAAACGCTCGGTGTCAAAACCTGTGTCCCTTCCCGGTCTCTGACATCCTTCTGTTGAGCAGATTATCCCTTAAATTACAACTGGCGTGTGAGCTAATTCTAAATCCACTCCCTCATTTCTCAGGCAGTGTTACCCAAGCCTCACATACAAATTTCTGTCGGCGTCTCATCTCTCTGTGGTTAAGAAAGCAAGATTATTGCTCCCTGTGCATTATGTGTCACGAGAAGGCACAAAGCTGGGCTCTTCCCCCGCGGCTCCAAACCCCCACCGTCGCCAGAGGGGAAATGCCGTAAATCACGGGTGACACAGCGATGACTTACAGCTATTTGGGTTTCACAAAGGGGTGATTTATAGCAGTACAAGCAGAATCTGCGCCAGTGGTTTAAAATGAATAGTTTAAATCTCCAGAAAGGATGAGAGTAGGGTTCAGTGAGAAGCCGGCAGCACCTTGCCAGCATCGCTAGGTATCCCCAGGTGCAGAGGATCTCTCCCTTAGCTCAGCTTTTTAGATCAGGGCGAAATCTAGAGCTTTGGACAAACTGATCCAACTCAATCTGGACTGTTGCTCTCTTTCCTCAAGGTTTACCAAGCAGACACTGGCCATTTTCTCTGCAAAGATAAGTATTACGGCAGGAAACTCTCACCGGAGGGATTCAGGCAAACCTTGCGCCAGTTCCTGTGCAACGGGAACCACCTCCGGACGGATCTCCTGGAGCCCATCATCCTGCGGCTGAAAGCTCTGCTCTCTGTCATTAGGAAGCAAAGCTCCTACAGGTTCTACTCCAGCTCGCTCCTCATCATTTACGACGGACAGGAGCCCAAGGAGAACACAGCACCCTTGGATAACCACCTTCACTTCCCAAAAACAAACTGCACCATGTCACAGGGCCCCAGTCACGCCAGGGTCGACGTCCGCATGATAGACTTTGCCCACACCACCTTCAAAGGCTCCAAGTGCAATCACACCACATACGACGGGCCAGACCACGGCTATATTTTCGGCCTGGAGAATCTCATCAAAATCCTTCAGAGCATCTCAGAAGGAAAATGACAGATTCTGTGAAATAGCCTGGATTTACTAGTGACCGATAGCCCTGAGAAAGACCGTGCTGGGTCACTTGTAGGGGACCCTCCCAGCTGCTGGATGTCACGTGCGTGGGACATTGCTAGAAAAAAAAAAAAAAGGCAAAAAACCTGCTACGTGCCATTATTGAACTCAAGCGTTAAAAGGCAAAGAGCCGAAAGAATCCGTCCTGCCTGCGATCCATCAGAAGATTTATTTTCCTTTCTCATCTTACTGCTGTCCTTGATTTATTTGTGAGCCATAAGAAAGCATTACCTGAAAGAGTCTTAATGATAAAACAGGCCCCGCTCACCTCCCTGCTCAGGTGGCCAAGCAGGGTAAGGAGATATTGTGCGTTCGAGCGAGACTATTAAAACCAGCTGGCAGGTTTTGAACAGGCTGCGGCGTGACTTTGGGCTCCTGCTCCACGCTACGGGCTGAGGGCAGAGAGAGGGACACAAACGGGAGAGAAAATCCCATCCCCTGCCCCGACATTCTCCGAGGGACACACACGGAGGGAGAAGATGCTGCCAGAGGTTCTGCGCTGCTTGAAGGAATAAAAGCAGGGGGACCCCAGACCAAGAACTCAACCCCGCAAAGGTTTAATGTCCCTGCGGGGAATTGAAACAGTTCCACAGACTTTTTAAGCCACGGGCTCCGTAGGGGCTGGACGTAAGGGAATGCGATGATTCTGTCACCAAAAAAACCATTCACATCAAGGGATTTTTGCTTAAAAAAAACAGTTAAAAAAAAAAAAAAAGTGTGAGATTGAGTCAGGGACTAGACACCAAAGGTCACCTAGAAATTCTTTGATACAAATAGCGTGTGTGTGTTTGGAAGAGACAATAACAAAAGACTCCAGATTTTTGTTTACAGCTTTTGCGGACAGATTTTATTCTTACGGAACAAACATGATTCCTTCCTGCATGGTGTGGGAAATGCGAGAGAGAAATCCTTTTACACAAGGATCAGAGCTACAGACCCCCATTACTGGGGAGTGGGGATATAAATAAAATTGTCTAAGCAACTCTCACCTGTTGCCCATCTCTTTTTCACTCCCAGAGGATCCTTAAGTTGCATTATCTGTTGTTTAGGGCTGTTTTTTTTGACAAAAGCAGTTGTTTCCACAGGTTTAAGCGCTGGATCTCAAGGGGGGGCCCTTCACTCGCATTTTACTGCATACAGCTGGTGAATGGCTACAATTTATAGCTGGAAAATGTAAGTCATCTGGCCCAGTTGCATATTTTACTTGGCCTAAAGTCCAGCAGGGAAGACCTCATTGTTCACTGGATATTGTTCGCAGTGCTGCACATTTCTTGCTCGCAAACTCAAGGCGGCTATAAAAAAAAGCCACAAACACTCTGCTTCAGTAGTGAAAGAATTGAGTCACTGATTGTCCTGGCTCACACGCAGGCAGCATGGTCTGGTGATCAGTGCTAATTGTGGCTGTTACCAGCTCTGCTGGTGGGGTTTACACAGCATCTTCGTCCCTTGCTGGCTGTGTGTACTGGGATGCCAGGGCTCTAAGTGGGGAAGGGTTGGGAAGGGTCCAAGCATGACACCAGCAGCCACAGCCCCTCATAAGCAGAGCAAAACACCCCTCTTAGCTACAAACCTCAGCTCTCATCGCTCCTGGGAAGAAAACAGCAACCTGTTGCTTGAATAGTGACAGAGGCACTCCGCTCTCTCCCTTTTCAGCCCTTATATACAAACGCATAATTTAACCATTTGCCTGCTGAGGAGGAGCTCTGGGAGTACATCAGGTTGTGAGCTGCCATGTGCATAAGGGCAACACCAGGCAAGACTTTCTAGGTTTTTAAACGGCCAGAAGCCAAGCATTGAGGTAGGTATTACATGCCGGGCTGCTGGCGGCCTGGCCCGGGTACTGACAGCGCTGTATGCTTGAGATCCCTTTACCAGCTGCACAAAGTGGGCCGCTTGGCAGTATAGGCAGCAATCAAGCAAATCAATGGGTAAGGAGAGGCTACCCATTCGCTGCCTTTCAAAAATATAGGGCAGGCCGTGAGCTCACCAGGGGTGACCCTCCCAGCCCCAGGCCTCGATTCCCACCCTCTCAGCGGCCTGGGCCTTTGCGGCCTACGGGCACAGCAGCAGCCTGAAGGCCCAGCCTAGTAGTTCTCCCCGCCCTCATCGACAGCGCCCCCGGGAACAGGGGGGAGGTAGATGGGCAACCTCTCAGGAGCCCCCCAGCACTCCTTTCGGTGCTGTCCCCCCAAGAGAAAGCGCTGAGGGGCAGCACCGGTGGCACACCCCCCCCCCCTCAGGCCGCCGTCACCCTCCCGCCGCGGCCCGCCATCACTGCGCATGCGCGGCCGCCCCTGGACCCTCTCGCCTGCCGTAGGTCACGTGACTCCCGCCCATGGCCGGCGCCGCCGGCAGCGATGGCGGCCACCAGGTACCGGCGGTTCCTCAAGCTCTGCGAGGAGTGGCCGGTGGAGGAGACCAAGCGGCAGCGGGACCTGGGCGTCTTCCTGCGGCAACGTGTAGCGCAGGCCTTCCGCGAAGGGGAGAACACGCAGGTGAGGGTGTGTGTGTGGGGGGGGTGGCGGTGAAGGGGTGGCGGTGAAGGGGTGGCTCTCCCGCGGCGGCCGCGGCCTGCGAGGGATGGGGCGAGGCGGGGCCTGGGCCGCGCAGGCGCCTCATCCCTTCTGGTCGTTTAACGGTCGGTTTGAGGACAGTCTGGCCTTTTGGGGCACAAACCCCGGGAGTTTGGTGCTGGCACGGTTTGGGTTTTTTCGGAGCTTGGAGAAGGTTGTGCCTGGGCCTACAAAAGGGGCCTCCCTCGGGTCTCCTCAGGGCCCCCCAGCCTCCCTCCGTTCTCCTCAGGGCTCGGGACAGGCCTTTAAAGCACAGGCCCCAGCAGCCATGAACAAGTTATGGCATATGATAGATTCTTCCACCATTTACCCTATGTGCTTTGGGGATCCCCATTCCAGTGGTTATGGAAGTGGGGTACAAAACCCTGTGAACTTGTCAGCCCTGTGCTGGAGTCCAGCTCATTAGTGTGTTTTGCTTAACGTGATGATAGGATGACAGTCCGATGCAGTGTGGAGCAGATACTGCAGTGCACTTTTAGGATGCAGCAGTTATGAAACTGGATTCCAGCTGCAGTTGTAATTGTGTTGGAGTTTAGGCTTTCGTGCTGAAATAAATTAGAGAAGCTTGACTTGGGCTGCAGACCTTTACAGGCTTGGAGGTGGTGCTGTGGAATAAAAATGTGCCTTTTCTTAGCATAAAAACATTGTTCCAGATAAGCATTTTCTACTTCAAGGGGCCATTATAGGCACCTAATTCTATATTGGTCACCAGAATAGTCTGCAGCAGACATTTCGGAAAGTGCTTATTGGTTTTTCATATGCTCAGGACAGCTGAATTTGCTGCAGCAATTGGCTACAAGATCCCAAAGCTGCCACTCATCTTGAGAATCTAAATTGATGCCTGCAGCACTGATGTCAATTTGTATGTATAAGGGCTTCATACAGCAAAGGGAAATGTTCTGGCAGACAGCAGGAGGAATGTCTGAGAAAAGAACTAGAACCATAAAGGATACTTTATGAGTCTAATGCCTGTTTTATTCATGTGGAATAAGATTTGCTGATTTTATGGGGTGGGGGATACTATTTCTGCTACCCATTTAGTAGCTATTTCTTCTGTCATTACTAAAACATTAGCAGGGTCGTTTGAAATGTGGCTGTGGGATGCGTTAAGCTGAAGATCCCTGCAGTATGATGGCGCTTACTCCTGACAGTCTGTCTGTCCCCGGGTCCTCTCTTCTGCAGCAGCCGTTACCGACTGAATGAGGAGAGCTTTTCCTTAGCTTTCCTAGTTTGCGCAGAGGAGGCTGAACCTGTGCCAACGTCCCAAGGACAGATGAGCCGTGGCACTTGATCCTGACATGTTTCTGTCGGTTCTATTCTTATTCATGGATCCATTTTAATCATTTATGTTTGATGTCGTCGAGCAGCGATGCAGAGTTCTGGTCGAGTTGGCCCCCACGGTAAAATAGCAAAACAAGCTGACGTGCCATCCACAGCAAAATAGATGTCTCTGCAAGGCAAATGCACCTGCCTGAGGCACCTCGCAGAGGTTTAGGTATTAGCAAAATCTTTCCAACTTATTCGACCGAAATAGAAATCCATTTACCCTTCACAAGCTGTTCAGTGTCTTTCATGATGCTTTTCCCTAACCAATTATAAACTATTTTTAGCCTGCACCGGGATTTTCTAAATTCCATCCTAGTACATGATCCTATTTGATGCTTTAGAATAAAATAGGCGGTAAAACTGGCCTTTGAGCAAGAAGTCTCAGAGATTTCACAGGAGCAGCCAATAAACGTGAGAAGAAAACTGTCCAGCAATGATCTCATTAACTGTGTATTCACAGTTGATCTGGCAAATCTTTTCGAGCAGAGTTGAAGGTCCATTCTGGAAATCACATGCCTTGTTATTCTTGGAGGCCAAGCTGGTGAGAAATGTAGAGGAAAGAAAGTGATCTGCATTCTGGAGAGGCATATTAGGGGTCATCAGCATCCTACATTGCGCCGAGAAGACGCCTAAGCTGGTCCTTGACTGTCCTTCTCAAAACCTTGAAATGAGGAGGTTTCAATTAAGACTTGTCTGATACTTTTATTCCTTTCCAGATCTCTGACCCTGAGACCTGTGACCGAATGTACGAGAGCTTGGTCAGAATCCACACCAATTACTACAAAAACAAGGTGAGCTTTGGCCTTAGCCATCATCCCTCTTTTAGGGGGTGAGTTATCCCCCTACAGCAGTTGGCTTCCTTGTCCCAGCAGCGTTTTTGGAAATGTCTAATGGAAAAACAAGCGGTCGGGTAGATGCAACATTACCTTGGTCACTCTGGGAAAGCTGCAGACATCTTAGTCTCTGTGACATGTACAACCAATGTAGATGATAGTTCAGAATTCTTAGAGTTTGACTGAAAATGAGCCCAGGGTCTCCTGTATGGTCACTACTAGTAACATCTTTTTCTCTCTCTCTCCTTCTCTCACCTGCTTGCTTGTTTATGAAGTATCCACGCCTGAAGGACACAAACTTCACTGGAGTGACAGTAGAAGACTGCAGGATGATACTCGCAACAGGTACTAACACTGTGCTCGATTTCAGAACAAGACAGTGCAGGAGATAAAGTACATTCTCATCTTTGTGGTGCTCACTGCAACATTTCTACTAAACACCAGGGACTAGAGGACAGAATAGAACTGCCGGGCAAGTATATTAGGATGTTTAATGAGGACTACTGGAATAATTAAGGAGATCTTAATGAGGCAGGGGTTGGTCTCTTCTCCCAAGTCACAGGCGATAGGACAAGAAGAAATGGTCTCAAGTTCTGCCAGGGGAGGTTCAGATTGGATATTAGGAAAAATTTTTACACTGAAAGGGTTATTAAGCATTGGAATGGGCTGCCCAGGGAAGTGGTTGAGGCACCATCCCTGGAGGGATTTAAAAGATGGGTTGGCGTAGTGCTTGGTGACATGGTTTAGTGATGGTTTTTTATCAGACTTAGGTTGATGTTTGGACTAGATGATCTTAAAGATCCCTTCCAACCTGGACAATTCTATGATTCTGTGATCTTCAGTAATCTATCGGGGGGAAAAGTCAATTGGAACAGGAGAGGGTTTGCAAGGGCTCTCTAAGATCAGATGGTAGGAGATACGCAAAAGAAATGCACGTTTGCTACATCATTCAAAAAATTCTCAGCTTCTGTTTCACCGTACTCAAATTCCCTTCAGTATTTCTCCTTTGAGAGAAAACAGGGTACCAAGATGCAGAAATACTCACAGCCAGATCATTTATAAAGTGTGATGTAGGAAGCTAGTGCAGTTTTGTTCTGCTCCAGTTCCTGGCTTTGATTGCAGTGCGTGGAAACTGAGTATTAGTTGTTAGTGATAAGGGACTCCCCGCACAACTGATTGGAAGGGAAAACAAACTTGCCTCAGGCCCTGAAATAGAAATTCATTAAGATGAAAAGTCAAAAAAAGAAAAATATATGTAAGGCAAAGCTTTTATAAGAGGGCTTTCATTCCTTTGCTTTTCTGTTTTTCTTCTTCTTTCCCCATCTCTCTCCTCCTTTTGCAGACATTCTGAAACAGATGGAAGACATGAAAAAAGGGACATGGAAGAAACTGCGAGAAAAGTTTTATGCCAAGAAACCCGAAGAGGACTCAAAGTGATAGGCTAAGTCCCAGATTCTCCACTGTATATATTCCTAAAGCTCTGTATGTTGCCATGATGAATAAAACCATTTATTCCTCTTAGCAACAGCATTTTTGTTCAGACCTAAGCCTTACACCCTTCATTTTTAGTGCCCTCTTTTTATTTTTTGTGGAAATCTAGGACATAACTTAACACATCTGTGCTCAAACCATATTGGAGCCGTGTTGTAGAGAGGAAAGAACTCTGTGGTGTTAGACCAGATCCTTTGGGTTATAATGAAAAATGGAACAACCAGAAAGGGTGCAACCATGTTAGCTTTAAATGTGCTTGTGAAGATAACAATAGTGATGATGTGAAAACGTGGCTGTGCTTGTGTTTCTGTGCGTTGGCTCTGGCAACGGTGAAGCTGAGGGAGGGATGACTTTAATTGTCACACTTATTTTCCTTTAGAGAAGGATGACTGTTGAGGGTGACTGTGGGGACAGTGGAGCAGTATAAGAGTTTAATTGAGATTTCAATCTGTGCAGATTTCCCTCAGTGGGAAGAGACGGTTCCATAAGGGTTGCTGTATATCTGAGTGATAAAGATAGGTTTTAATGACGTGTTGGGATATAGGGCCGTAAACAAATTTCAGATGTGATTAGTCTGTTGCTGCAGCCTATTTTTATTGCTTTTTAAATCTTTAATGCTCACATCAGTGTCTATTCTGGGGAGGCAGAGGCACGGGACTGTAGTTGGGGTGGCCACAGCACCGTGTGGCTGGGGAAGGCTGAGTGTCTGGAGCACAGCTCTGCCAGGACCCTGCTTGGCTCCCGGCACCACCAACAGCTGCTCCTTTTTATGTGTTTGAACAGTGTTTTCCTGGCAAGTACTGAAAGAATTTGAAACTTTCGCAGCAGGCTCTAATCCAAAGCTTCAGAAAACAAGGCTGTTGTTCGAGGTAGTTTTCATGGTAGCATTCTTCAACTTGTGACTGGAGCATCATACTGTATTTTAACGTTTAACAGCTGGAGCTGAGAGCTTTGGGTTGTGGAGCACCTTGGGTCTTTGGATTGTTCTGTATTTCTATTTATAACCACCCCATTACACACCCAATTGCACAGGAAGGGCGCTTCCTTTACCATGTTTAAGTTTTTATTGTAACATGATTTTATATTTAATTTAGTTAAGGCAATTTACATTTTAGTTCTTAAGTAACAACAATAACAAACGTACACACACACACAAAAAAAAAAAAAAAAGGAAAACATTACACCAGAGATGAAACTAAAACACAGGACACCCCTTCACAGTGAACTCCTGTAAACCTGCAGTCTCCTACTACCACTGCCCGGATTTCCTCGGTCCACGGAAGGCAAAAGACTAGCTCCCACCAGTACAAGCTTGGATGCTCATCCTCATCTGGTGAGTTCAATTAAATCCACCTCCTTGAGTTTAGCTCCTCTTTACTGCACCTCAGCGATGAAAAGAACTCTTTAAATGGCGAGGGGTCAGCAACGGGGCGGGTACAGCAGATACGGTGGCTGGTTTGCAAAGATCCACATGGAATAAGTTAAATACTGCAGCCCTACAGCTACTTACACTACACCTGAACGTAGTGCATGGAGATAAAGATACAATCCTCCACATTTGCAAAATAAAGAGTTATTGCAATGAGGAATAAAAGTCTTGTATAATTTATCTTCCTACAAGGGCGTTAGAGTAACAGTGTGGGTCCAGGTATCCTGGCCAGTCCCTGGTTCCGGAATTGCTTACAAGCTCTAGGGAAAATGATGACTGTGAAGCTCTTCCACATGGTCCGTCGTTCTCTGAGGGTGATGTCCATGCGTGGAACCCAGGAGAAAGCAGCCTCGTTAGCTGACGCGTACGTGTAGTCCCTCGGTGGGTGAAGCCGATGCTTCTTCTCCGCCTTAGTGGTTCATGGAGTTCTGGACATCCACAAACCCCATCCTTTGTCTGCGCTTCCGTTGCTCTGTCATCTAGAGTTCAAACAAGGACGTAAGTGAGGTGGGGAAACCAGGTCACCTTTAAATTCACCACTGTGCTCCTCCACTGACTAACCAGGCTGCTTTAAGCATCTGCCAGAAAACCCCATGAGTTGGACTCTACTTGATGAGGAAGTAAAGTATCAAAAAACACTTGTCCCAGGTGTCCCAGACCCCCCAAAAAAAGAGCTGCAGGAGCCCTTTGCTTCCTATCTGAAGTTGTACTGGCTTGGGCTGGTTCCACCTCCTGTTCTTTGGAGTGGGTGTCTATTTTGGTAAGGACAGCGGGGTTTCTACAGTCAGGTGTTCCTCAAGTGTTCCTATTTTTAAAAGTGTTAAGTACCTGTTCCTTCAGCTCGTTCAGCTGGGAGGTGAGATGGGACACCAGCTTCATGGTGGTGTTGAGTTTGTCTTGAAGATTTCGGATCTCGTTCTGTTCCCCTTCCCCTTCGTTGCTGACCAGCGACATGGCTCGCATCCGGGGGAACCAGTCAAGGTTCTTATTCTAGAAAGGCGACCAGGGAAAATGGGAGTTGGAGAGGAGGTGAAGAGGGGGGAAGAGACCTGGTAGGATTTAATCCCTAAACTTGCCCATGCTTAGAGATTAAAGTCTTGTCTTGTCTGTATCTCTGCAACTTTTCCACGAATAGTCCATTTCCAGCTTTTTTTTTTCTTCTAACAGCTTTCCGGGCTCAAGTTCAGAAGATTTTCTTTTCTGTATTTCCCTTCCCTCCCTCCTTGCCTTGAAATCACCTTGAAGTCACACTCCCTACTCTTGGTTCAATCCTTAAATCCGCAGCACGGAATATCAAACAGCGTGCTGCTGGCCAAGGTTGCCCAGTGGAAACAACCCGCTAAGAACGAAACGAGGCACCGCATTACTAAATATTTTCCAAAAAAGCTCCTTCTCCCAACGGTTCCTCTTTGTCAAGCCCCTTGTTCTCAAATATTTCCCCAGGGCCGGGAGGTTGCCGTGGTGGAAAAGCTGCCCGGGGAGGACACGTACCTTTATCATCTGCGCCACGTAGCTCTCCGGCCCCGTGTAGTCCGTCTTGTTCTTCACCCGCACCAGCACTATGAAGTACAAGTAGTTCCACATGTTGTGCTCATATTTAATATGCTCCTCGAAGGACACCGTCTTGTTGTCAAACTTGTCCCTCTCGAGTCCTGGGAAAGGCAGCGGAGGGAGGAGAAGGTGGAGGGAGGAGACGGGGAAGTTGGGGGAGAGAAGGGAAGAGGCGAGTGAGCGAACACATGCGAAAGGAAGTACAGATAATTGCATCCTCTCCCAGGTGCGACTTTCAAGAAGTGCTTTTAATAATTAGTTGGCATTTAGCACACAACAAGCATCCCAGATGGGGAAAATAACCCAGTTGTGTGTGTTCAGGAGGCTTCTATTTAAAGTACCACGAGCTGTGCTTCCTGCTTATGCATCTCAGAGCATAAAATGCAGCCAATGGATCTTTTAAGAAAAAAGCAGCAAGATTTATTGGGTTTTTCCTTTTGGTTTTTTTGGATGCCTTCTGATGACTGAAAGCATTCCAGAACATTTTTTGTATTTTGTTTCCTTAGTAATATGGTGGGTTTTTTTCAGCTGGCTGAGTGATGCTCAGTTTAACTCCTCATTAACAGAAGGCAGGGAACAATACAGCTAATTTCCCCTCTCAGGTCGGGTCCTTGTTTAAGCCTCCTCCCACAGCAGTGACCCATCCGTGAAACAGATATAAGTTTTGCTGTGAACCCAATGAAAACCAGCAACCAGCTGGAACTCCTTTCCTTCCTTCAACCTTAAGAGAGGAAGAGCTTTGGGGCAATTCCTCCACAGCCAGGTCCCAGCACTCACCACAGATGAAGCATGTCGTCTTCAGTATCTCTTCCTTCTTCTGCTTCTCGCTCCTCAGATCAGCGAAGGTGTCAATAATGACCCCGAAGATGAGGTTAAGGACAATAATAATGACAATAAAGAAGAAGAGGAGGTCGTAGACAACCCGAGCAGGAAACAAGGACTCCTGTAACGAACGAAAGGGGTAAATGTGTGTGTGTCTCCTCCAGCCATGCTAATTAATTGTGCCCATGGCTGAGGGTCCCAGGTGAGGAAGAATGAAGGGTGTGATGGAGGAAGAGAGGAGAAAAGCACTGGGGGAAAGTGTAGGGGATAGAGCTGGAAGCATCACGGTTTCCAGGGAGGGAGGGCAGCTACACAGCAGTAAATGCAGCAGGACTTGGAAGAAGAAAGGGGTCCCACGTTGCTGCCCAAACTCACGTCCTTCGATGGCTTCCGCAGAATGTCACCCACGCCCCCTCCGTTCCTCAGGCCGTGGTTCAGGACAGTGACGATGCACATGAGCAGCGTGTCGCAGGCACGTTCCCACTGGTCAGCCTCTGTTTCTAGGGGAAAGAAAAGCAGAAACCCAGAGCGTAGATGGGGCAGGGGCACCAGACCGTTACTAAGAACCCAGAGCTGCAGGGATGACTCCTGCTGTGGTAGCAAGTCCCCTGGGAGCAGATGCTGGTTGTGTATCTCCAACCAGCAGCTCCAGCTTGACTCTCATTGTGGAGGTGTTTAGCCAAGTGCTCCTGAAGCTCCCGCTTTCTTTATGAATAAATTGAATCTACTTCAACAATTATTATTTTTTTTAGGCCATGGTCAGCATAAAATTTGCGGGTCTCTTGCCTAATATGTGCCAGAAAGTGGGTTGTTTGTTTCCAGCTTTGAAAGGTGAGGATTTATCTGAGCTCACTGAGAAACCAGGCAACCAACCTACCCTGCTGCTAACCAAGTCCACCTTTCTAATGAGCTCACTTACCTTCCAGGGCGGTGGGCGCAGGAGAGCAGCTAATTTTGTCACTGCTGCATGACTCCATGAAGGTCTCCACGTTCCTCTGCATCCCCAAGGGGTCATCTGCAAGTAAAAGAGACCGCAGCCGTGTCAGAGCATTGGTTTGCCTGAGTAAAGCTCTTTGTGCTTTTCAACTGCCTCTTCTTGTGGCTTTCAAGCTTCTTGGGGAAAAAAAAAAAAAAAAAAGTCGCTTCGCTCTCCTAGCCTTTTCTAGGCTTTGAATCTTTTGCTCAAGTTTAAGACCTCTAAAATTCATTTAAAACTTCACAGAATCATAGAACCACCCAGGATGGAAGGGACCTTTTAGATCATTGAGTCCAACCATCAACCCAACACTGACAAAACCCATCGCTAAACCGTACCTTTGAGAACTGTCTACTTGTATTTTAAATACCACCAGGGTTGGTGACTCAACCATGTCCCTGGGCAGCCTGTTCCAATGCTTAATAACCCTTTCAGTGCAAAATTTTTTCCTAATATTCAGTCTAAAAGTTTTACACTCTGAAATCTAAAACTTTTACTTCATTTGTAGCTGTCCACCCCCTTCTCTGCCATCACTCCCAGCCCCAAAACCCTGCTCTTGAGCAGCACGAGGACCTTAAGTCAGCCCAGGGAGTCGTCTTCTCTGCTAACCCCCAAACCAGGAGGTTGTCAAGGGTATAAAACCCATGATGTACGTGCACACGCTGACACAGTGGGGAGGGAGCAGGGTCTCATGCAATGGTCCAGAAGGGGACCCACACTCTGCCTGGCCCCCCTCTAGCCCCAAAAACCGCAGCCAACAAGGACAAGGGCTGATCAACCTTTGGCTTTGCTGTCCGGCAGCCGGTCCACCTCCAGGATGAAGTCATCCTTCAGGAAGAGGAAGCCCACGATGGAGAAGAGGTAGACGAGGATGAGGGCCAGGAGGGCTGTCAGCAGGATGGAGCGCCCGTTCCGCGTCACGCTTTTGATGACATTAAACAAGGTCTCCTCACGGTAGATCAAGTCAAAGAGCTGAAAGAACCCAGGAGCAGAGAAATGCCACGGGGTGCTTTTCTTGACAATGCCTGGCCTACCCATAGCCCCTTTTATCCTGAGATCTTGGATCACTCAGCAGACCTTGACTAACTTTCGCATAAAGCATGTAAGTTTTCCGGCTTACTGTAGCGAAGCAGAGAAGAATGAAGTGACTTATGCACAGCAGGAGAGCCAGGAAAAGGACACATGCACCCTGCCTCTGCCCTCGCCAGCTCACGTTGTCTCCCAGCTGACCCAGATAAAGTACAGAGTAGAGATTAAAAAGAAAGAGATAGCAAAAAAAAAACAGGAGAGAGACAGTAATAGATACTGTTGGAAGGCAGAAAGATCAGCCCACGCGAAGATTAGAGCACAGCGAATTGTTCTCGCTGCTGTTATCAATCAGCCCCTGGAAGGTGTCACAAGAACCTTCCAGCATCTAACAGGGCTAACAGGCCACCTCTGTGCCCCAAAAACATCTGCATTTACTGTACCAGGATGCTGTAGAAGAGTTCGTGCACAAAGAGTCCCAGGACGCTCGTCAGGATGTAGCCAACATGGTAAAGAAACTCCACATCCATGATCATGGCCTTGTACCCTCGGATGAAGGTCCCACGGTTGCCCACGAAACTCACCACAAACACGATCTTGTTGGTCAGCTGAGGAACAACCAGAGATGGGGGGCAGAAGGGTTGGCTGCACTTTCTGAATGCAGAACTGCCTCCTGTGCTGTTTCTCCAGCGCACGGAGAACTTACATTGAGAGCCCCCAGAATATTCAGAGTGAGCCCGATCCCCAAGTAGTAGATGGACCGCAAGATCAGAGCCACGAGGAGGGGTCGGACACCGTAGCGCTTGGTGAACAAGGCCATGATGGAGAAGCAGATGAGAATCCAGAAGAGCAGGGAGATCAGTGGGGAATCCAGCACTCCTGGGAAGAGAAGAACCCATGGCAATTAAATGGCGTGAGATTAAATGCGCGCTGCCAACCCAGCACTGTGCTGCTGCCCAGAAAAACTGATGTGCTGATTATCAGAGGGAAGAAAGAGAGGAATTCTGCTGGACTGCAAAGTCTAGCATTGGCTAAGATGGCTCTTACTGATACGGTTTTCTAACACCTTTTATCCAAGGTCTTCAAAACCACTGTAAGTGACAGAGACTTTGCCTGACAGCAGGTCCCTACGCTGTCACTGCAGCATTTACAGGCAGGGAAAGCAAAGCCCAGGGAGAAGAGACTTTTCCCTAAGAAGGAAGCACGGGGAGAGCTGGCAACTGAAATCTTGACTCAATCCCTTCCTTTGATCAGCAGAGAGGACTTGGGGCTTTAGGAGTCAAAAGGAGACTGATGGTGGGGAGAACACAGGTAAAGTGAGGGTCCCCTTTTCCTTCCGTCTTGAGGAGCAGCAGGTGCTGGGCCACTTACCCATGGAAGTGGCTTCAACGTAGGGGTAGAAGAAAGCAATGATTATGTTGATGAAGACAGCCAGGTTGAAGGAAATGCTTCCCCAGAGAGTCATTCTGCGGGAGAACCAGTACATCAGCGGCATGCCTGGAGGGAGAGGAGGCAGACACACAAATCTCAGCCAACCTTGTGCCAACCGGGAAAGGCTTTGTCCTCCCAGACATCCGAAGGGTTCAGCCCAGGGCAGCCAGTGAGCTTGGAGGGACTCTTGCCTCCCACTTCCTTCAAAACATTAATAAAGCCTCCCTCCTCATCTGCTGAAATAGCAGTACAACCTCCAAATGTCACTGCTCACAGTTCTTGGCTTCTCAAGCCTTTGACCTGCTCTGGCACCTTGGAATCAGATCGGCTCCATCCTCCTCCTCCCCATCTCCCACCTCCTACAGCCTCGCGTCCTTCAAAACAACAGTATCTTTGTGTTTTCAGCGCTGGTTCTGGTCCCAGAGGAGACCCAGCCAGCAATTTCCCATCCATACTGGAAACTTGTTTCCTGCCGAATTCCTAAGATAGTTTTGACTGGATCTGCAAGTGTTTTCAGAGCTGCTACACTGCCCCTTAGCTGCATCGCAGTATTTCTAGTGTGCCTCTCTATTCAGCTCCTTATTATTTTAAGCCAGAATTTCCTTCCTGATGCAGCCCCGAGAGCACCTAAGCAGGTCTGCAGGGCGCAGAGAAAGAAGTTTTATTTCCCATATGTCGCTGCTAGATCCTGGCTCGGGAGAAGGCAACTGAAAGCAAACAAAGAGAGGACTTTCCAGGGGAAAACGCCTGCGGGTGTAATCCCAGGGAATGTTCTGCAAGATGCATTTCAGCCTCTGGAGGAACTGCACTAAGAGGCGGGGAGGAAATACATCCCTGAGATCTTGATTAACCTCCACTCCCTGCAAACTGCCAAGTGTGCTGTGCTCCACAGAGCAAGGGGCACAAGATGCTCAAAGATGTGATCTCCAGGCTGCTGCCAGGAACCCTTTCAAAGCAGGGCTTCCCCCCACCTCGTGGGGAATGGGGGGCTACTGGAAGTGCCCGTGCTGGCCAGGGGGGAGCCCGAAGGGAAGGTTTGGCTTGCTCTTACTGCGCAGTTTCTTCTGCCATTCCATCTCGTTGTGGAGGAAGGACGACTGGTCGAAGAAATCACTGACTTTGCTGCCCTGCTCGTCCTGCTCCGTGGTGGTGAAGAGCCGGTACTTGGTCTCCTTGGTGAGGAATTCACAGATGCCAGGCACCGGGAAGATTATCTGCTCCATGCTTCGGTCCAGGCGCACAATCTGCAGGAAGCAGGGCCAAGGGGGAAGGTGCCGTCAGATCCCACCCTTGCCAGGCTTTGGTTTCCTCTTTCCTAGACCCAACTGTGCCTTCTCCTCCTCCCTCCCACCCCACCGGGATCCAAACATCTATATATTTGTCTATAATGCTACAAACGGACCCAGCAAAGGCAGCCCTGGCTGTGCTGGAGGGAAGATGAGAGGGATGAGGCTCCTGAAATGGCTGCATCCCTGCCACCATGGGGAGGGAAAGGATGGGTCTGGGGGGCAGCTCGTTCCCCCTGATCCCCAGGGGCTCTGAAGACTCTCTCCACAGAGCAAAAGGCTCCTCTGCTTCTTGCCATCGCAGGGATGGGAGGGCTCCTGGTGCAAAATAACCGGGCACGAGGCAGCGGGAGCACAGGAGGGATTCACCGGCCACGTGTCCCCTGGAAACCCAACAACCAAAAGGTCTTGCCTCAATTTGGGAGGTGTGTTTTTCGTAATAGGCCAGCGGGTCCTCCTCTTCCTCCTGGACCGGGGCCGTCGACTTCAGCATCTGCGTGAGCTGCTTGTTGTTGAGGCTGAGCTGGGAGAGAGAGAGGGGACAAGAGTGGCCTCAGCCAGGTCTGACTGCACTGACAACAGCCTTCCTCAAAATCTCCTGAAGCTGATGAGGTTTCAGGGAAAAGCAAATGAGTTCAAGCTTCCTCAAAGGGGTCTGAGCCCTTCCTGAGGTGACAGACACTCAATTCCCTGCAATAATTACATCCAAGTGCTGCTAATCCCCAAATTACAAATCAATGCCCACAAAACCCCAGGGAAATCATATTACTGCCGAGTCTCTTTTGGGATCTCAGGTACACGGGCAAGAAATGACAGCAAAGGACTCAGCCCTTCCTTTTCTGAAGGGAAGGGGGCAATGTCCTCCCTTCCTTGGGGCCACCAGCCTGTCCCTGCAGTAAGCTGGACGTCACCCTATGGCTGAGCCTTCGGTGGGGAACCCCACAAATACAGTCGTCCCCCCCTCCCCCATAGCATGGTTATAGAAGGTGCACGTGCTTTTGGGCTTGTAGTTTGGGCTACGAGGGCACTATAAGCCTTTCTTTCTTTAGTCCCCTTGGGGAACACCAAAACTCATCAAATTTTAAACAACAAAACCCAGAGTGGCTCAAAAAGGGGTGGAAGATTCTTTGGAGTCTCTGGGCAAGGTCAGGGGGGCTTGGAGGGGCTCTGCCTCCATTCCTGAGGTGCCTCCATACCATGGACGAGATGCCCTCCTCCTCCTCCTCCTGGATTCGCTTCACCGGCTTCAGGAGCTGCTGCAGAGACTTGTTGTGTCGGGACAGCTGGAAGAGGGACAACGATGGCCGGGTGAGCCCAGGCTGGTGAGAAGCCACCACTGCCCAGGGGAACGGGACACGGGGTGCCCAGGGGAACAGGACAGCACACCCCGGGAGGTGGCTTTTCACAGGAGCCAAAACCATATTTTCCAGCCATGCCTCCCCCAGGGAGACCAGCCTGGCTGGAGAAAAATGTAAATAAATCTAGAGAAAACATGCCCAGCACAGCATGGGGAGCCCAGCCTGGCAGGGACCCTGCTGTCACAGCTCAGTACCTGCAGCGCCAGTATATAGATGTTGTGGCCGACTTCCCGGGGGGAAACCTCAGCGTTTTCACACTCCTCCTCCTGCAGATAGGCCTTCTTAATCACGTCAACCTGGAAGGCAGCAGAGGGAAGGTGAGCTTCATCCCATCTCCGTGCCTCCTTTTCCTCCTCTGGCCATCAAAGGCTCTGGGAGGACCACTAGGCAAGGATGCCTGTGCAGAGGTGGTGACCAGCAGTGTGGAGGGGGAGATGGTTATTGGATTGCAAACCAGAAACTGCCCCAGGACCCACAGGCAGAAGAGCAATGGTCCAGGGGAGAAGCTGGGGGGCTCGTTTGGGGTGTCTCACTGTCAGCCCTTACCAGTTCCTGTGGGCGGAGGCTGATGAGGATCCGCTCGGCGTTCTCACTGTCATGTCTGCTCTCCATGAGGGCCAAGAGGAGCTTGGAGGCATTGTCCTGGCAAGGAGAAGCCCTTGCTGAGGGGAGCTGTGCCCTGCCTCTGCCTGGGGCTTCAGAGCAGGCAGAACTTCCCCTTTGCCATCACCTGTAACTCCCTCGTGCTGGAGGCACCTGAGCCTCGCAGAGTGGAAATGCACCAGCCCCATCCCACCAAGCCCAGGTGCTCCCACACTCAAGGACCTGACACATGCACAGCCCCACCTGTGCTACAGCATCCACCTCACCCCACAGCACACCCCATGGACATGCTACTAAGCCCACACATGTGCCCACCATCCCAGCCCAAGGCTCTGCCCACCTTCAGCTGCAGGACCAGGTCCATCCGGTACTTGCAGAGGGGGCTGATGTCGTTGAGGATGAGGGCTGTGATGATGTCGATCCCGTTGGACTCGTGGGTCACGATGCAGCTCTGGGGGGAGAAAAGCAATGTATTATCCCATGGATGCTTGCCAGTCCTCCTGGCTTCACCCTCCATCCAGCACAGCCCAGGTCCTTGCCTACAGCACTGACCCTGCCTGATGACCCCAGCACCCCCCAACTCCCCCCAAAAGGACACCATTTGCACCACTTTATTATTTAACCCCATCTATGTCACCGTGTTATCTAGCCAAGCAGTAGCTCATAACCCACGCAGCACCTTGGCATCCTCTGGTACCCATGTTCTGCTCCTGTTTAGAACCTGAACCTAAAAGCTGACCCTGCCTCTGCTGCTTTCCCACGTATTTCCTCCCAGATCCTCCCTTGGGGGTGGTGGAACCCCATAGCCCCATCAGTAATGACCTGCAGTCATCCCCACAGACCTGGTTCTCGTGGCAGGGCCCTTGGCAGTACTCAGTCAGGGTCTCCAGGGTCTGGGTGATGAGGGCCACGTTGTACTCGTTGATGTAGAGCCCCAGCAGCCCCAGCCCCCCCGTGGTGCTGCCGCACATGATGTCGAGGAACTGCAGTGTCTCGCACACCAGGTTGTAGTTGGTCTTGTTGTTTTGGCACCGGAGGAAATTCTGTCGAGCAAAGGCAGCAGTTATGGGGCTGAGCAGCATCACTCTGATGGGGGGTCAGGCCTGATCCCCCTCCCCACACCCCCTCCAGCTGCAGTTCAATGGAGAATGGGCCTGTAATGTATGAACCTGTAACGTATGGACCTCCAAGAGGAACACTTGGTCCCACGGACACAGTCGTGCCGTGAAGTTCTACAACACTAAGGAAAGTTATCCATAAGGGGTGGTGCATTTGCAGATGGGGAAACTGAGGCACAGAGGGGATGGTGCAATGGCTTTTTGGACCAAAGCTGAAGGCAGACACCATCCTTCCCACCCCCCCATCCTACAGCCTCTGCCCTGGCCCCCATCCCAAGCAGCCCTGTAACCCACCTGCAGGTCCCGGTTGTGGTTCTCACAGAGCAGTTGCAGGAATCGCAGGATTGGCTCCATGATCAGGACCGTCACCCCCATCTCATTGTTCTGACCCTGCTCCCCAGTGTCATGGCCTTTCCGAAACCCTATGGCCATCGGGTATCGGGAGGGGGTGCCAGGCATCAGGAAGGTGTCTCCTCGTCCTAGAGGGCAATCCAACCTCGTTAGCATTGGGTTATCACATGAGACATCAGCTCTACCAAGGGGACACAGCTCCAAACCTTTGGTGCCAGGGTCAGGCTCGTCCTTGTCCTCACGAGGCTTGTTCCCGATGTCACTCATGTTCACAGACACCGTAGACTTGGTCTCCTGCTGGGCCTTCTTCATCCGGTCGTGCAAAACTTTGAAGAACTTCTCGGACTTCTTGTCGCTCGTCATGAGGTTGTAAAAGGATTTCTGGGAGGAGGGAGGGACAAGTCTCCATCACGGGCTCCAAACTGCCTGCCCCTTTGATTTGGTGGCCTCCAGCACTCAGAACCTGGTCTGTGAAAACCTGGTTTATTTCCATGCTACAACCCTGGATGTCACAGCCCTTTTGGATTTACAGGGGTGGATCGTCCCCTGCTGCTCTGCCTTTTTTTACCCTAAAAGCAGGGTTAGGGACAGAGCAAACAGCGATTACAGCAGCTTCGGGCCTGGAGCCCTGCTGGGTCTTCCATGTACAATTAATTTATCAGCTTCCCTGTGATGAAACATTCAAGAGAACCCAGCAGTTATCACCCAAGAGCCATTTTAGCAGTACCCGGCAGAGGGCATCAGCATTACTCCAGGAATGACAACCTGCCCCTCCCGCAGCATCCAGCCCTCCAGCTCCATCCAGCCACCGAGCTGGAAAACCCAAAACCAGACAGATTTGAGCAATTCCTCCTCTGGCCAGCAAACATAAGCAACTAAATAGTATTTTGACCAAGCCCAGGGGCCAGGACAGAGGACTGCTCTTCGCCCCCGCCTTCCAAGTGCTGGGGCCATCACGCTGCACCCATCAAACGGTGGGTACCCAGTTCCCCCAGGGCTGGTGCCCACCACGCAGCCGGGACTCAGCACCTGGATCTCAGTGTTGCCTCCATCCAACAGCCGGATGGCAAGCAGGATGCTCTCTTGGAAGATCTTCTCGTTCTTGGTGTTCATGATGAGGTCAGCCACCAACTTGGTGGCCCCTTCTCGGTCCAGCCGGCACTGGACAGCCGCGATAGCGGACCAGTCCTGGTCTTGGCCTGCATGAGAAGACACAGAGGGATGTGATGCTGTGGTAGTGAAGCATGAGCACAGCTAAATCACTGCCAGTCCCATCCCTTCATCTTCCCAAATCCTTTCCTCCCATGGAGGTGGGGGAATGGTGACCAGACCTGATCCCATCATGGCTCAAGGAGCTGGGAATTTGAGGTGTGTGTGAGCAGCACAGAGGGACAGGGAAGGCGCAGGAGAAGGGCTCTCACCTCCCCCAGCAGCATCTACCATTTCCCCTTTGGAGCTGGACTTCTTGTTCTGCAGGTAATTGTTCAGGAGCATTTTCCGCAGCAGGTTGCCCTGCCAAGACAAACAAACATCACGAGTCTCCCAACGCCAAGGCCAGCGCTGAAGTGGAACAAGGCTGAGCACCCGTGGGCTGCAACGGGGAGGGCACTGCCAGCCTGGGTGACACGGGCTGCAGGGACGAGGAGTAGGGCTGGGGACGTGCCAGTACCACAGTACTCACCCTCTCGCCGTATCTGTTCCTCTTCACCAGCATCTGCTGCAGCGTCCTCAGCACCTTGATGCACAGCTTCTCCTCCGTCTCCATGAGGTCCTTGGTGTGCTGCACCAGCCTGGCACAGCAGAGCCACCGTCACGCAGCCGAGAGGGACAAGGGGGTCCCCAAGGGAACAGCCCCACCACCCCTCCGCTCTGCAAGTGCACACCAGGATGCACAACCCACAAAAGCTGGAGGTCCCCAGCCCTTCCCAACAATCCCACAGCAACTGCAAAACATCCTCACTTGGACAGGAAACCTCCGCTCTCGCATCGCTGAAAGGCCTCCGTCCCCTCCATGAAGAGCAGCTCTGGCCGGTGGAGGACATCCACCAGGACAGACAGCTCAGCCTCCACCAGCGGTTTCAAGCGATCCTCCAGGGCGTTGATGATGTCCTACAAGTCACAGCACACACCTTTAGGGCCAATGCATGCCTAGGAGACACGAGCACGGGAGAGGGACCCCTGCAACGCCAGCACCTTCTCGATGTCATGCCCTGCTCCGTGCCATCCCTGCCCCATACCTGCAGCTTCTCTATGATGTTCTTGTAGTCCCACTGGTTGGGGGTGGTGGAGACGCGGGGAAAGGTCCGCGTGGCCGTTTTGTAGCTGGACGTGTTCCTCTGCACGGTGCTGGTGGAGCTGCTGTTGAGCAGGGAGCTGACATGGGCGTCCAGGTCCATGGGCAGCGCGATGGAGCGGCTCTTGGCTGCAGGGGACAGACCCGGGGTTGGGGACAGCCACGACCCAGCCCACCCCATCGGCTGGGACCTGCCACACTGCCCTGGGCCAGGCACCCCTCCACCACCTTTTCATTTGCAGCAGAGAAGATTCGGGTGAAATACAAGAGGAAACTCCTCCAGGCTAGGGAGGGGTGGAGTATTTCCATCCATCCCTCCCAGCTGCAGCACAACATTGCCCCCAGCCCTCCCCCAGCCCAACATCGGATGGAAAGAGGCACCACTTCCAGTTTTTGGTTGGGAAAGCCCAGCGTGGAGATGTTTTAAGCACCCCTGCCTCAAATTACAAAGGGAAATCCCCACCCAGTGTCTAACCACGAGCAATCCTTTCCACGGGGTGACTCAGTGGTAACAACTCTTGTCCCGAGCCAGGCAGCCACAAGCCGCCTGAGGGCAAAGTCCTACCCAGGGAAAACCACCATCAATGCTGGCTTTGTTTCCAGGCCCTTCACCACCAGGGAACACACCAGGGATCTCCCAACCAAGCCCAGGCTTTGGTTATCCCCACGTCACACCGGCTGTAGCCAAGATGTAGCTCAAAAAAAGGACATCCTGGAGCCAAACCTCCCCGTTACTGGCCGGCAGCCTCTCCCGGGGCGCCCTGCCAGCAGTAGGAACGATGGCTCTTAGAATCATAGAATGGTTTGGGTTGGAAGGAACCTTAAAGATCATCAAGTTCCAACTCCCTTGCCCCGGGCAGGGACACCTCCCACCACACCGGGTTGCTCCAAGCCCCCTCCAACCTGCCCTTGAACCCCTCCAGGGATGGGGCAGCCACAGCTTCTCAGGGCAACCTGGGCCAGGCCCTCACCACCCTCACACCAAACAAGTTCTTCCCCAGATCTCATCTCAATCTCCCCTCTTTTCAGGGTCAAACCCTTCCACCTTGTCCTGTGGCTCCCCTCCCTGATCCAGAGTCTCTCCCCAGCTTTCCTGGAGCCCCTTTAGGGACTGGAAGGGGCTCTAAGGTCTCCCCAGAGCCTTCTCTTCTCCAGGCTGAACCCCCGCAGCTCTCTCCTCCTGTCCTCACAGCAGAGGGGCTCCAACCCTTGGAGCATCTTCATGGCCCTGCTCGCTGCCGGGGCAGAGGCAGCATCCTCCTGGGGAACAGAGCATCCCTCCGGCACGGCTCCTTACCAACCATGGCCAGCGTGCGGATGCAGGCTTCCACCGAGCTCTTGTGCTGCTGCTGCAGCCAGGGACACTCCAGCAGCCTCATGGTGGACTGGAGAAGCTGCACCACAATGGTCTGGTGGGTCTGAAGGAGAGAGCAGGCAGGTATCAGCACAAGGTGTGGCCAGACCTTGTTTTTGGTGGCTTGATGAGCTGCTTTCCTCCCCCAGCCATGGCCTGTCCATGCAGAGACTTATTACCTGGAGCGAGGTGCTGTTCTCTGAGAAGGGGGAGCTGAAGAACGCGTTGATGGTGTCCAGCACCACCGTCAGCACGTACTTCTCCAGTGTAGGGTCTGGCAGGCGTTTCTCTCGCTTCTTGCACATCTGTGAGGAGAAGGGAGGATGCTGATGGCACCAGGGCGAGGTGAGCACACATCCTGGCCAGATGCTGCTGACACACAGCGCTGCTGGGACCTTGCTAAGAAGGATGTGGCTGGTTACAGCTCCTGGGTCTATGCCAGAGAGCCCTGACTGCTCCCCAGCCCCTGGTGTCGCAGCTACACAAGTCCCCATGGTGGCCATGCCCCATGTCTGGCTGCCCAGCCTTTGAGGGAGCCCCAGTGACACCAACCCGTCCCCATGCGATACACCAGACATTGCTGCTGTGTCCCTCCCACCCAGCCCTCCCCACGCACCTGGGCCATGTCAAGGGTGAAGTTCTCAAAGAGAGTCCAGATGTGGTTGCTGGTGTAGATCTCCTTCATCTCCACTTCCGTGTCCACATAGCAGTGGTTGACAAAGTTCACATAGGCCATCTTCACCTACCAGGGAGGGAAGGAGAGGGGACACAGTCACCATTAGGGGAAGGCAGTGAGTGCAAAGCCCCTGGCACCCTCCTGACTGGGCACCCTGTACCTCCGTGATGCAATCCTCATGTGTCACCACCCGCACCACGTCCTCCAAGGGCAGCAGGGACGTGCACTTGATCTCTGTGTAGACGTTCTTGCCCTCGGCGCAGGCAGCCAGCAGGTCCACCAGTGAGATGTGGTACATCAACGGGCTGTTCTCCTCCACTCCATCCCTGGCTGCTGTCATCATCTCCAGAAGAGTGGCCAGTGAAGCCTTGTCATTGTAGAAAACCACCACATCGTCCCCGGCGTTGGTGAGCTGCAGGGAAGGGTCAGGGGTCACCGCTCTGGAGAAGGAGGGTGAGAAACCTCTCAAGGCAGAGAATGGTGTCCTCTGCAGTGGACAATGAGAGGGAGCAGCCAGTGAAGGCTGTGAGTTTACAGGGAAAACCAGGCATTTGCAGTGCAATCAAAAAATCACAGCTTGTGGGACTCCAAGATGGTTATCAGCTCTTGGACCTTGCATTAAGCTCCTGGACATGTTTTCCTACTCCAGGAAGAAGCCAGCATGGTTGGGAAGGCTCTTCCTCAAGGAAGAAGCCAACCATGCACCTCCCAGGAGCCACATCAGCTACACTGGGGGGAAAGGTGCTCACCTCAGTCATGATCATGTCCTGGCACTTCTTGACGTACTTGCCCTCGGCCTTGATGATGGTGTGCAGGAAGTCGAGGTACTGGACGTGGCGGCCATGGGTGGCCACGCAGTGGATGAAGTGCTGCGGCACCGTCTCGTTGATCTCCGAGCAGAGCTGGTAGTTGTTGAGGAAGATGTGCTGCATCGTCTCAGCCTCCAGGAGCTATGGGAACAGGGGAGCAGGGTGAGGCTGGGGGGCTGCGAGGAACTGCCTCCCCTCTTGCCCTGCCCCTTCCTCTCCCAGGGTTTCCTCCTGGCTTTTGCATCTCTTGCTCTCAGGCCCCCAGGAGCAGTACCAAAGTCTCTCCCCGTGTGGTGCCTCCAACCACCCTTCGGTCCCCTCTCCTTACCCCAGGGGTCAGGAACAGGTTGAGGTGTTTGTGCAGCAGGGCCTGGTTTTCCTGGTTGCCAGCACAAAACTTCTGCAGGAACTGGTGGGTGAATTTCAGGATCTCCATCATCTTGGCATCACCCTGAGGAAGGTCAGAGAAGAAAAATGCCCAGAGTTGGTGAGGGATGGAGAGTATGAGCAGGCTGCCACCCCTCCTGCCCTGCCCATGCATGGAGGAGGAGGGGGGGTCCCCACATCCCCCACTCCTTTCCCTGGGCACGTCAGGACCAGCCAGCTTCTTCCTACCCACCTTCTCATAAGGGATCTGCAGCAGATCCAGCATCACTTTGTGGGCATCCATGTTCTTCAGAAGGCGCTGCTGCTTCTTGCGCACTTGCTCTCCGACCCCACACATCTTATTCAGCCGCTCCAGGATCTGGGGAGAGAAGGACCATGGCAGAAAGGAACTGAGCCCGGGAGCCCATTGGGATGGCCACCAGCACTGGGGGGGCTTGCTCGGCAATCCAGATGTGCCCTCCATCAACCCAGGTGCTCCCTGCATCGCTCGTGAATCTTGGCACCCCCCTCAGAAATCCATCCCGCGGTGCCATGCAGGGAGCCCTTGCACCCATCACCAACCTTCTCCCCTCCAGTCCCCCCCAGTGCAAGGCTCACTCTGGAGCCCTGCACAAGGGCTCCTCCTCATGCTGAGCCGGCAGGAGCAAGCCCTGGCTTGGACTCATTTCTCCTGACCCCCAAGACAGCTTGAAAACCCTCCCCGTGATTTCTCCTGTTCCCTTCTTGTTGGTGCCCAGGGGACAGGGTTCGGTGTCACTTACCCCCTTGACTATCTGGTAGTTCTCGCTGCTCTTCTCTCCCGGAGCAATGACCTCTTCGTCAGCAGCATGCTGTGAGGGGACAGAAGCAGCACCGTGGTCCCACTGCACCTCTCCGAAGCCTGGGGCATAACTACACCCCCCAGGACCCTCCCTGACCTTCCTCTTCCAGGCAGAGGGGTGCAATGCCCCATCGAGAGGCGTGAGGTGTTGGACTGATACAACCTGCACCTCTGCCTCCCACTTCTGGTTCCCAAGGTCTTGCTCAGGGCCCTCACCTCTTTCTTGTCCTTCTTATTCCCATCCACGGTGCCGTCCCCTTTGCTGCTGCCCTTCTTGTCCACCCAGAGCTCCGATTTCTCCACCATAGTGCGGAGTTTGTCCAGCTCTGACTTGATCACCTTGTAATTCTCCACATCCTGGGCTGAGATCAGGAGCTGAACCTGCAGTGACATTCCCAGGGGTTTCCAATTTGGGGCATGAAACCCCATTCCCCTCCTCTTCTCCATCCCAAGGAAAGGGGCCGGGACCCATCATCCCACGTCCTGCTCCAGAGCAGCGTCCCACCAGGATTACCTGTTTGAAGGTGTGCAAGACCTCCTGCCTCTGGCTGAAGTGCTTGAAGAGGAGCTGGAGGGAGCCGGAGATGAGCGGTGGGTAGTCGTGCATCGTCAGGTGGATCAGCACCCGCAGAAACATCCTCCCTCCCTCGTCATCCACCTCTAACATGCTGCTGGTCTTCCTGAAGCCGGGATGAAAGCGCTTGGGGTTAGCAGCCACGTGGGAGCTCGCATGCACTCAGTCACCCCTCGGGGCTGCTGGGGACAGCTGCGTGAGCCTTTAGAGCCTCATCTTCCTCGTCACCTGCAGCTCTCGGCCTCGGCAGCATGGACAGGAGAGGAAGAGCCCTATGGCCAGGCTAACTATGCACCGGAGGGGGCAGGGACTCACCCCACACCAAACATGGCTTCCGCATGCTCGCCGATCCGGTCCAGGTTCATGGTTGCAGCTGATGGGAGAAGAAAGAGAGATGAGAAGGGACAGCCAATGTGATCTGCATCAGCAGAAACCTGCAGGAACCAACCCTGGCCACTGCTCCAAGCATCCATGATGGAGACAGTGCACCTCATCCCATCTGCACAGACCCCAACCCCTCCCATGCCAGCAGCAGTGGCAGGTGGAAAGCTACTGGAGCTGTCACCTCCACCGCCTGGGTGTCCCCAGCCTGTGGGGTTTGCCGAGCTGAAGGTGTACCAGGAGCAAAGTGGGAGAGTTACTTGTGGAGTCAAAGGCTGGAGCCGTCCCGTCAGCCGCACTGTCCTGCATGGGGTAAACCTCCACAAACTCCTTCTTGAAGACAGAAAGCAGGTAGGAGATCCTGTAGTCCAGCCGCACATTCAGGATGAACTGGCAGCAGCAAAGAAGAAAGCAAAAGTGAGTGTCCGCTTCATACCAGCTGTCTCTCTGTATGAGAAAACTGTCTTCCCCATCCCACAGGTCCCACCCACAGCTCCACCATGTTTCTCCCTCTCCACTGGCTCCAACCTGCAAGATCTCCAGAATCTTCAGCTTGGTCTCCATCACCACAATGTTCTCGCTCTCGACGCTCCTCCCTCTGTCCACTTGCTCTGGGGCAGACCCAGCACTGAGGCTCGGGGGGCTGAAGATGGACTGTTTCCTGCTCAGCACCATGGTGGACATCATCTGCCCAACGCCCTGGATGGACCTCCGCACGTTCTTGCCTACAGAGGCAACCACAGTGGGCAGAGTTAATGCAGATGGAAAGGGAGGTGGCAGAGGACCAACGGAAGGACCCACTTAGACTGGAATATGCTGTAGACATTGACCAGAGAATGAGTAGGAGGGACTGGCATGGCCAAGGGTTCAACATCTCCTGTCTCCCAATGCAGACCCAGCCAAAGCTTCCATGTCACCAAACCAGTGGCTTGTTTTCTTGCAGCCCAAACTGGAAAGCACCGGGCAGACCACAGAAAACACCTTCCTGCGGGATCATGCCTCGTTTTGGAGCAGTGACTCACCCGTCACCTCGTCATTGTAGACCGCCTGCATCATCAGCTGGGGGTTTTGAACGCAGTCGATGATGCCCAGCAGTGTCCGTGTCAGGCGCAGCAACTCGCTGAAGCTGTAGAAGCCGAAGTAGATGAGGTTGTGGGCAAGGCTGACGACCTAGAGAAGAACAAGGCAACTCCAGACCTTGCCGTGCTCGGGGCTGAGCAGGAGGAACAAACGTGGGGGAGAGGGATGCCAGCACGGCCACCCTCGTTGCAGAAGCAGTCACAGCCAAACTGTGTGGCATCCTGCAATGTGCCAGGGACACCAGCAGGACTCGCACCTCAAAGGTGAGCTTGTTCTTCTCCTCGTTGGCAAAGGGCACTGCCTCGCTCACCACGTTGTTGAGGTAGTCCTCCACGAACTCCATGGTGCTGGCAAACTTGTTCTTCTTGTCATCACGTGAGACGTTGAGGTTGGAGTCATAACTGTGAGGGGAGATGGTGCGGATGAGTCTCCTCACACCCAGCCTGGAAGGAGCACTGTGCAGGCAACTGCTGAGCTGGACAGGCATCTGTCCTGGCATCACAGTCAGAATTGATGCTCATGACTGTGATGGAACCTGTTTCCTTCTAAAGACTGAGATCTACCAAAGTCACTCCACAAATGCCCCCCTCCCAGTCCCTGCTAAAGTCAAGCCAGACCACTGCAGTGGATGCCATCTACCATCCCACCTCCTGCCCTGTCCCTCAAAGCCCCTGCAAGCTCTGATGTTTCTCACTCTTTGATTGTGATGGCTGTGGGGATCTCAGTCCAGAGCCGTGCAAACTTCACAGGCATCACCAGCTCCTGGGGGTCCCTGTCTACGTGCACGTGCAACATGAGGTGGCAGAAGGACGCCCGGAGATCGAAGGGCAGCATCTCATCTGCCATGCAGAGGAAGATCAGGTCCACACCCAGCTGCTGGGAGATCTCCTTGATGGCCAGGTACTGGCGATCCAGGCACATGCGGGCAAAGAGCTTCAGCTGGTACCTGCCCGGGGATGAGGGGGAGAGGGGGTGAGGACATTCAACCCTTACACCCTCACCTGGAGAGAAGATGCCACGGGATCGTCACCTGTAGTAGCTGAGGACGTTCTCGTCATGGGCATTCCCAGCCCGGGCCTCCTGTGCCAGCTGCCGGATGCTTTTCTCGTGGTGGTCATTGTTCTTGTCCGTCCAGGTGAGCCAGACCTCCTCCTCCGAGTACTCGATGCTCAGGTACTCGTGGGTCTGGGACATCTCCTTCACCGGCCTCAGCCTAGGACAGAAAAGGGGTAAAACTGGAGAAGCTCCTGTGGACGGGGAGTGGCTGCACCTCCAGGAGTGACAGGGGTTTTACCAGGGCACTGGGGGAGCTGGTGGAAGGCAGGCCCAGGCACCAGCCCCTGAACGTGGACAACCTCTCCCCTTGGCTACTCACTCCGTCTTGATGAGGATGTCGCTGTTCTTTGGGTCCAGCACGCACTTGCAGATCAGCTCCTGGGTGACGGGGATGGCAATGTGGTTGGACACGCACAGGTCCGAGAGGTAGTCCAAAAACCTGCCAAGCAGAGACTGTCAACAGGGGGTCCAAAGGGGCTCTTCTCTGGTCAAGGCACATCCCACCCATCATGCAGCACCAAGCCCGTTGGGACGGGGCCAGTCCGGACACGCACCGTGGCTCGCGGTTCTTGCGCACCAGGCTGACGAAGGTCTCCACCTCCGTCTTGGTGATGTGCTTCTCCAGCAGCTTGCGGTTGTTGTGCAGCAGGGCCGTGATGGTGTCCTCGGCGAGGATGTCGTAGCCAATTTGGGACTGCATCATGCCGAACTGCTTGGCAATGTGCTCCTGGAGCGGGCAGAGAGGTGGTGAGCCCACAGGGCTGTGTGGTGGGGTCTAGCAATACCCCCCTGCCCCACCGAGACCTCAACAGCCCCCCAGGGCTTTGCAACACATGGTAGGGGGGGTGGCCCTCCCCGTCACCCCCTACGCACCTGGTTCTTGCGATAGTCCTCCTGGGAGTGCCGGAGCACGCGGTAGCACAGCCGAAACATGTACTGGTAGGGAGCATTCTTCTGGTCCGACAGCTCTTCCAGCCGCACCAGGGGCCCTTCCCCGCCCTTGTCCTTGAAGGGGGCTTTCAGGATCCCAAAGATCTGCCCAAAAGCAGAAGTGATAAGTGCTGCGTGCCACTCCACGCATGGACCCACACCATCACCCCCATGGACACCAGCCGTGTTTGCAGGAGGGCTTGGTACACCACTGGGGCATGAGTTACACCTCCTCCATGGGGGTTTCCAGATCCCTGGCCTCCAACATGGCCCTGGGCAGTATAGAACATCTCCACAGGACCTCAGCCTTGCCCAGATGCAGAGTCCTGTGCTCACTGACCTGCTTCAGGATGTTCTGCTCCCGCATCAGCTTCTGCCGCTCCCGGTTGGGTTTGGTCACCACGATGTCCAGCACGTTCTGGCCATTGTTGGGAACGTCGCTGACGAAAAACACCAAGTCCTCCAGCAGCTGGATGACGAACCTGCAAAGGGGCATGGTGGGACTCTCCAGCCGGGGCAGGGGGTTGATCGCCCACCTCACACAGCCCACCCCAACTCGGGTCCCTGCAGCAATGCCGGTGCATTTTGGAGGACCGACGAGACCATCTTCAGGGCTGCCAAGGAAGCTGCTGGCTGATCCTCCCCTCCTTACCACACGTTAACGGTCTCCCTAAAGCAAGAGGTTTTGCAGCCCCTATGGTTCCTACGGAAACTATACGTGCCAGGGTAAATGCCAGGGGCCGTTGCTTGCGATTCGTGCCAGGGATTTTGCATTTAACGCCTCTGTCCCCTTAGTCACCCTTGTGGTACCCACGCGGGGCGGGCTGGCAGGGCGGAAGCGGCTCCCTCTGTCCCAGGGGGGACCTGTGTTTGCTCAGGAAGCACCAAGAACCCACCCACCTAAAAATAATACCGTGACTAACCCGCCTGCCCCTATCGTGGGGCCATCTCTCAGCCCCTCGGATATTTTTCTAGCGGCAAAGGAGGGGCCGGAGCGGGGCTGTGGCGTTATCTGGTTTCCTCGCCAGACTCCTGGGAGAAGCAGGCGTGGATTTGGGTTGTGGGCAGGAAAGCAAGACAGCACTGGCACCGAGACCCAGGCAGGGGCCCCATCCTGCAGGGATGCTGGAGAACCCTTGGAGGAGCCCGTCCCGGCCCCATCTCCCAGATGGGGCTTTTTACCTCCGATCATTCTGGCTGAGAAAACCTTCGTTCATCTTCTCCACCACGTTGGCCAGCATCGAGCTGGCGTCGTTAGCAAAGTCCAGGTCCCGGATCTCAGATACGGGCACGGAGACGATGGCGAAAGCTTCTTTGTCTTCTTTGGTGGGGCACGTGCCCAGCTGGGAAGCAACGGGGAAGCAGCATCACACAGATAAGGCAATGCCAAGCATGTCCCCACGCCACCCACCTCAGCTGGGAAGTCAGCGACCCTCTTTGTCCCCATCAGATGGACTGGGGTGGGCTCTAGGTTACTGGGGTGGGCTCTAGGCTGGTGTCCCACCCCCTTGGATCATCAGGGTCTTTCAGTCCCTGGGTGAAGCCTGGGTGCTGGGTGGGAAGGAGCACGCTAAGAGCTACCAGGGCACAAGGGATGAATCCACGGAGGGGAGGAGGAAGCGGGGCCGTACCATGAGGCGGATGGGCCTCTCCTCATCGATGTCAATGGGCACGTTGGTGCTCTGGATCCAGGTGTTGGTGCAGAGGTGGCGCAGCCTCACGTAGGAGTTCCTGCAAACGGCACAGCGCCCCGGTGAGCGATCCCCCCGCAGACACGCCACCACCCACCGCATCCCCCAGCAAAGAGAACAGACTCCCCCAGAACGTCACCCCACGCAATTCAACCTCCCTCCTTTCCTTCACTCCCACCCTGGGCAGCGCCGTGTCCACGTACCGCGGGACGAAGGAGTCGGTCTTCTGCAGCGTGGTGGGGTCCAGCTCGAAGAGGGAGGCGATGTCGTTGCCGTGGGGCACGGCCACCAGCCGGTATTTGATCTTCTCCCCCGTGTTCCTGCGGCTGGCGCGGCTGCTGCCCCCCTGCACCGGGGAAAGCGGCTTTGAGCCCGGCGTGGGGCGGCCACCCCACCGAGCCCCGTGTCCCAGTGTCACGGTGTGGGAGGAGACAGGCAGAGGCTACGCTCAGAGCAGAAGCTTTTGGCTCGGGTGCGGGGCTGAGCCGCACGAGGGGCTACGAGAGCACAAGCGCAGCGTGATGCACCCGAGCTACGGAGGCCACCCCTTCGCCAAATCTCACCAACAGCAAAGAGGGGAAAAATAAAACCCCTGAAAGTCCAAATCTCTCTTCTACCGGCACTTCCCCATGGCCTGGGGGTCCAACATGCACCGGGACCCCTCTGACAGATTTCAGCAGGGTCCCCTTCACAAGCGGGACACGGGGATGCTACTCTAGAGTGCGGGATGCGGGGATGCTCTGCTGGGCAGCGGGACAGCCTCCGGCCACAGCCTCAGCACCAAGCGGCACGGTGCGGGCACTGTCCCCACGGCAGACTCTGTTTTTGGGGTGTTTCCCTGCTTTCAGGCAAAGTTTAAGAGCCGGCGTGATTGCAGGCAGCGGCAGCAGCATTTCTGCTAGCGAGGCTGCACACAGCTCACCGTGGGCGCTGCTTTGGGCTCAGCCACGTCTCCTTTATAACTTGGGTTTTCCTGAAAAGTTAAAGAGGGAGATGAAAGACAGCTATTCAGTCCTCCCGCTCGGTCCCTCCAAAAACCCTGAGCGTGGGGTGTTATCTCTACTCCTGCCTTCCTCGACCGCATCGCAGAGAGAGGAAACCAGCCCAGGTGGGGCTGGAGGAGGTGACCCGTACCCAGCACGCAGCGTTCTGTCCCCAGGGAGCGGGGCAGGGTGAGCCCTGGGGGGCAGCCCTGGGGCTCTGCGCTGCAGCAAGATGAGCCTTTGCTGTAAATCCCTCGAGAGCCCAGGCTGAGGTCTCAGTGAGCAACACAAGGTGGGCAGCATCACCCCAGGACCATTCTGGGATCTTCTTTCCTCTGCGGATGTCACCCGAGTATTTTTTGGTTTAAAGCAGCCATTTCAGAGCTCAATATTTGCTGTTTTCCATCCTGCAGTGGTGGAAGGGGCCCTGGGTGCTGCCTTTGGTTGTCCTCTCAGCTAAGGAGCACCTTTGGCACATGGTGCACTGAAACCCCCCCCAGTACATCCCCGCTCCCCTGGCAGCGGCGTGTAACACTGTCTTTCCCTTGGTAGTGGCAACTAATTAGTGTCATATAAACCACATTAGCTAAGTGCGGAAAAAACTCTTTGTGCCTCTATCAGGAGGCCTTGAGCTGGCCTTAAATAGCAACAGAAAAATTTGGCAGACCCAGATTTTGTCCACACCCTCCCCAGGCAAGGACGGCCCTGGATGCTGCCATGGACCAGAGGACGAGGATGGGCAAAAGCTGGTCGGGAGGAGTTAAAAGAGGCAGAATGAATTATCTGCTGCTCCCGTCTCCCCAGGAGGTTACACCAGTACAGTCACTTGGCCTGGAGCAAAAAAATAGAGGAAAAACCCAACCACCCCCTCCTGCCCCCCCCAGCCAGAAGAAGAGGGAGCCAGGAACAACAATTTTGGCAAGTGAACGCCTGCACTGTGGGGTGGGGGATTTCAAGGGGGGAAAGCCCAACCCTGCAAACAGGCGGATGAGATGATGATGCTCAGAGCCCTGGTGCCAATGTCTCCTGTGAGTAAGGAGGAGCTGTGGAGGCCCAGGGCAGGACGGCTCCAAAACCCCAGGGAGTGGGGCCCAATCCTGGGCATCGCGGCTCTGTCTAAGGTAGGTGGGCACTGCCTTTGCCAGGGATGGTACCAGCCTCTCGAGGGCAGGGCAGGTTTCTGTGTCCCTCTGTTTGCCTCCTTACCTCTGCTGCCAGGTAGTTGCCCGTGGCAAGGTGCTTGAAGCGGTACAAGCCATTCCAGTGCCCAGCTCCTCCTCGGCATGGGTCATGGTGGACCACCTGGGAGAAGCAGAGGAGAGCTCAGCCAGTGAAGTATGGGGCTGTGGGGAACTGGGATGCTGTTCCTGTCCCTTCCCAGGCAAACAAGCTGGTGATAAGAGCCCCATCCTATCTGAAAGGTGGCCATGAACTCAGATATTCAGCCCATCCACCAGCAGCCATGGTTCCCAGCTCTCTCACAGAATCACAGAATCTTCATGGTTGGAAGGGACCTTTGAGATCATCGAGTCCAACCACAAAAAAAAAAACACAAACAAACCAAAAAACCCACCAACAAAAAACCACAAACAGACAAAACCCAACAATCTCGGGCACTAGAGCATGCCCTGAAGTGCCCTGAAACATGTCTACATGTTTCTTAACTACCTCCAGGGATGGCGACTCCACCGCCTCCCTGGGCAGGCTGTTCCAGTGCCTGACCACCCTCTCAGCAAAGTAGTTCTTCCTAATATCTAATCTAAACCTCCCCTGCTGCAACTTCAGACCATTTCCTCTGGTTCTGCCATTATTCACTTGGAAGAAAAAGCTCTCATGGAGCTTGGAAGAAGCTTGGAAGAAGCTCTCATAGAGCTCAAGCCAGGGCAGTCAGGCTACCAGAGGTGGAAAAGTATAGAAATAACCACTGCTTCTACGAAATCCCCTCCCAGTGAAAGCACAGCAGCCCATGGAGGGACCCCGAAAGCCCATGGACACGTGCTCCATCCCCTCCCCACTCACCTCCACCTCCCACAGGGCGTTGGAGCTGGTGGCTGAGGTGGCCGACTGCCGCAGGGTGGTGCGGAGGAAGACGTGCAGCTTGCCTTTGTACTCGTCACAGGTGAGAAACTTCTCCTGCTCGGCGTGGAAGAGCCTCACCACGTCCCCCTGGAGCAGGACATGGTGGTGAGACCGAGGGACACAGCTCTCCATGTATCACCTCCCATGACCCACCCCACCCCTGCCAGGGGATGGGATCCCCTGTACCTGGTCCGGAGCAGAGCACAGCTCCCAGTCATGGCATAGCAGGGCCATGGGAACCTGGGCATTGGAGGGAACCATCACCTCTTCCAGTCCTACCTGAGCTGTGCTAAAACCTGCCTCAACCAGCAGAAATTCTCCTCCAAACCCAGAGAAGGGCACCTTGCATGGGCAGGGGGCACCCTGCAGAGCCATCACTGCATTTACTAATGCCAGTCGTTTTCCACTGCTTCCCCTCCCCAGGCTGTAAAATGGGTCCAAACCCCCCCATTTTCCACCCCCAGAGCGGGCAGAGGCTCCGCTCACCGATGTGCTCCAGGCATTAATGCCCCGGGGGGCGAGGACGCAGCGGCCGCGGGACGCCGGGGATAAGTGTGGCGCCTGGGGACGAGGGTCTGGAAGATCATAACAATCAATATCCATCCAGCTGCTTCCTGGAGGACCTCAGCCCTGAACAATAGCTCTGCAGGGAAAGTTCCTTTCCCAGGCAACAGCCAGCCCCACCGCACAGCTAAAGAGCCCCAAATTGTCCTCACAGCCAGAAGCCACTGCTGGCACTACGTGTGCCACTTATTGTCCTCGAAAGCCAACTCAATACAAGGCAGAGGGTAATTTCATGCCCCCTCAGGTACCTGCTGCGAGGGGACACTGAAATATCCAGCTCTAGCTTGCTGTTACGTTCTCCAAGTGATGAATTCTTTAGGAATCAAGGTCCTAAAAGGCAGGATCTCTTTCTTCTGCCCTTGTCAGGCAGCCAAAATGCTGCTCACACATCCTGCCCTCACAGGGGACCAGGGCTGGGTCCCCAGAGCCCCACCGTGTCCCCCGGTGGCCGGGAACCTCCTTCCTTACCCCTTTCAGCACTTCCTCCATGTGGTCGCGGAACTGCATGAAAAGGTTGATTTTCCAGCTGGTGTTACAATTGACAGAGTTCACCTAAGGAGCGAGAGAGCACAGTCACGACCCCTGGGACAAGGGGGAAAAAACAAAAAAGAGGAAGAAAAAGGAAAAAAAGCACAAAGAAGCCCCAAAAGCCAGACCCCATAGAGGCAGCCCAGCTTCCCCCCCCCGTACCTCCTTGCAGCCGGCGTTGTCAGCAAGCTCGTAGTTGCTGGCGTGCAGCGGCTGCCCGGCGTTGACAGGGTTCAGGATGACTTTGTCTCCCACGACTACCTGGGGAGCAAAAAGGGAACGGGGAGAGGGAGGATGAGGCTGGGAAGCCAACGCTGGCAGGTAGCACACGCAGTGCTTTCTGCACCTATCTTCATTCGGGGGGGACTTTTGTTGGCCCTGCGCTCACGTTATCTCCATTGCTCCTCAGCTTCCAGAAGGGCTGGATGAAGAGCCAGGATCCTTCGTTGCCGGTGGCATCCAGCGTCACCCGCATGGCGTTCTTCTCCAGCAGGGCCGGCAGCCGCTTGTTCACCGTCAGGTACTTGTTGCTCTTCATGTGGAGGAGCTGGAAAGGTGAGCGGAGGGGTGAGCAGCGGTGGTACATACACCCCCTCCAGGTCCCCAGTGCTGGTCATACCCTGGAGACCCCCATGAGCCCCCTTTTTCAGCCTGACTCACATGTGCATCTCCCCCAAAAGCCACCTCCAAGGAGGGGAGGGCAGAGGGACCCCCCGTACCTGTATGACGCTGCCGTATTTCACCACGTCCCCATGCACCTTCTTGTTCTCTGTTTCGTTCTGCTTCTGCTCCATCTGGGCCGCATGCTGAAGAGCGAGAGGAGAAGAGCAGAGTGTAGCAGCACCCTCCGCACCCCCTGGGAGCATCCCCAAAAGGGCCACCTCCACAGCTCTGGGGAGGATGGGACAGGCTGGGATGCAGCATCAGCATCCCTCTGTCCCCCACACAACATGGGCCAGAGCTATATTATGGTCACAGAATCACAGAATCACCTAGGTTGGAAGGGACCTTTTAAGATCATCTAGTCCAATCAATGAAAAAAAAAAACCCAAATCCAAAAAACCCCACACAAACCCCACACCACACCCAAAACAACACCAACCCAACACTAGTCCATATCCCCAAGCACCATGTCAACTCGTCTCTTGATGGTCACCTCCGGGGATGGTGCCTCAACCCCCTCCCTGGGCAGCCCGTTCCAATGCCTGACAACCCTTTCAGGAAAGAAATATTTCCTAATATCCAACCTGAACCTCACCTGGCACAACCTGAAGCCATTACCCCTTGTCCCATCATCTGTGACCTGGGAGAAGAGACCAACCCCTGGCTCTCTACACCCTCCTTTCAGGGAGTTGGAGAGAGCGAGAAGGTCTCCCCTCAGCCTCCTCTTCCCCAGACTGAACACCCCCAGCTCCCTCAGCCTCTCCTCATAGGGCTTGTGCTCCAGACCCCTCACCAGCTTCATTGCCCTTCTCTGGATCCGCTCCAGCCCCTCAATGTCTTTCCTGTGGTCGGGGGCCCAAAACTGGACACAGCACTCGAGGTGGGGTCTCACCAGTGCCCAGGACAGGGGGACGATCACCTCTCGGGTCCTACTCACCACCCTGTTCCTGATACAGGCCAGGATGCTGTTGGCCTTCTTGGCCACCTGGGCACACTGCTGGCTCATGTTCAGCTGACAGTTGACCAACACCCCCAGGCCCTTTTCTGCCAGGCAGCTCCAGCCACTCTGCCCCAAGCCTGTAGCGCTGCAGGGGGTTGGTGTGACCCAAGTGCAGAACCCGGCACTTGGCTATGAATGCTATGAGGTTGGAAGGGACCTCTGGAGATCATCCAGTCCAACCCCCTGCCAGAGCAGGTCCACCCAGAGCAGGTCCCGCAGGAACGTGTCCAGGTGGGTTTGAATGTCTCCAGAGAAGGAGACTCCACCAACTCTCTGGGCAGCCTCTTCCAGGGCTCTGCCACCCTCAAAGCGAAGAAGTTCCTCATGTTTAGGTGGAACTTCTTATATTCAAGTTTGTGCCCATTTCCTCTTGTCCTGTCCCTGGGCGCACCCACCTCCATGGCAGCAGAGCTGTGGGGACGAGGGGCTCCTGACAACACCAAGACCGAAAACCAAAAGGCTCCAGGCTGGTGGTGCCATGCCCAGAGGCAGCTGCGGGTCCGGACCTGCTGCTGCAGATGGGGCAGGACGGGTGCCCACCAGCCAGGATGCCTCAAGAGTGAATTGCTCAGCACTTCTTGCAGCCCCTCTCTCCAAAACCACAGGCATTTTCCAGGCGGTGGCTCCAGCAGTCGGAGGAGGGATGTTGACATACGTGGAGCAAGGCAGGAACCTGCTCCCGCAGTGGATGTGTCTGGGAATGGTGAGGGTGTGCCAACGGCACCAGCCTGGGCAGCGCCAACCCAACGTTCCCCCACAGCTGGGATGGAAACAGCGGTGAGGGACGGAGCTGGGAGAGCATCTACCCTTTCCCATCCTGCTTGTGCTCCCTTTTCACTTGAGGGCAGAGGAATTGGGAAACATGGATGGAATCACAGCTCCACACTTGAGAGGACAGATTCATAGAATTGTCTGGGTTGGAAGGGACCTTAAAGATCATCTACTCCAACCATCAGCCTAACTCTGACATGACCACCTCCGTCCATGGTGGTGGGTGCTGCTGCCATCAGGAAAACAAACCTGCTGCCAAGAAACCCCGCACCGATGTGGAGCTGGGAGTTTAACAACAACCTCACGGAGCAACATGGTTCCCGCAGTAGATCCGGCACCGCGGCGTGTCCTACATCTGCCTCCAGATCTGAGCTCCTCCCTTGACCGAAAGCCTGCAGGGCCGGGAGTGGGAACCCTCTGCCCTGAGCACACAACCCCACGGGGGCTGATGTTCCCAGCCCATGCCTTGGACGGGACGGGGTCTGTCCCCAAGCCACGGGGTCAGGGACACGCACACGGGGGTGGGGAGCCCAGGAGGGTGCAGGGAGGACGGGGAGACACCAGCAAGGTGGGAGGAAAAGCTCCCCAGCCTCTTCCTGCACCTATAATTATCCAGCCCAGAAAACACCGAGCCTTAAAACCACTAAAAAAAAACACCGCAGGACCTCAAGCTGGGAAAGGCAACTGTGGGCATCACGGAGAGCTGGGCAGGGTTTCTCCGTGCCGGACCCGGGCTGCTTTCTCCTTGGGGAAATTGATCTCTGTGAACTGGAAGATGTTTTCATCCCGTGGGAGCTCCCTCCCCGCGCTCGGCTCCGGACGCGCGGGAGCCTTTGCCAAAAAGGCAACACCGGGAGCAGCGGAAAGGAGCAAGGAAATGACAGAACCTCTTTAAGGCAAATCTTAACCGAGGTGCAATCCATCAGGCTCAGAAATGAGCCTCTCTGTCCAGTCGGGGCCAGTACAGCTGTCGGCATCGCCGGTTGCAGTCCAACCGGAGTGGGAAGATGGTGTTTCCATACACCGGTGTCCATGTAGGGCTGGACACAGCAGGAGGCACCAACCCTGCCCCGGCATCCCTGCTCCAAGCCGGGACGTCCTGTCCTGACACCACATCAGATCTCACTCCCCAGAAGCAGAACCAGGGCTGGGGGGAGGACCTGCGGGACCGGGCTTGAAGCCTGATGAGATGATTTAATGAATCCCTCCTGAGCTTCGGTTTTCTGAATCATCCTGGGGGCCCCGCCAGCTGTCTGAGGCGATTATGCAATGTTTAACATGGGCCTTTTCCAAACCTCATGGAAGTCAACAGGAGCCTTTCTCTTCCACAGCCCTTTGGAGCAGGTCCGGGCTCCCTCCTCCGCGCCAGGGCACCCCTGGGTGCTGCAGGGGGAGCAGGGGCTGGCACAGCACCTCTCCCTGCTCTGCCGTGGGCTCCCCTGCACAAGGAGCACCAGAAGGTGCCTCAAAGGCTGGGCACAGCGGCGAGGGTGGCAAGGCAAGTGGACATCACCCCTCATCCCAAAAGCAGCATTGCAGCCCTCCCCCTTCCTCTCCCCACCTGCTCAGCCCCCCAGTATCCATCTCTGCAGGTCTTCTCTGGGACATCTCCATTGCACTGGGAGCAACAAAACCATCTCTTTGTCACCGGTGTGGTCACCCTACACTGTCACAGCGTGGGCCGTGCCCAGGGCTCCCTGCTGCACCGAGGGCACACGTGCTGGCATGGCATGGGAGCTTCATGCCATGGAGGGAGGCTCCTGCCTGTGGTAGGAATCCAAGGCTGGACTGCCAGAGGCCAGAGAAGACCATCTCCTACAAAGGGTAACCCAGGGTGCAGCGCCCATCCCTGGGGACCAGTCCCTCCAGGGACCACAAGCCTCAGTCCTGCAGGTGCCAGCACAAAGCACCTTATGGACCCATCTCAACCCCTTTACTAGACACCGTATGCTATGACTAATGAACAGCTGAGGGCTACAGGAGCTGTTCCTCTAGAAAAGGTGGCTGTGGCTAATGGTCCATGGTGAGGGGAGGGCAGTGGGTCAGGAGACAACAGAGCTGAGCAGAGGGACAGCAAAATCCAGCCTGCAGGCTGTTTTCTGGGAAGCAAAACACACCAGGATGTGCACAGTGAGAGGTTCAGGCATCATCAGCCAACCTACCCATGGGGACTGTCCACCTTGGGGACGATGGTCACGCACACCCGCTCCCTGCCCCAGGGAGTCCCACTCACCTGGAGCTTCTGCAGCAGCACCACGTCCGCGATCTTCTCCTTGTCCTGCTTGGTTTGCTTGGCCTTCCAGTACTGCTTCTGGGCTGAGTAGCGGTTCATGGGACATACTTTGAAGAGGCAATCTGGGAGGAGGGGAAGGCAAGCGTGAGGTTGTAGCAGCCACGTGGCCACCACGGCCAACGTCACTGCAGGGCAGGAGCGAGCACTCCTCCAGGACACCGCTCCCCTCCCAGCAGCATCACTGGGAGATGGTCCTCCTGACCCACATCAACTCCATCTGCTGCTGGGGATCCAAGGGAGACCTGGCTGGGCCTGGTGGAGGGTCAGGTCACCTTGTATTAGCTGGTGGATTAGTTTCAAATCAGGGCAAATAACAAGTCCAGGAGTGACTCCACTTCTTGGACTCGGGGTTAGAAGTGTTCCCATTGGAAATGGCCGTGCAATTTGGGAAGGAAAAATACTGACAAGGCCCAGCTGCACCAAAGGAGGAGAGGATCCTGCCGGGAGGGAGAGCAGCCAGCAGGACATGGCCGCCGTGAGACCAGGACACGAGCAGACATCTCCACGTCTCCGTGTCACCCCTGCCCATCGGACACCCCGGGCCAGCAGGACCGCAGGCGGCCATGCCATGGTCACGTACTCGTTTTTCAAACACACTGCTGTTCTCCCGGGACTGCTCCTGGGAAGCTGCAGTTCCCAAAATATCTATGTCAACAGCTTGTTTCCAGTCCTAAAAGAAATATTTTGGGGACCTGGAGGGCCCAGTTTGCACCCCAGCTCCCCCAAACACTTGCAGCGGCTCCATGCTCTGCAGATCATAGAATGGTTTGGGTTGGAAGGGACCTTAAAGATCATGGAGTTCCAACCCCCCTGCCCTGGGCAGGGACACCT
>JAOTQQ010000013.1:3339226-3370662 GCA_026546715.1 Gallinago undulata
GTCTTTCTCCTCAGAGCTGCTCTCCAGCAGGTCACCCCCAACCTGTCCTGGTGCAGGGGGTTATTCCTCCCCAGGTGTAGCACCCTGCACTTGCCCTTGTTGAATTTCATCAGGTTCCTCTCTGCCCATCTCTCCAGCCTGTCCAGGTCTCGCCCCACCAGGACATGGAGGGTGTAGCTGCTCCAGTTGGAGGTGGCAGATCCCCCTTCCTCCCCCCAAACCCAGTTATTAATTATTATCTGATCAGAAGTGCTAGCTCTGCCCATCAGATGTGTCTCCTCCCTGCCCACCTCTTTGTTTTCCCAGCGCCGAGCAAAAATCCTGCGGGTTTGGCGTCGGGTGCTGAGGACCAGTTTCAGCTCAGATGGGACGCTGCTTTCCCAAGTCACCAAGACCAGCAAAGCCACGAGGTTCTGCTCAGCCCCCCAAAGCACGGAGGGACCAGCATCGCCCGAGGGGCTCGTGACGCCGGGGCCACCCAGAGCTGGTTTCCACGAGCCCTGCAAGGCTTTCAAGGGAACTCGGTGCTCCGGAGAGACAGGCTGTACCCGCTCGCCCGCTTTCTCCCGGCGCCTGGGAAGCCAGGTAGGGAGAGAAACTACGCTCCTGCCCCCGGGGGAGGAAGTAAGGAGCATGTCCCCACCTGTGGAGGATGAATTCAGGCAGCAAGGGGATGCAGGAACGCACCCACCACGCCGTCCCGGGAGGGAGCATCCATCCTAGGGGCAGCTCTGTCCCTGGGAAATGGGGAAAGGTGCAGCCTGGAGACACCAGGCACACATATGTGTGGTGGCAAAGGTGACAAGGGGAGTCCGTGCCACCCCCTCTGCTCCCCAAGGGCCTCTCGACTCCCCCAGCAAACCAAAGAGTCCAGGAGATGGACACGCTGCGGCTGCAGAGTTGGCAAAAGGGACAAGATATCCCCGTCCGCAGACCCAGCCTCCTTCCCCCAGCCCAGCCGCCCTCCGGAGGAGGGGAAAATTCCTTTCAATAGCTCGGCAGAGAGGAATTTGGCCTCGGCGCTGATGGATTGGGACCCCGGGGACCCCAGTGCTGCTGTGTGCTTGGCACAGTCCCTTGGCAGCGGAGGCGAGGGCTGGCATGGAGCTCTGGACACCCGGTGCCACCGCCCCGACGCCAGCTCCCTGTGTTCTTCAAAGCTCCCCAGGGGTGGGGGAGATTAACCTTTGATTTTAAATAAAGAGAGAAAACCAATTCCTCCGCCGCTTTTGGTGGCAGCAGAACCTTAAAAACAATTAGCAAAGACCTAGAAGATTGCAAAAAAAAAAAAAAACAAACACAAAACAACCAACCAACACCCCCAAACCCAGGAGGTTTCAGAAAGTACAAGGTGAGCTGTTTGCCCCAGACTTTGCAAACACTCGTGGTGGGCAGCACAGGGGGGTTTGGGCTCCTGAGCAGGGGCTGCCCCAAGGCAATGCCTTTTCCGTGGACCCTGAGAGCAGGGGAGATGTTGGGCACAGTTCCCAAATTCCTGCGGGACACGGAGCCTCGGGAAGGCAGGGAAAGAGGTAAAGAGAGGGTGCGAAGCCTCAGCCCGGCCCCGGTGCCACTTGTGGGCGGTTTTGGTTTCTGTGACTATTATTTTGATGGGGGACAAGGAGGAACAAACACTTTCCATGCTCCTGGGAGCGAAGACCACTGAAGGCTGAGCCCTGGCCGACCCACGGAGCAAAGCACCAACCCTCGGCATCTGCCCGGCTCCCACCAGCACAGGGGGGTTCGATTCTTTAAAAGGATGAAAAGGGGTGGCTAGGGGTCTCTGAGGAAGCCCCTGACCCATTTTCAGTGCCGAAGAGAACCGTGCAGGAGCCTCCCACCCAGCCCAGCTCTGCCTGTGGCATTCGCCCGCCGCTTCCCCGTGCCCGGCGTTACCGCTCCGCCAGGCAGGATTAGAGACACTGACCTGCCAAACTGGAAGTCTTAATTAGTTAATGATCTCTAGGCCGTTTCAGCATCTCTAATCCTAGGATTACACACTCTGCAGGAATGCAAAGTGTTATTTTTATTAAACTGATACTCCGGACTAACATTCTTCAGTTTAAAAAAAAATAAAAAAAATAATAAAAAAAAAACCCGCTGAAAATAAAAGGGTTCTGACAGGGTGGACATGAGTCACCTGGGGGACTGCTGGGGCCAGGATGCAATTCCACTAATAACCCACATTAACACAGTGGGATGGGGCAAAGCAGAGCTCCCTCTGCCATTAGAGCAGCAGGGACACCCGGAGGGCAGCTTTCATTCCCCAGGTGTTAATGAGAAAAAAAAAAAGAAAAAAAAAAAAAAGGGGCTGTCAGCATCCGAGCACCTGGAGGAAGATCCGATCCCGGGCGAAGCATCAGGCTGCACGCACCCATGAAAATTTTTTCACCTTTTCCCTTTTGCAAATCACCCCCTCCCCACCCCGGGGGGAGCACGAGGGGCTGGATCCCGCTCACCAATGAAACCCGCAGCCCGGCAAAGCGGGCTTTTCTGTACACTTTTTAAAATAAATTAAATAAATAGATTAAAAAAAAAAATAATAAAATCGAGCACGAAGTGATTCCCTGGGCCGGGGCCAGCCGGCGCTCTTGGCCTCCAGCGAGGCAGAGCCTTTGCCAGAGGTCAGGGGAAAAGCGGCTCGTCCAGGGCTGGGATCCGCAGCGGCCGGACACCCCGAGCCTCCCCTGGGGACAGAGGCAGCTGGGGCTGGCGTGGAGGTATTGCTCCTGCAGCCAGAACCTGGGTTTGGGGGGAAGAGGAGAAGGAGGAGGAGGAGGAGGAGGAGAGCCTTCCTCAGCCACAGGGCACTGTGTGCCGAGGGGAGCTCCGGAATGCCATGGTCTGGGGGTGCAGGGGGAAGGAGGGCTCTGGGAGATGGGGAGCCCCAAGCCAGGCAGGAACACCCGGCCACAACGCCCACCAACCCCTGGAGGTGAGGATGAGGAGGAAGAAGAGAAGGAAGAGGAGGAGGAAGAGGAGAGCACACAGTTGGGCACAGGGCTGGAGCAGCCGCTCTGGCTCAGGGTGCAAGACAGGCAGTGAGCCCGTAGGGTGGATCAGAAAAAAATAAAATAATAAAGTGAGCGAATGCAGGGAAGACACAAAAATGCAGCTTTTCCTCCCACCGTCCCAGCGCCGGGAGGAGGAAGCTGCTCTTGGCCCCGCGTGTGTCTCCTCCCCGCAGAGACGGGTTCGTCCTGACCCAGCAGAGCTGGAGTTACCCTTTAACCAGCCGGGTTCCCCTGAACTGCTCCACCCTGCAAATCCACCTGCAATCACAATTGCACCTACCAAAGGTGTTATTTCACCTTAAACAGCCAACTGCCATGTGGGAGGGTTCCCTGCTGGACCTTCCCCTCTGCAAGCCCACAGTGCTGGTCCCCGAGCCCCCGGCCGGGTCTGGGAGCCCCCCCGGGGATGGGGCAGCACATCCCCCTGGGCAAACCCAGGCACCTGCTCTGCATTTCCACTCCCTCCTGGTTCTATTTGGTGCTGGTTTATCAGGGACACCAGATAAGATGGGGGACACTCACGAGAGCCCTGTCTCCCAGGGCTCACGGCGTCACCCCATCCATCACGCCGGAGCAGGAACCAAACCACGGTCTCTGAGCTGCTCTCCTTGCTTGGCCAGTGGTTTGTTTTGCCTGAGTGATCCCCACAGGGCACCCCACATCAGTGGCTGCTCCCCCCATCCCAGTCCCAGTCCCCAAACTTCCCCGTCCCCAAGCACAGATCTCCCAGGAGTTCCCAGTGAGAGTCCCAAAGCTGCACGCACCAGCTCCCCGCGGCGGGGTGCCATGCCCTGCTCAGTGCCACCACGTCCCTGACCCACGCTGTCCCATCCTGCCATCTCCTCTGACACCTTTCATTCGCAGCAGCGAAGTCGGGCAGCCCTGCGAAGCCCTTCCCCATCCCCTGGCTGAAAGTAGCCTCGAATCGAGCCGAAATGGGCTGACCAAACCACCCCCGGGTCCCAACATCCCACAAACTCCTCCTGGGCATCTCCCCATCTCCCCCAAACCACTCCGATACACCCATCCCGTCCCCTTCATCTTCCCGAAGGGACCGTGTCGCTCCTGCAGGCACCTCTCACCCTGCCTTCCCATGGGAATTCTTAAGTAGCCTCCTCTTTTGGGGCTGCCTTTAGGGTTTTAGCGACTTTGAGTATTTTGGCTCAGCGTTCGTTCCCCCACCGAGCCCAGCGCCTGAGAGCACAGGATTACTCCCCCACCCTTCGGCGGGATGTTTTTCCTCCCTTAAAAGCAAACGCCCACTGCAGAGAGGGTGTGCGGGAGGAAGGCTTTGTGCCCCGGGGGCCTTCAATGGTGCCATTGTGGGGGGGGGGAACTGGGAGCAGAGGAAGCTCAGCCCGGGGGGGGGGCTGCAGGGCTCCCTCCGCCTCTGCCACCAATCCACTCCTTCGTCCTCAGCAAGCCCGCGGTACAAAAGGAGGAAAAGCCCTTCAAAAAAATAAAATAAAATAAAATAAAGTGAGATTTGGTGTTAATAAAGGGCCTGACTCTGCTTCTGTGCTGCTTTGCAAGGCATCCCAGTGTCCTGGCTTGGGGTCAAACCCACCTCTCAGCTAAGCCTCTTTTAACTAATTGAACTCTCTCAAATTAACGGTGTGTTGGGGGCCAGCCCAGCCAAAACAGGAGGACACCCATATGAAGAAGAAAGCCCAGTGCTGTGTGAGTGGCCAGTTCAGCCCCCGGGTAGCCCCACGCGCCCGGGCTCAAGGGAAAGCAGCTGCTTTCCTGGCAGAAAGAGCCTGGCAAGCTCCTGCTCGGGATGGCACCCATCCCTCGGAAGGCAAGGGTGGCAAGAACAACCAGCCCAGTCCTGGCCAAACCCCTTCTCTTCCCATTCCCCCGCAGCCCAGGGCAGGGCTTCACCCTGGCACTGGGGCAGCTGGGCTCCCAGACCCACTGCTTCTGAGCCAGACCCCACCAGTGACAAAGCACTGGGGTGAATGGGGCTTCAGGCAGAGCAGGAGCAGCAGCAGAGCCGGGCAGGAGGCAGCATCCCCAGCACACACCCCACTTCTTTCCCCGTGCTGTCCTCAGGTCCCTTTTCCTCTCCTCAGCCTCTCTGGGCATCCCACAGACACCGCTGCAGAGATGCTGGGTACAAGCAGCTCCAAACCCCACTGGGCTTCCCACCAGCACCGCATCCTGAGCGCAGACGGACAGACCCCCGTGCCCCACAGCACCACCCAGCCTGGGGTTTTGTTGACATTCACACCTGCATCACCCAGGACACCCCAGAGACCTCTGGAGGTGTCTCACTGCCCTGCCGGGATGCTGGCACGGGGATGTCACAAGCAGCGGCATGTTGGGGTACGTCCCTCAACGTGACACTTGTGACCAGCACCTGGAGACACATCATCCCATATAAACCGAGGACCCCACTGCGGACCCTCAGCAATCCCACAGCCAAAACCAGTCCCTCTGGGAGGAAGGATGGAAGGAGAGCTTTCCAGCAGGGCACCCGGCGTGGGGCTGGCAGAGCCATTTGCCTGGCAAATGAGCTAAATAGGGTCCCCAGCTGCGGCAGGAGGGCTAGGGAGAAGCACACTCTCGGTGGGTGAGTCACCCCATCCCTTATCACAGGAGTGATTTCAGGTGTGGTTGGGTCTCCCAGGTCACGGGGCACAAGGGAAAACAATTTCAGAGGGAGCGAAACAACCTGGAGCGAGCAGAACTTGCTGCCCAGCAAAAGCCATGCTGGAGCCTGGGAGAAGAGGGTCTCCAAGCAAGCCCTGCTTTTCACACGCTTATAAGTAAGTCTAGAGAAGCACCCTGTGAAAAAAGGGAAGGCTGGGATCCAGATCTGTGAAGGGATCAGAGCTCCAAAGAGTCTAAATCTCTTAATTCAGCTCCTGGTGTGCTGTTGGGAGGTGCCGTGGGGGACAATAACCAGTGTCGGGTCCCAGCAGAGACCCCTCCGGACCTGATTTCACACCCAAAGCTGCAGCCCCTGCCTCGGGACGGCTCTGGCACCGGGAGGGCAGGCCACCGACCAGGGAGACCTCTCCAAAAAAGGCCCCCCGGGGGATGTCCTCCCACTCGTGGGCTGCATCCCGCACGTGCAGGACCTTCTGGTTTGCAGGGACAGGGATTTCGTGGCCGGGTCTTGCAGCCACTTGCAGCCAGCAGCCCGTTTGGGAAAAGCATCCCGCAGCCGGCCGGAGGAAGGCTCCGGTGGGCACTAACCCAGCGGCTGCTGGTGCCCAGCGGTGGGTGCACGAACACGCGTAGGCGAAGGTACGTACGTCCCCGGTTCCACGCAGGCATGTGGGAGCAAGTGCATTCATCGCAGATTATAGAGCCGGGCAGCTCCTGCCCCAGGAATCCCATCCAAGTCAGCATTCCTGGCTGAGCTCAACCTCTCCTACAAAGCAGCACGGGGCAGGCGTGCTGGCACAGACCCACATCCACCCGCCCCGGGGGCTGCGGGCAAGGTGTGGGTCCCTGCTTTGGGGTAAGGAATAAAAAAAAAAAAAACCCACCCGTGCTTGGGGACATGCGGTAGCCCCACCAGAGCCCTCCCAGTGACACAGGGAAAGCACACTCCTGCCAGGAACAAGGGGATGGAGAAGGGCATCTCTGAAACTCCAAAATCATCCAATGGTTTGGGTTGGAAGGGACCTTAAAGATCTTCTTGTTCTGACCCCCCTGCCATGGGCAGGGACACCTGGCTTTGTCTGGGTGCTCCATTAGCACCCTTGGCTTGCACGGGAACAGCGGGGACAAGGGACAGGTCCCTGGATTCCCTGCTCGTCTTCCCAGGATGGGCTGTGAGATCCCCTCAGCCATGCTGACACGTCCAGGGGGCTGCAAGGAGTCGGCTCAGCCTGGACCTGGCAGTGTCCTGATCCCCCCAGCCCTCAGCAGCACTTTGGTGGCCGTGGGCACCTGCCTGTTGGTGGCCCTGCAGCGATTCCCACTGACCACCGGGCGTGTGGGACCCCGCGAGGGGACAGCGAGAGCCACCACTGCCTGTCCCAGGGGATGGCAGCCTCCAGCCACACCGGAGAGGGCTGGAAACACTTTAGTCACCCCGGGAGGGTGAGCCATCCCACTGGGCCACACACACAACCTCGTCCTCATCCCACCAACCCCTCTCGCGGCTTAATCCCGTTTCATCTCCCCCAGCCCCGAATGGGGGTGGAAACAGTTCCCGGCCACGGTTGCCGGAGAGGGTGAGCTCCAGGGTCCCTCCAGGGCCACATCCTGCCCCAGCAGCCACCGGAGGCACCCAGTTTCCCCTCACCCAGCACCTGCACCCGTCCCCGCTGCAGCACCCGGACTTTCCGGTCCCTTTTTCCCCACCGGGATGGGGCTCAGCACCATTGTCCCGTCCCACCCCGGCTGTCCCCGGGCCCGGGCCGGCTGGCTGGCGGGCAGCCACGGGAGGGTCTCACTCACCCCAAAGTGCTGATGAAGCCATTGACGGAGCCCTCGGCGTACAGGGAGACGATGTCCCCGATGTGCAGGAAACTTGACATCTCATTCATGGTTGCCCTCGACCCGGTGCGGCCCCGTTCCTTCCCCAAGTCACCTTCCCGTGTCGAAATCCACCATGGGGCGAGAAAAGCTTAGGGGACACCACCCTCCCCCCTTTCTCCGGGGGCGAGGAAGGAAGAAGGAGGTGGGGAATTGATCCCAGCCCGGCTCCGGCTGGATCCCTGCGAGCAGCAACCGGGGGTGCGGGACGGGCAGCGGGAGCCCCACGCACAACTTTTACATGTGCTGTGCGGGAAGGGAGCCAGGGAGGAGGAGGAGGAGGAGAAGGAGGAGGAGGAAGAGGAGGGGGGATGAAGCTCAATTAGAGGTTTTGCATGAGATCTGTCCGTCTGTCCGTGTCTCCGTCTCGGCACAGCGTTCTACCTGCAGCCAATGGAGGGCGATCAGGAAGTCCTGCTCGAAAAAAAGCATGCAAATATTTTTGGGCTGGGAGGAGAAGCGGAGCTGCTTGGGGAGGGGAAGGCAGCGAGGAGGAGGTGGGGTGAGGAGGGGGATGCCCAAAAAGAAGCCCCACCTTCCGCTCCCCGCCTCCCGCCTCGGGGGGAGCCGCTGTGTCCCCGTCCCCCCCCCACGCGGGGTCCGGGGGTCGCGCACCCCATTGCCCCCGGACGGCCCCGAGGGTGGGGACACCGTGTCCCCACCAACTGCCACCGCCCCCGGGGGCTCCCCCTGTCTCACCCCCTCCATCTCCGGGGTGCTTAGCCCCTGCACATGGCTCCCCCGGCCTCCCCAGCCGGCCCCCCTGGGGTCTCACTAACTTGCCCTCCTCGCTTGGGGTGACACTTTTTGGGGTGTGATGTGTGTGTGTGTGTGTGTGTGTCACAGGGCGTTCGCCCTGCACAGTGGGCCAGCAGCCAGGGGCTGCACAAGCCACACTTGGCCTCCATCCACTAGAGCAAGTGGCCGATGCAGCTGGGATGCACCCACTGCCCCAGCCCCCTCCTGTAAGTGGTGGAGGGAAACCGAGGACCCCCCCCCACTCCCCCAACCAGCCCCTGTCCCACAGAGCCCCTCTCCTTCCACGCCAGGACCTGCTCTCACCATTTACTTCATCCCCCTCCCTCCCCCCCAGGGGTCTCAGCTCTCTGTCCCTGTCCCCATTCCTACGTCCCAAGACCTGACACCCCAAGACCTGACCCTTTGGCCAGCGCTTCCCCAGCCCGGAGCAGACAGAGGGATCCTTCACCACCCGGAGCAGGGAAAGCCCCAGGTGAGGACAAAGCAGCTCTCGCTGGATTTTTCTGCCCCAGGTGAGGACTTGTGGCTTCCTGAAAGCCCAGCTGCCTCCTGCCACCCTTCCACTCCCAAGCTGGTTCAGTTCATACCTGCTTCTGCTCTCATCACCTCTGTCCCCCCACACCACCATCCAAACCCCAGGTCAATGCTGCAGTCGCCCTCCCCAGACCCATCCAACCCGATGGTGCCACAGGGTTCACCCACCACAGGGTGGTCCCCACCAGGGGACACAGCTGCATCCCCCCCACCCAATGAAGCCCACCCTGTGGGCCCATAAGGAGCCTTTCTGCAACCAACCCAACACCCCAGGGCTGGGCGAGCAGCTCCAGGCTCCCAATATAACACTGGTGGAAAAGGATCGTGTCCTCAGAGCATCTTCTGGACAGGACAAGTGCCCTAATTCCTCACTTTAATTAAAACTCACCTGCTGTAAAAACAATATCAGAAGGGGGGGGGGAAAGCATGATGCTTTTTTTATTTATTTCCCTCCTGTCCTCTTTTCTTACAAACAAACACACAGGTTTCAGGAATATAAACCTTGCCCTAAATAGTGAATATATATTTTTTTTTCCACTAGGAAACGGACAGGTCCCCTGGCAGAACAAAGGGAAAAAAATTAGTGCAATTCCTCCGGGGGAGATGCGAATTCAGGTCCATCAGGATTAGCTGCGTTTTCAGCACAGGACAAATTTAGAAGCCTTTATCTCAGGGCAACAGAGGGGGAAAAGAGAAGATCATAAGAAAAAAAAAAAACCAACAACAAAACTTGCTGCTGTTAAAAGCAAATGAAGGTTTCACAACAGGAGCTCAAAGAAAGCCCCCAAGGAATCGAAGACCAAAACTTGGTGCACTGATCAGCCGCTTTGATCAAAGGCACAAGCAGCATCTCAGCCAAGGGACACCCTGACCTGCCCATGGCAGTGCCCACACCAGTCCCACCAGGCTCACTGGGCACAGCTGGGCCAGACACCACCTCTCCCAGTCTGGCCCAAACCAGGCCCCTGGGTTCATGAGAACCCACCCATCCCTTGGGGACAAGGGAGGACAATGTTTGCGGGGCGCTGAGCAGTAAAAATAATTTGAAAGCACGAAAAAACCCAGATAGCACTAAACAAACAGGCATCTGGCCTGGTTTTTCCCACCCAGGAGAATGAGGAGAAGCAAGACAGAGCCTCTTGAAGTCCCCTTCCCACCCCACGGCGGGAGGCAGTCCCCTCCCAGCAGTCAGGATGGTGGACACCATCTCCAGTCCATGTTCAAGACTGAACATCCCAGTTCAGCTCCATCAAGGATGGGGAACCTGAAAGGTTTCAGAGGTGCACCCCGGTGATGGTGACACTACACCACCAGGTCTCCAAAATCCTCCCTGGATGAAGGTAGGATGGATGAAACCCTCCCCATCCTCCAGCACCAGGATGGCAATGTGCAGCTCCCTGGCTGTGACAGCTCTGTCCCTGTGGTGGGCACAACTAGGGACCCCCAGCATCTGCCACCCAGGGTTTGCCAGCACGGACAGGTTGCTCCTAGGAGAAAAGAAGCGCATTTCCCCTGTGTGTTATTCACTCTCAGCTGCCTTCAACGTAGCTGGGACCACACTGAGCCACCACTCTGCATGTCCCGAGTCTGCACAGGGTCTCTGGGCTGCTCCCAACCCACGGGGACATTTTGTTCGTGGGCTCAGACCCAAAAATACCACGGGAGCTGCAAACAGGCTGCAGGCGGGTGAGGAACCTCGGCCGTGGGGATGCTCATGGGCACGTGAAGCAGGACGGCCACCTCACCGTGCCAGCACTGGCACCGGGGAGATAGAGGAGTTAAAAATAAGAGCGTTTCCTTCCTTACCCCCTGCTTTAAGCCACGTGATAAATAAAAACTGGGAGTTTCTGCCTCCTGGAAAGGAAGCGGCTGCGGAGAGGCAGCCGGTGAGTCAGTCCAGCAACAGTCATCCCCATCCCTAAGGCACAGCCTGCATCTCTGGTGGGGTCAGAGGCACATTCCTTTCACATGTTGAAATTGCTCCTTTGCGGGCAACTGCTCAAACTGCAGGGCCACCTCCCTCCCCCAGCCCCCCAGTCCTCTTCACAGGATGCTCCTTCGGCAGAAGCTCCCTCTCTACCTGCACGCCTTTCCCGTGACAGCCCTGGGCAGTGAGGACTCCCCAACAGACATGGGATGGTGTTGGCTTCCCAACCACACCACAAGCTTCCAACAGATCAGTCGGGATCACAGCCCTCCAGGGTTGGACAGGAGCCCAACTGGAGCTCCAGTTTGCCCAGATGCTTTGGGAGCAAATACATCGCTGATGGAGGGGACAGCAAGCAAGGATGCGGCTGGGGAGGCAGATGGGTTAGTGGTACCTGAGCAGCATCCCTGCACTCTGCCAGGTCCCCATCTGGCTTTTGCATGGGCCTCCTCCGGCATCCAAAAATCAAGGCTGGGAACTCAAGGGTGAAGGCACTTGGAAGAAGAAAGTGAAAAATAACTGTGGCCGCCTTTGTTCGAGGAGGAGGAAGGGAGACACTCGGTCCCTTGTGCACGAGAGGAGCGGGGAGCAGCAAGGCTCTGCTGACAGATGCACATAAGAGGGGGATTCTTCAGCCAGGAGGCGAGTTTGCCCCTTCCTATTGCAGGCTCTGGCAGCGCCCTGACCCCGCTGCTGCCCACGGATGCAACACAAAGGCTGTCCAGGCTTTGCAAGGCGCCTTTCAAGCTGCTGCACCATCCTCCCACCCCACAGAAAGCAGTGGAGTTGGGCCAGGACCGACTCCAGGCTACAGCTATATAAAAAAAAAAAAAACACCAACCAAAAACAAACCCAAAAGGGTTGTTTCGATCTTGTTTCTTCTTCTGGGTGAGGATTTCAGAGCCCAGAGTAGCTACCACCGAAAAATAAAAATAAAATTGCTCCTTGGGTGCAGAAGATGCTTATGTGCATCTCCAGTGAGCAGGGTTAGACCCCAAATCCGCTTTGCTTGAGCTGCCAACCCAAACCACAAACCTGCCCTCCAGCAGCCCTTTGAAAGGCGGCCCAAGGTCTGCCAGGGCAGGGCTGAAACCCCCTCGGGTGACTTCATTAAGCGGCAGAGATGAAGGCCAGTTCCCTCCTGCCTGTCCCATCTGTGCCTCCGCTCCCGCCTGGCCGTCTCCGGCTGTGGCGGTGCGAACGGTCCCCCGGGAGCAGCCGCGCTCCCCCAAAATAGCTCTCAGACTGGATGACTTTGGCCCACATCCTCAAAGGTATTGAGGCTCCAGGTTACCTCGGAGACCCCGAGCCTCCGTCCCCGCAGGGGTGGCAGGAGATGGCCTGGGAAGGAGAAGATGCTGGTGGAGACGTGGTCCTGCTCAGACTGACCCTCACCATGCACAGGGGGATGTCCACATGCTGGTCTCACCCCAAGAAGACGGAGAGGAAAATGTCGTAAGAAAATAGGGCAAAATAGGGTGATTTTATCCAATGCTTGCTCCTTGTCCATCCTCCTGTCCGTGCATCCAAGCTCTCTGGTGGGTGCATCCCACCCAAGGATGGGGAGGGTGAGCAGAGGCAGCCGAGAGGAGGGGAAGGACCCCCACTCCCACCTCTCTCCCTCCTTCCCTCCCCGAGAAGGGTTAAGTGATGCTCAAATCCAAGACACTTTGTACTTGGATTTAAAAATACAGCCAATGCCCCGGTGGCTCAGCTCCGTGCAACTTGCAGGTATATTTCCACGCTTGAGCCAATAACCTTCCCCGAGGGAAATTTAGGCTTTTTATGATTAAAAGGGGAAAAAATAATAGTGGGGAATTAAATATAGTACAGAACAAGAGAACAATTAGCAGTTGCCGTTAGCGACACCAGGGCAAGTTTGGGACAAACGCCGGCAGTTGTCTGGAGAGCAGCAGGGCTGGGGACAGCCACCGGGTGACACGGGGACCGGCTGGGTGCCCGGGGCAGGGAGGGACTCTCGGTCCCTGGCAGATGGCCCTCAGGAGCCCAGACCCGGCACGATCCAGACCCATGCGAGCAGCCTGTCGGGACCGGCCACACCTCATGGGGCATGATTTTATTTATTTTTTTTTCTATCTTCGCTTTATCAAAAGCAAATGGAAGCGTTTGCACAGGCTTGTAGCTTCCCTAATAAGCAAACACGGGTTAATTGTGGGGTGGAGCAGGGGCCGGGGTTGCCAGCCGTACCCTCACCGTGAGCCGGGATGGCAGCTGGCAGCAGGGACAGAGTGGGAGAGGGAAGAGCCCCGTTCCCCATCCTTTCTGGTGTATCACAACAGATTTTAACTTGCACAACCCTCCCCAGCTCGGCTGGCCCTCTGCTGCCCCACGTCTTGCTCACTGCCTGCCTGGGGCTACCAGGCAAACCCTCCAAACTCCTCCAGCTGCATCACCCTTTTGCTCCAAATCAGCTGATTTGTCACCCACTACAGTCATGCCCATGTGAGAACATCACTAACGGCTTTGCTGCCCCATATCCAAGGACCCAAACGCTGATGGACATCTCCTGGAAAGCCTCCTGTGCTTTCCCCAAGCCCTCCTAGCTCCGGCACAGGGGGGCAGGGACCCAGCCGAGACCATCACACGGTTCCCATCGACTGGCAGATTTTTCAAGAGCACCAGCAGCTCCCAGAGCAACCCCGAGCACCCATCACACCGGCATGTCCCAGCCCCTGAGGAAATCCAGAGGGATCCAACCGCAAACCGGGCTCCGGCACAGCGGAGCGGGCAGCACAGCCCCAGCCCCTTCTTTTCAAGAGCTCTTTGGGAGATGGATCACCACGCCAAGCAGCATTTCCTCTGCCTCCAAGTGGACCACGCAGGCCCTCTCGCCTGGCTTGCGGTCAACACGCAGCGATGAATGAACACCACGTCTTATCGGGGAGCGGAGGGGAAGTGCTCTCCAGCTACAGCCCGGGGCGGGCACGGTGCCCACCTCCGCAGGCTGCCGGCGGCAGGACGGGCTCCAGCTCCATCCCGCCACATCCGAGCTGGGGACGGGGATGCTCCACGGGGCTGGTTTCAAACAGGGTGCAACCCAGCCCAGCTCCTCTCGGATGGGCGATGGGTGCAGGGAATGTCACGGAGAGGAGAAGGGACAGAGCCAGCACAGAGGAGCTGCCTTCCCACCGCAGACCTGCCCTGCCCTCCATTTCTCCCTGTAAAGTTTCATATAAAATGGCTGAGCTGAGGTTCTTACCCTCCTCCCCAGCTTTTTGAGACAAGTTAGTGCCAAGCAGCCTAATTACAGCCTTCGCTGAGATAACCACATGCTTTCCTGCTGAATGACAGGCTGCGTTACCGTGTGGCTCAGGGCCAGGACCAGCTGCCTCCTTGTCTGGGCCACCGCCTCCGTCACACTGGTCACGTCCCCAAGATTCGGGGAAGGGGGGGGAAGGGATGATGAGGATGACGGGGGACAAGCAGACGCTGCTCCCCTCGTGCGTGCTGAGAAGGGGAGCGTGCGGGCAGCCCTGCCGGCAGGAACCCGGCCACCGCAGCCCGCGCTGGCCATGGGTTTTATGGGCTCCATTAATGTGACAATGAGAGGAAACACGCCGCGAGCCCGGCCGGGCTGCAGCACACGTGTCACAGCCCCCAGGTTAAAGGAGATGCTCAGGGAGAGCTGGGTCCATACGGCAGCCCTGTGGCTGGCGGGGGGGGGGAATCCCACCCCATGCTGTGCCCCCATCCCAGCACCACAAGCCGGGAGCCCCCCCCGGCACAGCCTGCTGTCACCTCAAATTGGGGACCGGCTGCGGCACGGGGAGCTCAGGAGAGTTTCTGTGTGGGCAGCATGAAGGGGGTGTCCCCGTGGTGCTGGTGGGGTGAGAGCACCCCCATTGCAGGGGGGACATGGGGACACAGGTCCCACGCAAGGCTCAGTGCCCTTCGGTGTGGGGGTCCCAGCCCTGGGCACTGTGCAGGGGGGGTGAGAGCAGGGAGGGGGCTCTGCCCATGCCCTGACCAGGGGGGCTGCATTCAGCCAGAGCCAAACTCTGCCCAGGGCAGAAGAAAACCCACAGCAGGAGCCTGGGACAGGACTAGCTGCCAGGGCTGGGCACACTGGGACACCCCCAGAGGTAGCCAGCACATAATTTACCAGCCTGGGCTACAAAAGACAATTTTGCCTTCATCCCAGCTCCCCCCTGCTCTCAGACAAGCCCAGTGCAGGGGGAGCAGCTTTCCAGGCTCACATCCCTCTTGAGCGTGTCCCAGTCCAGCAAATCCCAGTTGCACCAGCTGCCTATGAAAGACCTCCCCAGCACGACTACTCACAGTGCAGGACGGTCAGGCCCCCTCGTTGGCCCCAGAGCTGCATCATCCCAGGCTGTCAGGAGGAAACCCCCACTCCATCCAGCCCCATGGGAAATCCCCCCCCTCCCCCCCTGTACAGCTCCCTCCCCCCCTGTACAGCTCCCTCCCCTTTAAAGGCTCCCCACCCATCACTGCAATTAAAGGGCCAGGGTGGGCTCACCTCCTCCCACACTCTTGGCTGTTGCTGGACCAAAGAATTGGGCTTGAAGGTTCTTCCCACTTAAAATTTGCTCAGCAAACGGGGAAAGATGGGGTGTGCAGTAAAGGGGCCCCCTTGGACACTTTTCCACTTTCACGGTCCCAGGTGAGGGACATCCTCGCTCCCAAGCCCATCTCACTGTGCTGGAGGGTGAAGAGAGGCAGGATTCCCTCTCCCCTCCTCCCCCAGCAGCAATCAGCTTTTTGGTTGACAAACCTCCAGCAGCGGGTCCAAAATCTGCTGGGGAGGAAACAGCCCAAAGAGCACCAGGAGGGTTGATAATAACCAGCCCGAGATCTGATTTCCAGGGACCGGCCACATCCAGTTCTGAGAACAACAGGGGCTGGGTGTGATCAAGGGAGCGCCAGCTTTGGCAAAGGCAAGGAGAAAGTTGGCTTTTCTGCTGCTTCCAGCCCAGGAACGGCCACGTGTGTCACTCCAGCCCCAGCTCCAGCCCCAGAAACGACGCTGGGAGACCCGGACATCCTCGGGATGGTGCTCACCTCCTTGGGATGAGTCACCCCGCTCTGCCAGGGTGGTTCGTTCAGCAGCTTCCACCAGTGGGAGAGGAACAAAGACCCCAAAATCCGTGTTTGTTGTAGAGGGAAGAGTTAGTCACGCTGGTGCTCCACGCTGCTGAGTCACCCGGCAGCCACCGAGAGCCGTGGGATACGGGACTGGAGAGGGTGGGAGCGACTGTTTACTGACTTGACGTGTAAATCAATCAGGAGGTTGTGACGATGCCATAAAGCAAGACAGTCACAAGCTGAGAGGGAAGAGGGATCGTTAGGCAGAGTTTATAGCTGTTAAAGAAAAGAAAAAAAAAAAAAAAAAGGAATACCATAGAGGTATTTTATTTGCAGGTCCGGAGCTGGCTTTAAAAATTATAGGGAACATTACATTGCATTTTATATACCACCAGCAGACCCGAAAGCTCTTTTATATGCTGCAGCAGACGCGGCTTCTTCCTGCCTGATTCAGAGCAGCAGCTGGGCCACGATTTCTGAAGGCATCAGCATCTCAGCTGGAGCTGGGCAGCTCCAAAAACCCACCTGGGCTGTCCCCGCAGCAGCGCTGCTTCAGAGCAGCGGAGGACGGATGCCAGCACCTCGTCGGACTTTTAAACCGGGGCACAAAGCATCTTCGTGCCACTAAAGCGGGGTTTTCTTTATCATGGCAACCAGCTGAACATCTAGCGTTTAATTTTAATGCTGAAGGGCCGGAGTCGCCAATGACTAATGTTTCCTCTGATCGAAATCACGGCTCTGGCCGGCAAAAATGCCCCGATGCTGCTGGGAAGGAGCAGCACGTGAAGTGCCCAGCCCCCTGCGGGACACGCTTGCTGGAAAGGCCACCTGGGATTTCTCCATCGAGGTTGGGACCTCGGTTGTGGTTCCTCCTCCCGGCTCAGAGCGTGGCTGGGGCTCTGCAGGCAGCACATCGGGCTTTCCCCAAATCCCTGCTGCTGCACCCCACTGCGCAGCCTCCGGGAGGGTGCAAAGAGGGGTATCTCTAGCCTGCGTCCACAAAGGGATTTGAATAATTCCTGATTGTAAAGCAGGAATTATATCTGCTTGTAAAATTAGCCCTTGCTCCCATCGTGGACGAGGCAGGAGAACCGCTCAGGCCGTGACATGAGAATTCCCTACCCACGGCTGTCTCAGCCGCTGGCCTCCAGGGCTTGAATCATTTCTCTCATTCGGCGCAGAAGTTGGAGGATTTCCTTGAAAATAGAGTCTTTGTTTGGTGGATATTTCTCCCGTCTGGTCCGGGGCTGTAAAGGGCCCTTTGTTGATGAAATGACAATCTCTTTTCTCAGCCCGCACGATACCATCAGCAGAGAAACAGGACTTTTGAAGCCCTTCTGAATCGCCGGGGAAGGGTCCGTGCTGGTGCAGCCGCCCCGCGCGGAGGAAGTGCTGTGGGTGTTAGAGAACTGGTTTGTTTCTTTTTTTTTTAAAAAAAAAATAATAATACCAGGCTACATCCTTAGCGGTTTCAGATTTGGGGCACAGGTTGTTGAGCTGTTCCGTGATTTTAGAGCACCTGAAATAACGGGATCTTAGGCTGGAGGCGATCTCCTAGAACCTCCCCGCCACCATCATAGTACAAATGGGTCATAATAAAAAATAAATTAGTGTGAGTCCACAGAAGCCAGCAGAGCTCTATCCCTTTCATAGGCTGAGGATCCAGATGAATATTTCATTTAAAATATTTTATTATGTTGGCTCGTATCATTGTAATAGCTGAGTGCCTCACATTTGTAGTGTAACTTTACTACAGCTTTGTGAGACTTGGAAATCTCAGACTGAAAATGATTTCAGGAACCGGCCGTCTATTTTATTCCGTGTTGGTGCAGCATCTTGTGCAAAGCAGCCCATGACCGGGGCTTCGTGGTGCTGCTGGAGATGCAGAACGAGCAGAGCAAGACTGTGCATCTCAGGCCAAGGCTGAACCGAAGCGCGGGGGGATGTGGGAAATTGGATTGAGCATCCCAGTGACAGAGCAGTCCCACCAGTCCATCCATCTCCGCAGCTGGGACAGCCAAAGCAGCTAGAGGACTCCAGCAGTGGATCATCATCTTCTGTTGGGAAGACAACGAGGTTTGGTTGGGGGCTGACTTGCTGGAGAGCACCTCTAATGAGAAGGACCTAGAAGTCCTAGTGGACAATAGGATGACCCTGAGCCAACAATGTGCCCTTGTGGCCAAGAAGGCCAATGGCATCCTGGCGTGCATCAGGAAGAGTGTGACCAGCAGGTTGAGAGAGGTCATCTTGCCCCTCTGCTCTGCCCTGGGGAGGCCCCATCTGGAGCACTGGGGCCAGTTCTGGGCTCCCCAGTTCAAGGACAGGGAACTGCTGGACAGAGTCTAGCAGATGGCTACAAAGATGATGAGGGGTCTAGAACATAAGGAAAGGCTGAGGGACCTGGGTCTCTTTAGTCTGGAGAAGAGAAGGCTGAGGGGGGATCTGATCAATGCTTACAAATACTTAAAGGGTGGGTGTCAGGAGGATGGGGCTGGTCTATTCTCAGTGGTGCCCAGGGACAGGACAAGAGGAAATGGGCACAAACTTGAGTATAAGAAGTTCCACCTAAACATGGATCTTCTTTGAGGGTGGCAGAGCCCTGGAAGAGGCTGCCCAGAGAGGTGGTGGAGTCTCCTTCTGGAGACATTCAAAACCCTCCGGGACAAGTTCCTGTGCAACCTGCTTTAGGTGGAACTACTTTGGCATGGGGGTTGGACTAGATGATCTCCAGAGGTCCCTTCCAACCCCACATGATTCTTTTTGCAGAGGTTTTCCTGTCTCACAGGGTTTGTGAGCAGCCTGGTTTGCTCTAGCACCGCACCGGTGTTTGTAAACAGCCACCTTAAAATACACCGAGCAGGATGTGGGAGCATCACGTGAACGTGCAGCTTCTTGTCAAGACAACGGGCCCGACTTTGCCCTCTTTGAGGGCAGAGCAGAGCAGAAGAACTCACCCAGCTCATTTCCACCAGCCTGCCCCGAGCATCGCCAAGGACAGCTCAGCATCGGCGCCTCCACTTCCCACCTACGCAGCGGGAACGGCACGGGGACAAGGACCACGCTGACCAGGGATGCTCGGATGCTGTGGAAATGACTTGCTGCCTTTGCCAGAGCTAATTTCGCAGCCGACACCAGCTGCTTCCCCAAGGGGTGCACATAACCCTGAACCACGCTGCTCTGAGATGACTCAGCCAAGGCAAACCCTTCCTCCCAACGCCTCCTCGTGCTGGTGTTTGACATACGACCTGGCAGAGGGAGCTTGCTAATAATACCTGCATTTTATATAGCACTTTTCTTCGGGAAATCTCAGAGGTTTTACACAGAATTCAAGTCTATTTGGAGCTCAAGGCTTCTAAGGATGTGCCAAGGACAGAGAGTTTTGGTACCCAGGAAGGCAGCGTGGGAAGGGTCAGCTGCCAGGACAGATTTGCTAAATCAATCTAGCAAGTAATGATGGCTGTGGTTAATTTGCCATCGTTAGGGTCTAGAGTAAACACCCCAGAGATGATCAGGGGGTTCCTCTCTGTCACAGCCATGGTTTCAGGTGAGCCAGCAGAGTTTAGGTGCTACAGCCCCATGCTGTGATGTCCCCCAGAGAGTGGCAAGAGCATGAAATGGCTGTGAGAGCATCTCACGTCATGCCAGGCTGGGAACCCCATCCTATCCCGGGAAGACTGAGCCCTGGCCCTGCAGCCAAAGCAGGTGCCCGACCTTGGGGCAAGACCAGGGAGGGAACCAGCGAGGCTTGACGTGCTGGGGAGGGCTCAGAAACAGCCCCGAGCCACGCAGAGGAACGCCTGGGGAGGGCTGGTGCGTACACTGCAGGCTTTGTCTGGGGCAGGTCGGCTGGGTGTGTGCTTCCTGGCATACAATTCCCAGATTAGCAGGAGCCCCGCTGCCAGCAGCTCCTCCAACCCGGCTGTGAATGAGCTGCTCGGGGCTGGGAACCGCTGCCGAGCTCAGTGGCTCAAGCGCCCGGAGCTGTCAAGCAGCTCAGGATAAAGGGAGGGGATGGGACCAGGCAAGGATACAGGGATGGGGCATCTCCTCCCACGCACCTGAGGGAAAACGAAGGGCAGGACCCCCCGACCCCGCTCTGAAACCTCTGCAAGGGGTTGGCTTTGCCTTTCAGCCCCAAGGGATGGAAGCCACCCCTGGCCAAAGCAGACATGGCAATCTCTCTGCTCCTTTTGCAGCTGGAGGGGAAGAGAGGCAGGAACCTGTCTCTTCTTACCCCAAAATTAATAAATAAAAGCCTTAAAAGCCAGAGGGAATAACTAATGTGGAGAATATGAAAAAGCGGGAGGGTGGAAGGGTTGGGAAAGGAGAAAAAAATAATTCAAGACAGAACTGTTTAATAAGGGAAAGTGAATAATCAGAGGGAGAAGCGAGAACAATTTATTCACACTAAATGCTTAATCTGAAAAAAAAATATAAATAATTCAAAGCCAAGCCAGGCTGTGCCAGCCAGGGGAGTGAGACTCATGGGTCCTTCCTGAGGAACAGGAAAGGAGAAAGGAAAACGGGAAACGTGGTATGTTCACTAAAGGGAAATGTCAGAGAAAGAAGAGGAAAAAGCTGGAGCTGAGGACTTCTTTAGGACAGGGCTAAGGGTGGCAGGTACCAGGGTGGGGGGCAGAAAAGAAGGGCCAGGGTCACGCTCTCCTCCAGGGGGGCTGCTGATGCAGGGTGGTCCATCGGGGGCTGCTCCCCACCTCTCGCTGGATCTAGGGAAGGAAAAGGATGGACCTCAGGGACCGATGCAGAGCAGCCTCCCACCAGCACAGCCACCCACTCTCACCCCCTAACAGGACTCCCTGTGCAGACCCAGACCCCAAAATGGGTTTTTTCCACCCGTCACCTGCGGGATGCTCTGGGCACCTCCAGCATCTCTAGCCACAAGAGCTGGACCCATGCTGGATGTGATGCAACCATCAGCGTGGAGAAAAGCTGCTCCAACACCCCACTGGCACCCATCTGCTTGCACCCCCCCCAGCCTCCAGCCCCATTTACTGCCTCGGAGAAGCTGGACACCAGCAATTCCCCACCGACCAGGGCTCCGGGAGCCGCGCCAGCCGTGTCCCTGCCGTTATCCGCCCGTGCTGATGAATTGGTGTCTGTTTCCAGACACCCCCCTCGGAGGCTGAAAGGAGCTACTGTGTGGGGATCAGACCCTGGCTGGTGGGTTCAGATGGCAAAGTATCCCCTGTTAAACTTTACCGAGTGCTCAAAATCTGTGCCTGCCCACACACTGCACGGCGAGGTGGCCACAGAGTGAAAAAAAAAAAAAAAATAAAAATGAACCAAGCAAACAATGCGGTAAAACTCCTGGCCCGCACGGAGTGAGACAAAGAAACTGCCTCCCCACTCCGATTTCCAACAGTCTTTGGGAATTTCCCATCCCCCTGATGCAGCTACTGAAGCCAAGACAACACATCTGGTCTCTGCAGGAGGGAGGAGATGGGCTGCTGTGCGGTGACCCCCATGTGGACAGTGGGCAGTGAGGGCAAGCAACCCCCCCCCAGGACTCCCCACCTCCCAGACGTGCTCTTCCTGTGCATGGAATGAAGGAAGTCAACTTTTTCCTCTCTCCCCGGGCTGTCCCTGCCTTCGGGAGGAGAGTGGGGGCATTCAGCTGCCCTCAGCTCGCACCGCTGAGGAGTGATAACCACAGAAGGATCTGCCTTCACAGAGCCAGGCGTGGAAACTCCCCGCCTTTCCTCCGTGTGTGGACAGAGGGTTTCTGTAGCCTGTTGTCCAGAGCCCTTGTCGATCCAAATTTCAGAAATATGGCACTCTGGAGGGGAGGAATTGGGATGCGAGCCCTAGGGGAAACTGAGGCATGGAGTGCAGAACCTCTCTTCTCAAAGGAAAAAATTTAAAAACAGGCTCATTTAATAAATAACTTTACTGAAAAGGGCCGGTTTTTCTCCTATAGAAGCCACTAGCTCTTCTAAAACAGATCTGACACTGCAATTTTAAACATATTGGCCCAAGTGCCCTGCACATGGTCCCACTGTGGCTTGGTGGAGGCGGCAGAAATACAGCTGTGGCCAGAGGACCATGGTGGTCCAGGACCAGGTCCAGGTCCAGGTGGTGCCAGGAGAGATGTCCTACCCCTGTGCACCGATGGCATTTTTCTTTTCTAGACTGACCTCAGGCTTTTCCAGGGGTTCCTCCTCCACCCGCTCCCAGCAGTACCCAGCTTCTCCCAAAGCAGCCATGGGCTTCTCCTGCTCTCTCTTCTGAATACCTCGGTTAGAGGAAGAAAGCTGTATTTGTGCCTGGAATTGCCCCATCCCAGGCGCAGGACCCTGCATTTGGCTTGGTTGAACTTCATGCAATTTGCACGAGCCCACCTCTCCAGCCTGTCCAGGTCCCTCTGGATGGCATCCCTTCCCCCCAGCGTGTCAGCTGTGCCACCGAGCCTGGTGTCGGCAGCAAACTTGCTGAGGGTGCAAGTTTCAAAAATATTTCACATCTAATGAGCAAAGTTGGAGGGAATGGTCTGGACAGAGCAATTCTGCGCTGAGGATGGAGGTGAAGAGGAAGAAGGTCTGGAAGCCCCTTCCCTCCCCTTCCCTCCCCTCTTGCTGGGAGCCCATAGGATGACACTCAGCCCCCCCTGAGATTTATCAGCCCTCCCATAGACACATCCAGTCACAGGACACCCCCCCCCCCCCTTGCCATATTTATACAACAGATTATCAGAAGGGGTATTTATAAGTTATTTTGTCCTAAACAGATTATAGCTTGACAGCTCTTCCAATGCCTGAAAAACACAAGCTGGTTTGTGCTGGCTTCTCTGGACACAGCAAACAGACAGTTTGATTAACGTCCAACATGCTCCAATAGCTTTTATAGGAACAAAGCCTGGATCTGTTGGGGTTTGGTTTGTTTTTTTGTTTTTTTTTTTTAATCAATTTGATATATCTGGTGCATGCAAGAAGCATTTTGCCTGAAACCTCATATTCTCTCTTGATCCAGAGCCCAGAGACAGCACAGCTGTGATAAACCTGGTGTGGAGACACGCGTGGTGTTGGCACTGCAGATGTGCTCTGCAGGGAGCTCGGGCATCACAGCTCCGGCCTCAGTCCCCCCAGGCACTTGGCACTTGCCACCATCCTCATCCTCCCACCCTGCCCGGCTGGGAAAGGTGTCTTTGCTTCCTCCAGGAACCCCGGAGGGAGCCGGGAGGAAACTCTGTGGATAAAATCTGATCAACAACAGGGGGTTTGGCTGCTCCTTCTCAGAGTTGCAATTGCTCTCCGTGCCGCAGCATCCCTGGAGAGCCATCACACCCCACCGAGCTGGGTGCTGCAGAGCCAGGCAAGCTGGACCAGATCCCTCCTGCTGGGGACCAGCAGGGCAGCCCAATTCCAGGGCAGTCAGAGGAGCAGAGAGCAACTTTCCCTTACTCACATCCCCTGGAGCGTTAAGCAATGCTGGGGCGAGCTGGACTGAGCCACAGGCTCGTGGTCAGACTGTGCAGCCCATGGCCACCCACACTCCAGCAGCCTCAGGGCAGAGGTTGAAGTCCTGGTTCTACCAAGGGTTTGCAGGAGATGAGCTTGCCCACCCCTGCGTGGGGTCACCAGACCTGTATCACAGAATGACAGACTGTTAGGGGCTGGAAGGGACCTCTGGAGATCATCCAGTCCAACCCCCTGCCAAAGCAGGGTCACCCAGAGCAGGTTGGACAGGAACACATTCAGGTGGGTTTGGAACATCTCCAGAGAAGGAGACCCCACGCCATCTCTAGGCAGCCTCTTCCAGGGCTCTGCCACCCTCAGAGTAAAGTTTTTCCTTATGTTTAGACGGAATTTTCCATGTTCTGGTTTGTGCCCATTGTCCCTTGTCCTGCCACCGAGCACCACTGAGAAGAGCCTGGCCCCATCCTCTTGCCACCCATATTACTCAGCATTGACGAGGTCCCCTCTCAGCCTTCTCTCCAAGCTGAACAGCCCCAGGGCTCTGGAGGTTGATGGAAAACCTCTTTGGCCCCTGCAGAGGTGGTCCCTAAATGCGCCCCATCCTCCTCTCCCCTACTCCCTGCAGCCTGGATCCCGGGCACAGGGCAGGGAGTCGTGGTGGCCCCGAGGCCACCCAGGGGTGTCCCTGTCACCTGGCTGGGCTCGCCGGGCTGGGCTCAGCTCGGTTGGAAGTCGGAGAGTGCCACCTGGTGCTGCGAGGAAACGTCTCTCCCCGGCAGGTCCCCGCAGCTCTGCCGAAGGGCTGGGGGCAGCCGGGTCGGGGGGGTCACCGGGGACCCCCGGAGCTCACCTCCTCCCCGGGACCGCGGCGGAGGGGTCTGGAGCCAGGAGGGGGAGAATCGGGGTTGCAGGTCTGTTCGCAGCTGCATTCAAAAGCGGATCCTCTTCGCTTTCCGGCTCCTTCAAGGTTCCTGGGGCATGAGGCTGCAACAGGGGGAAATAAAGAAAAAATGATGTAGAGAGACATTTTGTCAGCTCTGACAACAGCTTGATCCTGATGCAACACGAATTCCATTGATCAGCTTTGAAAATAAAAACAATTCCTACCTCTCTTTCCCCCTGCAACGCCAATTTATCATAGAATTGTCTAAGTTGGAAGGGACCTTTAAGATCATCAAGTCCAACCATCAACCCAGCTCTGCCAAAACCTCCACTAGACCATGTCACTCAGCCCCGTATCTACCCAGCTTTTAAATACCTCCAGGGACGGTGACTCAACCAGTGCCCTGGGCAGCCTGTTCCAATGTTTGATAATCCTCTCAGTGAAGAAGTTTTTCCTAATATCCATCCTAAACCTCCCCTGGTGCAACTTGAGGCCATTTCCTTTTGTTCTGGCACTTGTTACTTTGGAGAAGAGACCAACCCCCCCGGCTACACCCTCCTTTCAGGGGGTTGTAGAGAGTGAGAAGGTCTCCCCTGTCATCCTGGGGTCTCAGGGCACTTCATGCAGAGTAGAGGTCTCCAGGCTCAGATGGGAAACTGGGGCAAGTGGGCAAAACGGTTGGCTCAAGGTCACAGGGGGAGGGAGTGACAAAGCCCAGCAGACATCTGGTCTCCAGGTTCCTACCACCCTAACCATTGACTTGGCTCCTGTCTCCCGCACTTTGCCGGGCAGAGGGCAGGATCTGTAGCCTGGTTACGCCATATAAAAGGAAATCTATTCAAAACCCCAACTTTTTAACAGCTTCAGGCAGCTCCCCAAGACTACTCTTAAAGCACTGCCCCGGAGCCCCTCTTGGCTGACTGGAACGAAACGCTGACTACTTCTCAAAGAGCTGATTTAATGTTCTGCACCATCCAGCGGAGAGGGGGCCTAATTTGGCTCGTTTCTACATCCTGCACCATTCACACCCCACACCCACGCTCCGGCAGAACGGCTTTATTAAACCACCAGCCCACCCGCCACCCCAGCTGCTTCCTGCAGCTCCACCAGCTCCTGCGTCCTTCCCCGCGCCTCCCGGAGCCCTGAAGGAGCAGCTGGAGTCTCTGCGCTGCCGCCGATTTGTTTCTCCGCTGCAAACCCGCCCTGTTTATCCTGCCTGGATTGGAGACGCCCATCCTGCTCCATCCTTGGCCCCCTCTGGGCTTGCTAACACCATCTACTTGGGGAAAGTCACCAGCACCCCTGACCTGACCCTCATCTCAGATAAAGACCTAGTCTGCAGGGTCAACCCTTCTTCTACTTGGGGTTGACGTTTCAGGGAAATCCAGCAGCTATTACAAATGGGGTTTTCAGGGATGGCAAGATAATTTTGCATGCACAGCTTCTTTCAGGGCTGGTGGGAACAAGTTATCCCAATTAAAGAACCGCAATCACACTGGGGGTCTGTAAGAAGACCAGGAAGGGAATCCCAAAGGTTTGGCTCTCAATTTCGCTCCCATCCATCCCAACTCAGCAAACATCCCAACACCATGTGTTGCCCATCACAGACCATTCCCTGCACAGCTGGAAAGGGCCATGGAGGTCCTGGAGAGCTTCAAAGACATCCCTGAAAGTCCACAGCCCTGACAAAGTAGTGCCAGGTGTTTTAGCATCGTCCATGCTGCTCCATCCCTATGCCCTTTCCAAGGCCTGAAGGCACTTAGATCTTCCTGGACATAGAGCCTTCTCAGGAGCGATCTCCACCTTAGCCCCGAGCTCCATGTCCTTCCACCCACCTCATGCGAAGTCCATCGATGTCTGGTCGTGTTGAAGAGCACGTTCCACTGGGACAGCTCTGCTGTGGGGGATGCTGCCCCCTCATCTGCTGGTTAAAACAAGCCCAAAGAAAACAGTGACTCCCCAAAGCTGGCACCTTCCTTCATGCTGCCCTTGCACAGCAACCAACTGTGCCCCCAGTGGCGTGTCCACAAGAGGACATCACGCCAGCTCCAGATCTTCTACTACAGCAAAAAAAAAAAATAAAAAATAAAAAAAAAAAGAATTACTGCCAGGCATGTCAGGCACTGAATTCAGCAGCCAACTGGCTGAAGTGCCCCAGCTCCTCACATCCCCTGGGCAATTTTCACTGCCCTCTGCCCTGACCCTTGGGTATTCTCCCAAATGATGAGAGTCCCTGAGCAATGCCCCTGCTTGGTCTTCTCCAACACACAGCTTTGATGCCAACATTTAGCCAGCAGACAGCATGCAGCACTAGCCCCGGAGCTCGTACACAGAAAGCAGCGTTCAGGCTGGGAGAAGGGCTACCAGTCATTCCTCAGGACTTCTCCCACCAACCAGCTGCCCCAGGCAGCCCTCGAGTCCTCAGCGATGAAGGGGGATCTCCTTCGTCACTGAGCCATCCTCTCTCACCTTTCAGGAGCTGCTCTTTCTCACATTCAGCATCAAAGTCCACAGAAAACATTGGCTCAGGGCTTGCACTGCAGGTAACATCTTCACCACCACCAGCATTCAGACCTCGGAGAAGCTCATCCCTGGAGGCAAAGCACAGTGAGGTGGGTTCAAAGAGAGCCCAGCAGCACCAGTACTGCAATTCCTGACCCTCCAGCGGCAGCACGGACACAGCTGGATCTGGCTGCATCCCCTGTCAGCAGCCTGGAGAGACCAAAGACCGCGAAGGGCTGTAACTTGGGTTTCTGATGGGTTCCCTACGGGGCTGCTCGGGGACCTCTGGGGAGGTAGGAGCAGCACTGGCAGCAGTAGGGAAGGGATGGAGCTGTGGATACAGGATGCCCTGAAGCTGTGCAGGTTCTGGAAACCAACTACAGCCTTAGGAAACACCGGGCTCAGTTCAATGTTTTAAGGAAGCAGGGGGGAAAACTGGATTTTTTAAAACCCAAATGAGCAGCTCTTTATAAAATCCAACCAAGCAGCCTCCTGCAAAACACCGGCTGCTTGGGATGTGACCAGACTGATGCAGCCAAGCGGGCTTCTCCCTGTCCCCCTGGGGCATCCATGTCTATGAGGACGTGCTCCCATCATAGGGGCACAGAAGTGCCTCGGTCCCTTGGCCCCATGTCACCCCCCACCGCAACGCTTACGTCTCCAGAGCTTTGTCACCGAAAGCTTCTGGCATGGCCATCCCCTCCTGGCTGGCCACCCCGTGGCCTGCGTGTGGCAGGGCTGGGCTACCGGCCGGACTGTCACCAACATCACAAGCCAGCTCGGTGTCACTGGTGCTCCACGTCAGGCAGCTCCTGCTGGTGCTGCTCCCCAGGGAACCAGCGAGGCTGAGCCCCTCCAGCTCCCCCAGCAGCGGCTCCGTGCTCTCCCCTGCCGCACCCTCCCAGGGCTCCCAGTATGCCTGCTGCTGGCCTGCCAGTTCCCCATGGCCACCGCTCTCTCCAACGGCACCCAGCTCTTGCTCCTCCACCCTGGGCTCCCCTCGCATGTTTCGCAGGTGCCCGAAGAAGCTCCTGAGGAGGTGGAGGAGGGAGGGACGGCGAGGGGGCCGGGGGTCCGTCAGGGCATCCATTGGGGCCACGGGGGCAGCCGGTGCCTCAACGGCTCAGAACTGGGTTTGAACCAAACGGTCCCCAACCGCCCGGAACCCAGAGCTGCAGCGCAGAGACAGTGCCACGGGTCTGAAACAAGGCTGAAGGGGGGACAAATAGCACCCAGAGGGGGGGGAAATGGCACCAAGAGGGGCAAAGGATGGAGAACCCAGGGCTGGGAGGGGGGATAGAGACCAAGCACAACCCAGAGCTGGGGTAGAAGAGGGTGTCCCAAAGGCAAAGCCTGCCTTCCACCCACAGTGACTCATTCCTGCAGCATTCCCACCTCTGCCACGGCTTGGCCAAGCCCGGAAATTTCATGCAAGGTCTCCTCCAGCAGCACAGTACCGCGGGCAAAGAGAGAAAGATAAAAAATTGCTATTTCTGCCAGCAGCGGCGAAGCAAACAGCTTTTAAAAGCAGTGTTTGCCATCAAACCGAAACATCAGCAAACTCAAGGACCCATTTCTCCCTCGGCCACTCAGGAATGTTTCCAAGGGGTATTTTCCTGGGATCCCAGTCTCGGGCAGGGGTGTGATGTTCCCTGCACTCAGAGTGACAGTGACACTCTGTGCTGGATGATGTAACCCGTCCCTCACAGACAGATGAGGGGTAATGGTTTTAAATTGGAAGAGGGGAGATTTAGATTAGATACCAAAAAGAAATTCTTTCCTGTGAGGGTGGTAAGGCACTGGGACAGGTTGCCCAGAGAAGTTGTGGCTGCCCCATCCCTGGAGGGGTTCAAGGCCAGGTTGATGGGGCTTTGAGCAACCTGGTGTGGTGGGAGGTTTCCCTACCCAGGGCAGGGGGGTTGGAACTCAATGATTTTAAGGTCCCTTCCAACTCTAACCATTCTATGGTAGGGCTTCAGCCTTGCTCCTACACTAGGAGTCTCCTCTGGCTGTCCCTGCCTTGCCTGGTGTCAGCCCATCCTCGGTTCAGCTAGCCCACAAGCTGCTGGCTGCAAGAATGGCTGTGTCGTCCATCCCCCCCCCCCAAAAAAACCCCTCATCTAAATCTGCCATGTCATCATGACTGGTTGAAACTGAGAATCTCCCACCCTCCAGCTGCACCCTCCTGGTTCCTTTCTTCCACCACTACCAGGCTCCAGCAGCCAGCGCCGGGCACGGCTCCTACAAAGGACAGTCCACAGCAAAAAGGGTGTTTTCACGCCAGCCCCTTGCTCTTGCTGGCAAGAGAGGGCTGGGGATGCAGAGTGGAGTGCAGCCCCCTTTCCAGCAGCAGTGGCACAGATTTAGACTACATCAACCATCTGGTGAAACCACATCCTAAAGGGCTATGTGAATCCTGAAAGCAGAGGCTCCTTCTCTGCCTCTGCCGTGCCTCTCTTATTTACCCCAGCAAATATATCTCTTTATTTACACCAGCAAAAGAGGCTGCTGGCAGAAGCAGGAAATGTTTCGCATCAGCAACAGCAATTGCAAAGCCAGAGAGGGATTTTTTTTTCCCTGTTGCCTCAACATCTTAAAGCCACTGCAATAGCAAGGCAGGCTGGCTCTAAATGTGCAGGATTTAGACTTGCTCGTTAAATGATCTCCTAAATGCTTTCTTGCCACTCATCATCCTTTCTTGATGTCCATGTTGGCCATTCCCATAACAGAGCTGGTGCTTTCAAACTCATTTCCCTCTCTCCCTGATATCTCCCCCCTCTTTAACACCCTCCAGCAGCCATTTGGGGACACAGTGTGGTTTGAGCCCCCGCTGCCCACCCACAGCTCAGTCCCCATGAGCTCCTTGCTCTGCACACAGAGATGTCCAGTCCTCCCCCTTATTTTCCACAAATTTTGCTGCTCGATGGGATTGGAAGCAGCTGTGAATGTCGTACACCTGATGCTCACCTACCCTCACTTTCCCAGCAGTTTTTCTATGGCCATGCCACTGAGGTGCTGTGCAATGTATCTGAGGTGGAAGAGAAGCGGTTTGCAGAAAGGAAGAAGGATTTGAGTTCTGCTTTTGCAGAAGTTCTCACCGACGCTGCTACCCAATGGGGTAACACTAAGGGATGCCAAATCTGAACTGGTGGTGAGACTCAGGAACAGCCCAGATTGATGTAAGGTGGTGGAGAAAAGCACAGGACCCATCCTGCAACAGTGGCACATCCCAAAGTGCCTATGCTGGTGTTCAGCCAAAAACCCATCCACCCATGACCCCGGCTGTGCACAAGAATGGCCACCACCAGCAGAGATGGGCAGGGGCACGGGGAGAACCCAGAGGCAGAGACATTCAGACCCAAACAGGCACCACTGCTGCATTCACCACCAAAACTCACCCCAAAGGCTCAGTGCAGAATTAAGGGTCACGGTGAGACCTCCAGCCTTCGCCCAGGACCAGGAGTTTCACTGGGAGGAAGGCAGACCCCTTGCTACCAGGCTGATGGGGACAGTCCCCATTAGCTGATTCCTCACCTTCCTCTGCTCCATGATTAGTCTTACCCCATCAAAAGCCACCTCTGGCCAGGGCACATCTATCCTGTCCCATGTTCCCATGTCCCCCACAGTCACTGCAGCCATCCTTTACTTCCCCATCCACAAATGTCCTGATTTGGGGTGAAAGAGAACCAAACCACGACAACAACCTGCTTTTCACTAGTGTTGATGCAGCTACCACCCTCAGAAAGGTCTTCCAAGGTCATGTCCACAGCAGCCCTCACCTCCAAAAGAACAGGACATCTCTGGAGCGAGAGCAGGGCTCTCTGCACCCAGGGGCCTGTTTTCCCCAGCAAAGCTCAGCCAAGTAAGTCAAGGATTCAAAAATCTTTCTGTTTGGCTCCGGGACAGGGAGCATCCTCCCGGGCATGTCATCCCAGGGCATGAACCACTGGACAGACAGGTAATTTGATAATTAGCAGCCAGGCATTTATGCTGGCCCCCAACCTCTGCTTATCTGGCATTTTTTGGAACCAAGAGTGAAGTCCCTGGCAGCCTCCCGAGAAGCAGGGAGAGGGAAAGCAGCCGGGGCAGCTTGCTGAGCTGAGAGCCACCTCCAGCGAAGAAGCTATCTTGCTCTCCAGGCTGAATCACACCCTTTCCTTTACCCACTGTGATTTTTCCTAATCTCGGTGGATTTCAAGTCACTTGGTGTGAATCACCTCCGCCACCGGTGACTCTTTTTTTGCTGGTGGATCAACAACACAGAAGCTTCCTGCTAAAAAAACAGAAACACTGTAATAATGACTTGAACAGGGCTCCCTGCCAGGGATCCTGAAAGAGGACAAACTGATCGTGCTACGATGCCACAGCCTTAAGGAAAAGGTCAGAAAATGGGTATTCCTCAGGGGTATTGGTATTGGCAATGTGGACAGTGGAATTGAGTGCACCTTCAGCAAGCAAGACCCCCCTGCAGTGCTGCCTCCAGCTCTGGGGGGGGCACCAATATCAGAAGGACATGGACCTGTTGGAGCAGGGCCAGAGGAGACCATGGAGATGCTTTGAGGACAGGCTGATAGAGTTGGGGGGGTTCAGCCTGGAGAAGAGAAGGCTCCAGGGAGACCTTCCAGCCCCTTCCAGTCCCTAAAGGGGCTCCAGGAAAGCTGAGGAGGGACTCTGGATCAGGAAGGGGAGCCATAGGATGAGAGGGAAGGGTTTGACACTGAAAGAGGGAAGATTGAGATGAGATGCGGTGAAGAACTTGTTTGGTGTGAGGGTGGTGAGAGCCTGGCCCAGGTTGCCCAGAGAAGCTGTGGCTGCCCCATCCC
>JAOTQQ010000013.1:3371110-3381735 GCA_026546715.1 Gallinago undulata
CAGGTTGCCCAGAGAAGCTGTGGCTGCCCCATCCCTGGAGGGGTTCAAGGGCAGGTTGGAAGGGGCTTGGAGCAACCCGGTGTGGTGGGAGGTGTCCCTGCCCAGGGCAAGGGGATGGCACTGGATGGGCTTTAAGATCCCTTCCAACCCAAACCATTCTGTGCTATCAGTGGAGAGTTCAGGAGAAGCCTGTGGAATGGCGAGCAGGGTGCAGGGATGGGATGGGACGTGCCATCCCTGCAGATCCCGGGCTCGGCGGAGCAGCCCCAACCCTACTCCCACCAAAACCGATACCATAACCCCCTAAGCCCCCCGAGGAGCCCCGCTGCCCCCCCCCACGCTTTCCCCTGCCCCGCCGCGGTGCTCGGCGCTGCGCAGAACCGCACCGCAGCCGCTTTCCCACGCTCCGGCCGGGGGAAGGTGCCTCTAGAGGGAGCTGAGCCCTGCCCGGCTCCGCATCTATGGTCTGGGGTTGGGTTTCGTTTCTTCGTTTCACATTTTTTTTTTTTTTTCCCCTCCTCTCTCTCTCTCTCTCTCTTCTTCTTTTCCCTCCTCCTCCCCGGCCCCGCTCGCTTCCTTCCCCCGCGCCGCGCTCCGGGGAGGAGGCAGGAAGGGAGGCGGCGGGGATGGAGCGGCTCCCCGCCGGGATGCGTTAACTCCCCGGGACACCCCTGGTCCTCACCGGGACGCGGTGAGTAGGAAGGGGACCCCCACCACCCCCCTATACCCTATCCCTTCCCCCGAGCCTCTCCCCCCCCCCCCAACCCCGGGATGAGTTATCGCTCTTCACCGGGCCCGGCCGGGCGGTTTCGCGGCTGCCGGGAGCCAGGGGAGGGATGCACCGGGAAGCCCGGGGTGCCGGTGGGCTCCCGGGGGAGCCCGGTAAGGCGGGAGGGGTGGGTAGAGCCGCAGGGCCTCATCCTGCACCTCCTGGGGAACAAGGTTAAAGTACCCAAGGGTGCTTCAGCCAGCAGGGCTCCGGTGTGTGCCGCAGCAGGGAGGGGACTGGAAGGTCTGGCTCCGAGCTGATCGTTGCCCCAAAGAGGGAATATTGCCTCTTTTAATAATATTTCCTCCCGGTGGGGTTTTATTTGCCCTTCCTCTTGAGAGGTCATGGAGGTGACAGCCCCCCTCAACACCCCCCCCCCCGCACTCAGAGTAGGGGGTCAGGGGAGGGGGTATTGCGGGAGGTGGTGGTGGGGAGCCTTGTGCCACACTGAGGGCTGGGGTGACATCCGTGTCACCCCCCTCTGGGCTGTGACCTCAGCCACGGGGATGGCACGTGTGGCTTTTCAGGCTCGCCCGCACGGCTTGCCGCCCAGCAGCTGGGGACCACCGGGATGCGGGTGCACGGGGGACCCTGGCTGAGATGCCTGTGGCTACTGGGGCTCGTGGGCCAGCTGGCCCCTGGTGCCATACTGGGTGGGTAAACACCAAACTGGGGAAACTCACCTGTTTGCTGTTCTCAGCCAGGCTGGGAGGAGCGGGGCTGATCCCGCAGTGTCCGTGCAGGGATGTCAGCAGGACACGGGGGTCCCGGGGGGGTCTCTGTCCTGCAGAGGGTTAGCTGCCTGGCGTGATGGAACCACTCCCATGCGCAGGCCCAGGGCCAGACCTGTGAAAGGCTCATCCCAGAGGATGCTCTGCTCATTTCCTGGAACAAGATCTTCATAACGTGTCGGGGGGGTGACTTCAGAGCCCTGTAGGCCAGGCTTGGTCAGAAGGATCATGGCTGCTCCTGCAGGTCCTCTCCCCTCCCACAGTTCTGCCTCCCTCGCTGGGCTGGTCCCCAGGCACTTTCCTTGGGAGAAAAGTTGGGAGAAGTGGTGAGGGCTCACAGGAAACGTGTCAGAGACCTTGACAGGAAAGGAGATGAGGGTGAACTGAGAAGCAGGTGAGGCAAAGGTCTTTATTGTTATTAGGGAAGGCTGGCAAGTTCCAGGAAGGTCCACTCTTTGCATGGCATATGCTCGTTAATAAAGATAAGACTCCTGTGCCACTTTGGAGGTGTTGCTAGAGCCACATCCTTGGTGCTGCCTGCTGCTTTTAACCCTTTGCGGCCTCCTACAAGAGCAAAAAGGTCAGGGTGGAGCTGAATCTTTTGGCAGCTGCTGAGAATTAGGGACTGCTCCCAGTAACCTGCAGCTTCCATCACTTGAACCCTATCTCAGGTCCTGGAGAGCCTTCATTTTCTGCAGCCTTGGGCTGTATTTAAGTGTATGAGTGTCGTATCCTCCTTCATGCTGCTCTTTTCCAGCATGGTATTCTCATTAAAAAAAAAAAGGGGGGGGGAATAGGGCAAATCAAAGGAGCGCTGGGCTGGGAAGCAGGAGGAATGAGGGCAGTAGCTCTCTTGGTCCTGGAGGGGGTGGTCCGAGGCAGTTTGGCCCCCAGCAGAGACTGGCAGTGCGATATCCTGGGCGTTCACTTGGTTTGCAGAAGTGGGAGCTGAGGGTCCTCCCCTGGGAGCACGCTGTGGCCCGGCAGAGTGCTGACGGGGAACATGGCTGCTGGCCCCAGATGTGAGTGTGCGCAAAGGGGCTGCGGGGGCCCGTGTTGCAAGACAAGAAAGCGCTGTGAGAAACTATATTGAGAAGGAAACTGAAAATGAAAGTTCCTCCGAAGTGATGGCCGCAGTCGCAGCCTGCCCCTTCCGAAGGGTTTGCCAGGAGCCAAATGTGAAGAATCACAAGTCACCTGCTTCTCAGGCTCCTGCACTCACTGGCCATCCCTCATACTGAGCACACATCAGAAATTCCCCGACCTTATTCCTGGCTGAGGTCTGGGTCAGAGGCAGTGGGGTGATGTGGAACGTGGCCGGCTGCACCTATAAGACCACACCGTAACAGCTCCAGAGGCAGCTGAGCTCTTTGGCTGGATTCTCCCCAGCGTTTGGTGCATCCTTAGGTTGTAGCACCACGAAGCGTGGCAGAAATTCGCTTACCCACGAGCTCCAGAGCTGCTCTGAGTCGGGTCTTGCTTCCCTTCCTATGCATGGAAGTGCCCAAAGAGGGTCTAAGGGTGGCAGTGGAGGAAGCACAGGAGGGCTTCCCCTGCAGAAGAGGGGATGGGGTCATGAGGACCCTCTCAGAGCACCCCCTGAGCTGCCTCCACCGCGTCCCTCGGCAGAGAAGAGCAAGGAGAGGAGCAGCACTGGAGCCCAGGTCTCTGCTGATGTGGACAAGCAGGAGCCAGCTCTCCTCCCTGCTTCACCCTCGGTCTCAACTGCTGATCCTCCTCATCACGTTTTCAGCTTTTCCTTGGATGGGGATGTTTGAGGTTGGGGAGGAAAAGGGAAATCCTGTCCTCGGAGGCGCGTAGGAAAAAACAGCATCTCCATCTGCGCGTCAGTGCGGCTTGGGCTCCCTGGACGCAGCTCTGCAAATACCCCCAGGCTTTCTAAGCCAGGCTGATAAGCTTTGCATTTCCAGCCCCTCATCCCCACCTTGGCTGTAGGTTCCACTTTAACTTACCAGTTATGGCCTCCATTTATTTTTTTCCTTCTGAATAATCTTCATTGTGAAGACCTAAGATTATACCATGTGTTGCACTTCTAATCCTGACACGAGTGTTATTTATCCATAACCAGAGGTTGTTTTTTTTTTTATTATTATTATTATTTTAACTTTGCCTGGGGTCCAGTTTAAACTTCTGGCTGTCAGTGTGCCTTCATGAATTCAGAGCTGGTGCAAATCAGAACCCCCACCAGCTTAGCCCTGTCAAAGTCTGCCCTGAGAACATGTACTGGCATGCCAACGAGAGGCCAGGAGCTGCAGGGATCTCTCTCTAACCTGCTTCCTTCTCTGCAAAAAACCAGGGGTGAGGTCAGTGTGACGAGCAGAAGGGTAGAGGAACTGAGGACTGCGACCAGCCCTAAACCACGGCTCTGGTTCTAGGGTCCCCGTGAAGTTTAGGGGCGGTAGGCTGTGCGTTGGGTTCTCTCTTAATTTTCTTCTTCTGGGAGGAGCTCAGAAGAAAGAGCAGGGGGAATTAGATGTCGGGGAAACGGAGAGCTCATCTCTTGTAGAAGTTGTGGGGAACAAGGAGGAGGTGCTTGCGAGGAGAAGTGGGTGCTGTCGCTGCAGACCAGCGCGGGAGCCACGGCAGCTCGGGGCGGGCCGGTTTCCTCTTGCCGCGCTCCAAACCCTGGTGGCCACGGCGTTTCGGAGCCCCGCGGCTCAGCCCCCAGCCACCTTCCAGCCCTTTGCGGTGGGATTTTGGCTTTCATCCCAGCGTGAAGCCACCGCAGATGCTGCTCTGGTCCGGGCTGAGTAAGAGCCCGTGGCACTTGCCGAGCGGGTGAGAGGATAGCTGGCTGGTTTCCAGCACGGGTAGGGAGCTGGGTGATTTTTCCTCCTCCGGCATACGACTGTCTGCAAACACGTTACCAAGAAGAGTCAGGAAGAAAGGAGAAATCCAGCCGAGGGACTTGGTGTGGCCAGGAATTTCGGGGAAGGGAGGAGCCAGGTCGCTGGCGGAGATAAAAGCAGGCAGCATCACTCCTCTGAGCCCTTGGCTCGGTCAAAGGGGCTTCCTAAATCTGGCCGGGGGAGGTGGGAAAGGGTGGCGAGGCTCCAGTGTCCCTGCTGGCTGCCCACAGCCTGGGTCACTTACTGTCTCTCCTCGTTCCAGGCAAAGGTGATATTCCCAAGAGTCTCTCTGCAATGGCCTCAGGGAACGACGGTGACCCACCAAGGGCCCACGGACGCCGGGGGAGCAATGGACGCAGGCCGTCGCAGGAGCTCAACTCAGGTAAAAAGCTTGCTCTGATATTCAGGGGAGGAAGCATTTTCAACCTGGGGTTGTTTGAGTTTATTATTCCCCCCCCCCCCCTTGTTGTGTTTCTCCGAGAAGATGTTTTTTTCCGTGCCTCCAGGGCCCTTGACGAGACTGGGATAACAAATCAGTTCCATAGAGCTGTGCTGGGTTGAACTGGGAGAGGACGTGCTCAATGCTTTTGGGAGATGCTCGGCATCGGGTCAGTGCAAGGGGGGGCTCGAAGGGCAGGGGGAAAATAGCGTGGATGGAGCTGCTGGTCTGGGGTGGGCTGGCAGCTCCGTGCAGGCAGGATGAGGTGGGTTTGGGGCAGAAAATCCCCCTGGCTGGCTACGAGCCGTACGGCTGGTGCCTGGTGTCATTTGCTTTTCATTCCCTAAGGAAAAGGGAGGGACGGGCGCTTGGTGTTTGAAACACAGGGAGAAAAACACACCTTGGTGAGCAGCGCCTGCTCTCGGGCTGTTGGTTTCAGTCGTGCTGCGTTGGCTGCGGGGTGAAATGGGATGAAATGGGATGAAATCAGGTCTCCGGTGCTGCCTTGACACAGCAGCAGTGAAAAATTACAGCTCGCCATCATTCCGAAGCAGTTCTGTCCGTTTCTCCCGGGTGCCGAGCCCAGCAGACCGTGTCACTGCGTTTCACACTAATGGGTGAAACTGGGACCGGGGCCGAAAGGAACCTGGGAAAAACCTCCACTCCTGTTTCATCCTCAAATGATAAAATGCACAGAAAGCTGTTAAACACGGGTGACTTCTTAGCCTGCTTTGCAGGTGGACTTGTAAATAAGACTGAGTCACTGGGGCTCTGTTAATAATGGAGATTAGAAGCTCTGCCCAACTGTCTGTGTGTTTGAGCTCAGATCCAGCTCAGAGCTGTTTTATTGGCCTGATAACGTTATTTATACTCTGGTATTGCCTGGACTTCTCTCCACCTCGGAGTACCGTTTGTGCTAGAGCCTGCACGAACACATCAGAAGAATAAAATACCTTGTCCTTCCCTTACCAAAGTCTACGAGGTATGAAAATAAATAAATAAGAGCAGTTGTTTACATATGCTGATTTCCTGTTGAGGCCAATGAGATGCTGATGTGAAAACCAGTGAGAGGATCAGGCCCTGAGCTCTAACCACACTGTTTTACAGTCATGCTTCCTGTACGCCTGCAAACACTTACGGGCAGTACCGGCGTCCCTCTGCTTCCCAAAACTCAGGGGGAGGTCCATCTGGAGTTTGGAGGTGGGATCTCTGCTCACCTCTTAGGCAGAAGCCTCATGGACTCCAGCGGAAGCAGAAACGTGCAGCTTCCCCCAAGACCTGCTATGGGATTGCGGGGCAGAAGGCGGCTTTTGTCAACAGGTATTAAGCCTGGGATTTTATTTTGGGCTCCTTAGTTTATCTTTGGATGCGGCAGGGAGTGGGGAGATTTATCTGCTGCTCAAGGGTTTGCTTGAGCATCGTCTGAGTCCTTGCTCTACCGGCCATTGCTTTGGCCACGGACACGATGCTGCTGGCTCTGTGGAGACTGGGTGGCCGTTTGCATTTGTGGCAGTTTTGAGGCATTGTAGATGAAAGCAGGAGCTCCATAGTCTTTTTGGCTGTAGGTGATGAAGAGGAGGAGCAACTTAGCTCGTGAATAGTGATGCAAAGGGGAGCAAACGCTGAGCGAGGAGGGGCAGGAGGCCCAGCAGGAAGGGTGCTGTGCTGAGCTCAGGGGACAGGGCTCATGCTTCCGAAAATTAACCTTGCCCTCCTTCAGTGCTCATCTGTCGCACGGGGGTGGCAGCGCATCCCTCTTCAGACGTGCTGCCGGGGTGTGCACGGGAATGGTTCGGGTAATTCCATTCGGGCTCAGATCTGGGGGACAAGCCATGGACGTGGGGGTCCTCAGACTTGCAGTCACCGTGCCAAAGGCAGCTCAGCTCCCCTGCGCTGCAGAGGGGCTAGTCCATGCCTTGAAAATGTCATTTATGTGGTCACACTTTGCTCCTCTGTAGACCACGTTAGTTGTGTAGACCACGTTACCACCCAAGGCAAGGTGATGTATCTCCAGATCCAGTTCTTGCTGCTAGGGAAGAGGGAAAGGGAGAGAGATTTGATGGAAGTCTCTGCAGGGATGTCCGAGGTGTCGGGGTTGTGCATGGAAAGCCCAGACACTCTGACTCACGGGTCAATTGGCAACCGTCCTCTTCCTCGGATTACCTGGGCTGTGTCACCCGCCTGCGTGTGTTTAACACTCACGTAACGTGGTGAGGTGTCAGATTTGGGCCTTGGTTGTTTGTCTTAGCTCTGGACTTAACGCTGCACGTGAAGCAAGTCATGAACAGATAAATAGTTGCCTCAGGACAGTAGTCATGGGTTGGGGAGCATCTCTGTGTTGTCTTCACCGAGACCACCTGCAAAAGGAGTGGGAAAAACGTGAGCTGCCTGTTTAATCCTGGGTTCTCAAACATTCTGTAAAGCAACCAAAACCATTTAAACAACTTTTTCTCTTGTCTGGTGCACAAGCAGTTCTTTTCTCCAGCACAGACACAGAGTATTGGATTTCCCATTGAACTGCATCTCCCATCAATATGTGGCTTTTCTGTGTTTAAAAGAAGAAAAAAACAAAAAGTCATCCTTCCGATGGCTGTGCTGGGAAATCACTGCTGTGGAATTGCCTCATGACTCCTTTTTTTCTGGCCTGCAAAGGATGCCCCAAAAAATCTTAACATGAAAAGCTTGATGGGGCAGAGGGAGATGCATTGCCAGAGCCGAGATGCCCTCCCACCTTGAGCATCCCGCGGACCACTGGGTCCAGCCTCCTTTTCCAGTTTGGTAGATTAGGAAATATGGGACAGGTCTCAGCTTGGGCAGCAAAATACCACAGCAAAACTCCCTGCAGCCCCCAGCCCCTGCACCTCCAGGTGGGACACCACTGAACATAAGAATTAAAGCAGGTTTCTAGAGCCCAGTTGAGAATCTGGGCCAGAGAATCTCCCTTATGGGCAGATGAATTTCTGTCTTAAAGCCAAGGGTGTTTGCCCATGAGCTCTGCAGGGAGGCTGTTGGAGGATATTGCTCCTCTTTTGGGTGGGAGGGCAGTTTTTCATTTCCCTGTTTAGAAGCTCTGCTCTAGGGTCAAGCAGTGCAGGGTGATGCCAGCACGATGCAGTGTCAGGCTGATCAGATCCTGGGTGGCATCTCTACTGATGGGCCGTAGGTCTCACAGGGGTTGCCTCTATCGGTGGAACTGAACTCAAGTTCACTAACTCAGGTACTGCTCATCCCACGCTTGAACTGCAACTACCACAAGGTGGAGATGAGCTTCCCCTCAAGGCAGAAATCTCTGGAGACCATTCTTGGTTCCCTGGAGCTGTCTTCTCCCTTCGGAGCCTGTTTCCAGGCTGGATATTTCCCCTCTGTGCCCTCTCAGGGTCGTTACCACCTGCCTCCCGGGCTCGGAAGGGATGCTGCCAGGTTGCATCTGTCATTAGTGCAGTCTGTAGCAGGGCCATTCAGTTGTAACAAGGTCTGATGGATAACTTCGGGGAGACCTTCCAGTTTTTACCGAAGTGCAGCTGCTCAGCGGGAGGTGGGAACGGCGAGAAATAAAGGACCTTGCACAGAAATGCAGATATTGAGTGGTGGAGACTGGCTGAGGGGTCTGGTCAGCGTTGTCCTTGGTGTGGATCCAGGCAAGAGGCTGTTGTTGGGGCAGGTCTGGTCTAGATGCTGAGAGTGATGGGGACCGAGGATGCTGCTCCATGAGGTCAAAGCAGATCAGGTCCTCCCTTGTAGTGTGGGGGTTCAAAGTGGCTCATGAGCCCCCCAACACGGCTCTGGTGATCCCACACGGAGCCCAAAGATCCCAGAGGAGCTCCAAACCGCTCCTTCCCTCTCCTCTGCTGGCACTGGGAGTCCACAAGACAAATCTTGATCCAGATCCCCTTCCTTGGAGTGGGAGAGACCCAGAGATGGTCCCAGTGGGGTTAGCACCTGCGGGGGGGGGGGGAGGGAAAAAAAATATAAAAAAATACATGTTCTCTTTTCCTTGTGCTACTAAAAATAGTGCCTGGGGTAATTAAAACCAGGGAATTTTTTGGTACACTTATTTCCTCTTTTGTCCTCGCGGGGTGTTTATCCAGGCTCTCACTGAAACTGTGAGTCAGTCGGTTTCGTTTTCTGGCTCTCGGTGGAGCAGTCGCTGCCTGGTGGGTTCTGTTTATCACCAAATAACCCCGCTCCTGCACGACGAAAAACCAACCCCCTGAACACACAGCCACCAGGGCTTGTCATTTCCCTTCACCTTTATTTACCCGTCCTGAACTCCCCGTCACCCCAGTCTCTGCACAACAGGTCCTCTCCCTTCCCCGCACCTCATCCGGGGCTGGGTCCATCTCCCCAGAGCCGCACGTGGGCCATGTAGATGTGACCACCCGGAAAAAAAACCTCTGCCATGAGCAGTATGGCATGTTCTGGAGACTTGGATGCAGGGTTTTATGGAGTGGTGTTGGCAGGATAGCTGTGTCCTCCAGGCCAGGTCCTCACATCCCTTCATGCTGCAACAGGGTAAGTTTAGACTGGACATTGGGAAACAGTTCTTCATGGAAAGAGTGGTCAGAGACCAGGGAGATGGTCGAGTCATGATCCCTGAATGTGTTTAAGAGTTGTTTAGATGTGGTGTTGGGGGATATGGTGTAGGGGAGAACTTTGCAGAGGCGGGTTGACCCAAGGGTCTTCTCCATCCTGAAAGATTCTATGATCCCAGCCCTGGGACATGCTCGGAGCACCTCTGCATTGGAAATGCAATTTCTAGTGGTCAGAGAACAGCATGGCCAGTCTGGCAGGTGGAATTACTGGGATTGGGAAAGGGTTTTAGCTGGGTTGGCTGGGGTGAGCTGCATCACCGCTAGAGAGCATTGCTGGTGCAGATGTCCCGATCTGCTGCAGGTCACCAGCATGGCTTGGAGGATGATCACCCAAAGCCACGGGTCTGCAGGGTCCTGTGCTTCTGACATCCTCCCAAGCAGCTCATTGTCCTGGGCTCTGCACCTCATTTAATCTCCACCCTGAGCAGTGATACCCTGTGAAGGGAGCAGGGCTCTGTTCCATCCATACCATTTCTGTCCCCTACGAATTTTGCACTTTGGACAAGAAACCAGGAAGAACTGTGTTACTGGGACCTCGGGGCCAGCCCTGCGGGGTGGCTTGGCTGGGCTACTTGGGAACCGGTGCTCTAGCCCAGATTGCTTCTCCAGCCAGCTGAAACCCAGCTCTAATCAGAGACATCCCGTGACAGTCCCGGGTACTTTCCCCAGGAGCAATGCAAGGCGCGTGATAAGGTATCGGTCACCGTGGGACTGAAACACCTCGCCGGGGGCTCCCTGCTCCCCAGGGGGCAGGTCCTGGCCGCGTCCTGACCCCTTGCTCTTCCCAGCATGGGGATGGGGGACAGGGAGCCGTTGGCAGACAGGGGACACGCTTGTCACACCGGTTGTTCCTGACTCACATCCTGCCTGCGGGTTGGTTTTCGCGCGCTGCCGGGGCCGGGTGACGGTACTGCACGGTCACATTGTCCCCCCCTGAACCCCGAACACTGGAGGTATTCCTTCCCCCTAGCAGAGCAGGGGAAGGAAGCTGTGGCACCCAAAACCGGACCCCAGTCTCGCCCCCCCCCCCCCCAGCTCACCCTGCGACGGGCTCGTTGCTTCCACAGGGGTTTGTGAGCCAAGCAGGGGATTTCTGCATCCTCCTGAGAGGAGGGTGTAGAGAGGTGGGGGTTGGTCTCTCCTCCCGAGGGAATAATGACAGGAGCAGAGGAAATGGTCTGAAGTTGGGGCAGGGGAGGTTTAGATTAGATATTGGGAAGAATG
>JAOTQQ010000013.1:3385071-3400019 GCA_026546715.1 Gallinago undulata
CCCCCCCCCCCCCCCCCCCCCCCCCCCCCCCCCCCCCATACCCTTCAAACACTGGTCTAAGGAGACCAGAGCCAAACCTGCAGCCAGTGATCCAGTTTGTGCCCATAACCACCAAAACCTGAATTGGGAGCAGCGGGCATTGACCAGGCATATTTTGGAAGCCCCTCAGCCCTTTGGAGTATCAGCCTAAGGCAAGATCAGATCAGGTTTTGATCTTTGAGGGGTTTGTCCGTGCAGGCAAAGGGAAAATCTTCTTCTAACATGCTTTATCCTTAGATATATTTGAAGTTTCTTACCTCCAGGCACAAGCAAGGGATGCTCTGGGACAGACTGGTGGTAGCTCCTGCTCCTGGTGGCACATGTAGAGTTTGCTGTAGCCTGCAGCCCGACAGCTTCTACCACCATCAGTTCCACAGGACCTTCAGGCAGCTGATGCACCCTGCATTTGGGTGGAGACCTGGGGGAAAGGCTGGGTGGGTGGGAAGGTGGCAGGTCAACCACCAGCATCCCAAAGCTTCCACTCTGGAGGTTCAGAGCATGTGGCTGGGTAGGCAGGATTCGGCAATTTCCTTGTCCCGAGGACATCCCTGGCTGAGGCAAATGGCCGTGACCAAGACCATGTTTGCTCTGCTCTGAAAGCACATCCTGGCTATCAGAGGCCACGTGTCACTTAGCCACAACACAACTTCATTGTCTGGGTGGCTGGGATGCTCCTCGAGGACCAGTGCAGCATCCCCAGCCCTGCTCCAGAGCCCGTGGCCTGGGATGCAGAGACTGGGCAGGTCCGAGCCCACCAGGGCAGTGATTTAACCAGACTGTCATCTTCATTTCAGCTTGTTCGAGAGCGGCATTAATTGGGGCCGGGTGATTGCGCTGCTGGGCTTTGGCTACCACATGGCCATCTACGTCTACCAGCACGGCATCCCGGGTTTCCTCTGCCGCATCGCTCGCTTCGTCGCCGAGTTCATGCTCCGGAACCGCATCGCCCAGTGGATTGCCCAGCAGGGAGGATGGGTGAGCCAGCGGGGCTGTCCCGGGGGGGTCTGGGGTCCAGGGGAGGGATCCACACTCTGGCCGGTGGAAGGTGCAGCCCGGGGACGATGGCACTGCTGAGGCTGGTGGGGCCACCTGGGTGCAGGCAGAGCAGGGACGGGGGTCCCAGCAGATCTAACGTGCTGTGGTTATTCTCTGTTTCCCGTCAGGTGGCTGCACTCGATCTGGACAATGTTTACATGAAGTACATGCTGGCGGTGGTGGCCCTGGTCATGGTGGGGCATTTAGTGGTACGACGCTTCTTCAGGCCCTGACTGACGTGGGGGCAGGGGCTGGGGGGTTCCGGCCAAGCTTTCTCTCAAATCTCTGCTCTTCATTGATGCCTTCCAAGAGAGGGGGAACCTCCAAGAGAGAGAGAGCAGCTTGGATCTGTGACCCTCCTCCTACAGGGATCCCAGGGTCTCTGCCATCTCTGGAGACACCACCAGGAGAGAGAAGCGGTTGGGGGTGGGAGGGTGGGAGGGAAGGTTGAACTTTACTGTCTGTTTTATGCCTCGCTTACCTGCCGAGGAGAGAACACTGCTGGGGCAGTCCCGGCGGGCAGCGGCGAGGCAGGAGAACGGGCTCCTCCAGGGTCAGGAGTCTGGAGGAACAAACGTGTAATTGTAATAACGCCAGCGTGTCTGTGAGCGTGTGGGTCTTGTCCGCTCCTTGGGGCAGGTGCAGAGCTCCCCATTTGCTAATGGCTCTAGCCCAGACCGTGTTTCAGGAGGGATCGCACCCTTGGTTGCTTCGATTTGGAGCGAGTCACTGGAGGGACAAGCCAGGGTGAGAAAGCCCATGTGGGGCTTGCTTCCACCTCCCCTCTGCTCCTGAGCCCAAGTATTTGAGCCTTCCCTTCCCTTTTAGGAAGCACCCCTGCCCCTTTGGAAAGCCACATGCTGACTACCTGTCACCTGGCAGTGATGGTGACACCTGGCAGTGGATGGTGACACCTGGCTTTTCCCCTCCACAGCCCGAAGCTGGGGACCTGCAGCTCTCCCGGGGCTGATGCGGGCGCTGGGGTGCAGCCTCCCAGCCCTCCATCAGCTCCAGAGCTGGGTGCCAGCAGCTCTAGGGAACCCCAGCAGGCTTCCAAACACTAAAAAGCTGTGGGGTGAGTAACGGTGGGGATGGGCAGCCTCCCCACCTGCCCTCCCTCCAGCTCTGCTGGGGCTTCCATTCAGGAGACTCGAAGGCTGGCAAAGGAGCAGCCCGGGTGAGACCAGTTGGGTCTCCCTTGCTCTCGGTGGGAGGCACTGGAATTGTGTCCCATCCCTGCATCAGCTCTTTGCCTCCTGAGCTCAGCTGGGCAGGAGGGTGCAGACGTGCCCTGGTGAAACCCAGGGCTGCAGTGATTTGTGGCTGGAGGGGACAACCTCTGCAGGGCATGGTGTCTTTGGGAAGTGACTTCACCTCGTTCCGTTCATGACGAATGCTTGAGCATGATGCTGGGGGAGGGAGGGAAGCAGCCTGCACTCTCCCATCCCAAACCTTTCTGCCTTTTGCAAAATAGGAGGAGAGTCCCAGCGTGGTTTAGCTTTTTACTCCAGGTGACTCCGTAAAGGCTTGAAACTGTGACTGGCCCTGTCTGAGCCAAACTCACCCTATTCCAGCATCACTCAGGTCAGCCAGCTCGGGGAAAGAGCCAGAGGGCCCTCGGAGGCTGGAAATGAGTGGTGGTCCTATGTCTGGGCTCCTCTCCTAGTGCAGACAGAGCCCTTCTGGGCTGTAGCCTTGGGACAACGGGAGTAGCAAAACAGTAGCCCAGAAGAAGCTGAGCCCCCCTCCCCTCTGGGGTCTTCCCGCGATGGCTGGAGCAGGGAACTTGCCTGGCATAGGGCTGGGTGACAACTGACAGTGCTCTGGCTCGTCTCCGTGGGAGGGGGTTCACCCAAGCGGGGCAGAGCCCAGCTGGCCCACAGTGTCACCTCCTGCCGCGACCACCGGGACGGCCCCAGGAGGGTCAGAGAGATCCCGAGAGCAGCCAGTCTGCCCCGCTGTAACAGAGGCATTCCTGGCAGACCCTGCTTTTAAAATTCTCCAGTATTCCCCATTTCACTGACTCCTACCTTCATCTTGGTAGGCTTTTCCCTGGGTGCCTGTCCCTGGCTGTGGTTGAAGCTTGGTGCTGCACGTCCCGACCCGGCACAGAGGCTTAGCGGGACCAGCTGTAATTTTATAACACTTGGGTCCCTCATGTTCCTGCCTCTTTTAACAGAATAGAAACTTTGCAGCCTGTTTCCCAGAGCGGGGTCTTTCTGTGCTTACCATTTTGACCCTGGCTGTTTCCGCAGTGTCCCTTTCCCTGGCAGAGTCCCCTGGCCCGTGCTTAATAGAAAGCCATTAAAATATTTGCTGTAATATTCCTCCTCTATATATCTCCGCTTCGGTTGCTTTTATTTGTTTTATCTGTGCTGGGGGGCACGAGTCTCCAGTGGACTGTCCACGCTCAGGTTTTGGGGCTGTGCTGGCTCTTTGAGCAGCTGAACACCCCCCTGAGCTCCTTTGCCCCCTTGCTCCTTTGCCTTTATCCCCAAGCAGCTCCATTTCCCACCGTCCCCCCCCGTCTCGAGCAGATCTTGAGACCTCAAGACTCCTCTCTGACACGAACCAGTTTAACCAACTTAGTGTCACCCGCGGTTTCCCAGCCCCACACCTTACCTTCTCTTTTCTGGGTGAAAACACCACCAGATGGAGCCTTTTTGCCACCATGAAAATGAACTACTAATTGTTATTTTTCCTTTTCTCTTAAGCAGCCCCATTATTGCCACGGCACTGTCCTCTGGGGCAGTTGTCTGGTTCGGTTGTGTCTGCAGCAGGGCTTTTTCAGAGGTCCTTGGAAAGAAAACAGTACAAATCAGCTTTTATTCACTACTTCAACCCACACACTCCAAGAACTCTAACGGATTGGAGATAACTTGCTCATAGAAAAAGGCCGTGCTGCTTGTCATTTATTCTCATCTTCCAGACAAGGTGTTTCACCTGGCGAGCAGACTTTACCTAAAGGTCATTTTTTAGTTTTATGGTAGTTAATCAAGCCTCAGTAAAGCCTGTGATACCAGCACGGAGAAGGGAATTCTTAAAAATAGGTGCTGCAGCAAAGGGAAGTTCCCATTTTGCCTGTTTTCTCAGGGGATTTGCGGGAAGGATTGTCTCAGGGTATCAGTGTACGCTCTCCCTCTGCTCTCGCCTCCCCTCGCCTTCCTGATACTGGTTACTACACGGGGAAAAAAACCCAAACTTGAACTGGGAGGGTGACTGGGTGACTGGTCTGTAGTTCTGTGTCCTGTCACTGGATGGCAACAGCATAGCGGGCGCAGCCACCTGGGTGCTGAGGTCCCACGGAAGGGGAAAAGTACCTTCCAGGTCCCCCCCTTTGTCCATGTCACCTCGGGATCCATCAGCCGTGGGTGCCCACCGTGCTCTGCCCCACAGCAAAGGCGGGCATCACTGGTTTGTACTGGGCTGCTGCTGGGGGAAGCACGAGGGCTTTAACAGGGAAGGAAGGGGCTACAGCAGGGTTGGCTCTGCTGGGCTCAGAGCAGCCCGAGGTGGGACGGGTTGGCCCTCCCCAGAAGCTGATGCTCTTTGTAGGGCTGGTGGCCCCTCTCAGAGATCCACGGCAGTATCTACCTCGAAGTCCCACTCGGCAGAGTTTGGGCAGGGGCCTGGACACGGTCAGGCCACCTTGACTATATGCAGAAGGCTTTTGCCCTGGGACTGGAAGTGCCAGGAGCCATTTTTACAAAGAAAAAAAAAATAATAAGTTCATCTCTGCTATAGAAGCAAGAGTTTAGATAAAACTACATTCTTAGAATCACCCCAAACTTCCCTTGCAGACCTGAATCGGCCCCTTCGTTCTGCAGGGATGAAGCCCTGAGCAACTACAACAGTTTTTTTAATCAGTGTGAACTTTATTTAACCACCAGCCCAGTCCCACGTTGTAGCTCGTACAAGAGCAAGCCCTTCTGACGCACTGACCAGCAGGCTCTCCCTGCTGCTACCTTCGTAGCCACCATGGTGCTACTGGGGATGATGGCCCCCAAGGCTTGGGCTTCTTCCCCTGGTGAGTAAGGGAGCCAGAGGTGGGAAGCCCTGAGTTGGAAAATGAAGGCAGAAGATGAGGAGAAGGCTCTGCCATGGATGGTCACAAGGAGGGAATTGTTCACAGAGTTGTTTGGGTTGGAAGGAAAGGTTCGCCCCCACTCAGAGCAGGGCTACCTAAAGCACTGTGGGGTTTGGTGGAGAGCTGCTGGGCAAGCAGGACATTTTTCAAGCATCAGAGACCCAAACTGGGGCTGCAGCTGAGGAAGGACTGGCTCCCTCTGATGCTGCACCCACTTGTACCAGTGCCTGCCTGGTCTTCTCTCTCCTGGACTGGGTTGGGAGAGGAACCAAAGAAAGGCTTGTGCTATATCCCTTCTCCACCCAGCCCCAAGATCAACAGATGGGGTGGTTTCAGCATCCCAGTGCTCAGGGAAGGCTGAGGTGCACCCCAGAAATAGCAAAGAGGGGTACAGGCTGTCCAAGTACTGGTGCCAGTCCCAGGACTGGGGTAACCCTACATGGATGCAAGTCAGGGCTGATCACAGCCTCACTTGAGGCCACGAGCTCTGCACCATGGTTCCTTATGCCTCTCTGTTGACTCCCAACACATTGAGGGGTGAAGGGAAGAAAGAGGGGTTCCTTCTGGTGAGGGTTTCTTTTTGCTTTATTGCTGTCCCACGAGAGCTGTTAAGGGAACACAGCACAAGGAGTTGTCTAGGTGGGAACCTTGGGTTGAACTTGGATGTGTTTGGGAGGGTGGGCAGAGGAATTTCATTCAGAAGGTTATGAAGAAAGAGGGGTGGGACCCTGAAGGCAGGGTCTCCTTTAGTCACCCTATCTGAGAGCAATTTTTAGTGCCACCCTCTCCCAGCTCTTTCCTTCTGGATGGAGGAATCCACCTCTCCCTTCTCACCATCCCTCACGCTGACCCTGAGCCATCCCCACCAAATACCGGGTACCGCAGGGTCCGGGCTAGCAGGGACCAGCTCGCCCCAGAGAGACCAGTCCCTTCATGGCCAGGACTGGTGGCAGCCTTCTGTGAAGCTCTGTGTGATGGGTTTTACATCTTTGTATACTTGAAACCACACTGTCACTCTTCATCCTGGCTCTTTTTTTTTTTTTTTTTCCCCCCTTTTTCACAGCATCAAGGCACACGGTGTTTCACACAGGTCCTTCCCCTCATCCTTCCAGGAAGCCCCAGTCTCTCCCAGCATTGCAGGAAGGGGACGGGGTATATGATGGAGCAATAAAAGCATGTTTTGCACTGACTCTGGAGGGGGGGAGCTGGCAAACACCTTTTCTTGCCAGGGAGAGGGGGAGAGGAAGACCACAAGCTGTCCCAGCAGCTGCAGGGAGATGGGGAACGGGCTCTGTCCTTCCCCAGGGCAGGGCATCTCTAAAGGGCAGGCAAAGGGGCTGTGTGGAACATGGTGTGTTGCTTTTACCTGAAGAACCCTTCCCCCCCACCCCCATTTCTTTCACAAATATTCTGTTTTGAAATGATGTAATATATGTGTGAAAATAAAAATGGTACATGCAATGCAGACTCTTTTCCTGGCTGCGTTGAGACTTTTTTTTTCCAGAAGCTGCACCCCTTTGCAGGATGCTCTGGGCAGCTCTTGGGTGTGTTGTAGGTTCCCCTACACGAATTTGCACAAGCCTTTTAGTCTCAGTTGCCCCGTTAGTTTAGGGATACCAGGCCTTCTTGCACTTTTTCTAGCCTGAAGAGCTAAACAGAGGGAGAAATCTACTGCTGAAGCTAGATTTGCCATCCCTGAGATAGCACAGCAAATGCTGCAGGGCTGAAGAAGATTCGGCTGCAGGAACCTGCTCTGATCAGCTCAACCTGCCCAGAGTTAAGGATCTTATCTCTGATGCGTCCACACCTCCCCGGCAGGAAACAATAAGGGTAGGAAATTGCAAAGGGAAAAATCCATTACAGGGTTCTCAACTGCCATAAAAGACTCCAGCAAATGAAAGCTAAACACGTGTTCTTATCAGAAAAGCCCCACAGGGACAAGATGGGGAGATGCTCCCACTTCCCTGCATTGGGATGGGAGCAACACCTCCTGCTGACGGCACAGAGATGGGAAACCAGGGCTCCTGCACCAGCCACTGTCCTGGGCCATCTCTCCCAAACACCAGCCCTGGTCCTCAGGCCATGGCACTCTCAGCTGTGCTCTTTTCAGCACCAAGACAGGACAGGACCCCTTACCGAGCTCAGGGATAAACCCTGCTGCTTACCTGACTTCTTACCCCTCGCAGAACCAGTCCAGAAAGGCTTCCCCAGCCATTCCCCCCTAGAACTGCAGGGCTCTGGCTGCATCTGCAATAGAGAAAGAAGCAGAGAATGATGGGGGGGACAGGCTGCTTTAATACCACTGCCTGGGGTGTGACAGCTGGGACTGGGTACCTTGTTAATGAGCTTGTTTCACTAATAGGCAGGGATGAACCCCACCTGCACTAATGGCTATTAAGTTGTCCCCATCTGTAGCTGCTTCTGCTGGTGCCATCCCACCTCCAGCACTGGCAACCACAGCCCCCGCTTTTGGGGCTAGGGGAAGGTCCTCTTGGGGTTTTGGGGCTGGGGGAAGGTCCTCTTGGAACCCCAGTCTCTTGGTTCTGATGAGGAGGGGAAATGTTGTCTCCATCAGTCCTTGCTGATGAACATCGAGCATCCTTCCAGTCTCCTTGTCCCAGGCATTGATATATTGCTGCTGTTCTGGCTGGGAAAAGGTGGGGGTGGGCAGTGGCAGAGTTTATGGTCACTGTAGGACTCTGTGGTGTAACAGGGTTGGCTTTACAATGGGGGTTGCCAGCCCGCAGAGCAGCAGGGCTGTCATTGCTCAGCCAGCGTCGAGATGAATCCAAGTGACTCTGCAGCTCCCAACCACAGCTCTGTCCCATCCCACGTCATTGCTGTTGCTCCAGCAGAGCAGTGACAGCTTCGTGTCATCATCCTCCACGCACCCCAGGATCTGCAATTCCCACCTCTGAAAGCCAGTCAGTTAGAACCAGGGGGGAGAGATGGAGGGAGGATGATGGTCTGGGACCAGGAGGTGCCGGAGGGTCTGAACCCAGGCCATGCCCATTTTCTGCAGAATTAATCCTGGGGAATGCATATGGGAGTGTTGGGAGGAGGAAAGGAGATGAAGGCTCTGGTTATAAATTGCTGCAGAAGGAGCAGGGCCTCAGGCTTTCCACACAATCAGCCAGCAGCAGATTAAGCATCGGAATCTAAATAAATATTTACCCTCCGGTTCCTGGTCTCTATAAATAGCTGCGTGACACAGCTGCCAGTTGGTACTTTGGGACTGCTGCACTGAGGTTTGAGTAAGATGAGAGTATTCCCAGTATTCCCAGTCTCACACATACCTGGCACCGCACCCAAAACCTCCCTGCTGAAGCCCTGTCCCTCCTTGTCACTGCCTCTCTGGGCAAGCAGAGGTTAAACTTTAACGGAAGATAAATGGCCCTAATTAAAGACCCAGCTGCTCCTGTAATCCCCTTTGTGTCCTACCCCAAAACCAGATCAAGTTCCTAATTAAATTACCAAAAAAAAAAAAAAAAAATTAAGGCCACAATATTATTCAAGTATTTGCCTTTGGCCATTCAAATAGAATTGACCCTAAACCAGAACCCAAGACCTGGTAGCGATCTAGATCTTGATCCAGTATTTGAGACAAGTACCTTATCTCTGAAACTGGGTCAAACTCTGAACCACCCCAAGTTTTGCGGAAATAAAGGTTTTTCTCGTGAATTTCCGGGATATGAGATGAGAGTGGGCAGGAGCGGGGAAATCACACTTGTATTTTATCATCTGAATTTTTTCAATAAAATTCCTCTGCTCGCAGGCAGGTTCTCCTTCATTTGGTGTGTGTTTGAAGATTCTCAGATCCAGCACACCGTCACTGCGATGTCGGGGACACACTTCCCTCCCGAGGGCTCGCTCACATCCATTCATCTCACACATCATTTGTGTCGCTGAGATCTGGGACTCCACGTGGGACCGGGCTGCATCGACACGAACGAATTGAAGGGAAGAGCCTTTGATCTCCCAGCTGAGAGGGGAACACGTGCAGCAATAAAACCCCGTGATTGACATGAACTGGCACTACCACCTCCAGCAGCAGGAGCGCCTTTGTGACAATAGCTTTGCAGCAAACACTTCACTAAACCAATGGGTTGGTGGGTTTGGGTTGATTTCCTTTTTTCCATCCTGTGAATTGGCAGCCGGAGATGTGGACTCTTCTCCAATTTATTCCTTATTCCCAGATCTCCCTCGCTTTTCCTGGCCAATCTCCCTGAATCGCGGTGGTCAGGGCGAATTTGAGAGGAGAGGGACCTGAAGGTACCCGTGTCCATGGGAGCACGGGGTGAGGTGAGCCTGTCCCAGCAGACGTGACCATTCTGACACGGGTGAAGCTGAGCTCTGCTCTGCTTTCCTGGCAACCACGCAGCTCTCTGGGTCAAAGCTGGAGCCGGTCCAGATATCAAGAGCTCTGGCAGAGCAATTTCATGTCTGTACTCAACGCACCCTTTGGACATACCCCTATCAGACGGCCGTGGGGAACACTGCAGTAATTCAATGCCCTTGGGTGGATCTCTGTTGTAAAGCAGGAACCTTTTCTAATATAGTTGGAAGACCTGATTCAGCACCAAGTGAGCAATAAATTCAGTTTTCTACTTACACCAGGCATTGAAGGAGACCAAAGCATAACGCTTTTTCTGCAAGTCGCATTTCCAATTCAGAACTCCCCTCTCTCCAAAAACGCTCTCACATTTGCTTGAACTATGGCTCTGCCCATCAACTTGTCCACCAGAATAGTCAAGGGGAGTACCCTGGCCTTTACCATGTGCTGATGGTGCTCGTCCGGGGGGATTTACACCCACGATTGAGCTTGGGGTTGTTCTACACTTACTCTGCAGAACCTGGACCAAAGGTCGGAATGCTGAAACTGGATGAGGTCTCCACAGCTCGGATGACACCCTCTTTGAACTCCCGGGCAGCACACAAGCAGCACAAGATGTTTCATGATCCTTTTTCCCTGAGATCTCCTCACAAAAACCTGCAGCTAAACAATGACAAGACACGTAATGACCACGGCTCGGCTGCATTTCCTTAAAAATGAAGCAATCCGAACCACCAAAGCACCAAGCAGCAAGGCTTTGCCAAGGCAGCTTTCTAAGAAGAAATGAGTCATTTTTAGCAGCTGGCACACGCGAGTGAGGGAAAGGCAGACCCATAAAGACAGCAAAATTCTGGCACTCTGGAGCTTGTTCAGGCTTTGAACCTTGCCTTTAAAGCAATTAAGAGCTGCTCATTTTGTAATTGGCAGGCGGCGATGCTCCTGCTGCATCCCCATCCTCCTTACTCCTCCACGCGGAGGTTCTCAGGGGAAAATGGAGCATCATTCCCAGCAGAAGCGTTGAGCTCCATCCCTTCTAGACTTTGCAGCCAGCAACTCCTCCACTGCTGAGTGGAAGAAAAAAAAAGCATGCTCCTGCAGAGGATTCTGCTGTGGCAAGTCCCTGTGGACCATCACACCAAGGGTAAAGGCACCACAGTAAGAAAAACTTGGCTTGTTGAGGAACTGACCTGAGATGCCACCAGAGAAGGGCATCAGGGATGGACACTGTGTTTCTCCTGTGACCCACTTGGTGGCCCTACCTGGAAGGTGCTCAGATGTGAAGCATCCTCTCTCCTTCCCACCTGGCTGCAGCCTTCTGGAGAGGGTGCTGCAAGAGGCAATAGTCATTTTCCTCACACATCTCTGCATCTGGGGGGGGAAAAAAAAAAGAAAAAAATGTCAACCCAACGGAGATCCTAAATAAGAATAACACTGAGGTTAGAGCTGTTAACTCCAGAAAAGGATGCACACTTCAGAACAAATAAATGGAAAAACCCCACATTTGTCACATCTTCCCAATGTTGTGGTTTCTCTTCCTTTAATAAAACTGCAGTTTTCTCCAGACTCTACCTTTATTTTCCCTTTGCTAAGAATTCCCTCTGGTGCCTGTGTACTTTCACCTTTTCATTTTCTATTTCTGCTACAACAGAAGAAACACAGAAGAAAAGCATAGTTTTTCTCCTAACAAAACCTTCTCAAAGCATTGTTTTGATGCACTTTGACAGGTTCTCAGCAAAAATATTTCGACCAAAAAGAAGCAGTCACCAAAGTTTTCCTTGCCAGAAAAAGGGTGTTTACGTTAAAAGAAATACAAAAAACCTTTGATATAAGTTTCTCAGCCAATCTAATCTTGGCCTGAACTGAAAAAAAGGGTGTCAATAAATGGAATTGTAGAGGTAATGTTGCTTCCCAGGTCATGTGGAAGCCTTGAGTTAATGAATTAGGGTGGAAAACCCCTTTCAATGAAAATCCAAGACAGTTGGACCCTTTCTTCTTCATAATCACCCCAATAACAATGTTGCAGGTTGATTAACACCTTCCCTAATACCAAGATGAGTCTTGTTCCCAGGTTTTGTGTTTCCTGAGACCTGGGTGAGCCAAGGCCTTGTTGGACCCCCCAAACCCAGAAGATCCCTTGGGAAGGAGCCTTTTCCCCCTCTGGCTTCATTAGCAGGAGGGGAAGGCAGGTCCCAAATTAATAGAAGGCTGAGCTCATCAGGGTGGGTGTAGGAAAGGGTTACACCATCCTGCTCCAGAAATAAGAGGCATCCAGTCTACTGGACTTCACCATCTGATGCCTGTTGCTGGTGCTTGTCTTCCTTTCCCAGTTTACTATCCGAAGCACCTGGGTGGGGAAATATTCCAGAATTTTTCTTAACAGTTGAAAAAAACCTAAACCCCACAACTAAAGGTCCCGAGGTTTCCTGCTCCTTTTTCAGACATCGGGGAGGTGGTGCCCATCAGTTTCTGGCTTTCCTCTGAAAGAACCAGCAAGAAAACCCTCTCCCCAGTTTCTTCATAACTGGTGAACATCAGGCCCTGGCTACAAAGCCTTTCCTGGCTGGAAATCTGCACCGGTGTAATTTAGGGCACACCAGCACATAAAAGTGAACTTGATTTAAGTGAGAGCATCGCTTGAAACTGCAAGAGTTTTTCTCAATTAACTCTGCACGTAGGAAAGACCTTGAAATGCATTTTACGCTGCTATATTAAGGCGTTATAAAATCCTTTGTGAACCCTATTATCCTGCCTCACTCTAAACCCGATCCCCCAATCTGACACGAATACGAGGGCTGCGACCGTGACCGAGCAAGGCATCAGCAGCTGAGTTGTGATAACACTCAACCTGCTGCAACACAACACCCTGCCAGCGACTTTGTACCATTTCTGGAGCTTTTTTTTTTTCTTTTCTGTGGCAAGGGCTGAGTCCTATGGCACCAAAAAGCCAGTCCCCTGCATCCTGCCAGCAGCCTGCTGTGCACCCTGCAATAGGAGGGGACAACGTGCCACGGGGAGCTCGGGGACACCAGAGTTAAGTGCCCTTGCGAATTTAGCTGCTACGGGTCAAAAAGAGTCTGCTCTACTCACTACCCAGTCCTCCAGCAAAGCAGGTATTACTGGTCACGGTAGTTGAAGGCAAAATACTTGATGTCACATTAGTGGGTGGCTGGGTCCGTGCACGCGGTTAATTAAAGAGGCTCAGCTAGAGAGTGGTAATTTGCTAAGCTGCATAACTTAATTGCTTGCAATCATCTGCCTATCCCCACACTAAGCTGCTCCTAACATGAAAGGGAAGGCGCTGAACTGTGTCCGTTAAAAATTTATTCTTTTGGCTACCGAGGTGCACCTTCTGCGGGCAGATAAGACCCAGCCATTGCCCTCACGGTTATCATGGGCAAGCAGCTCCACACCAGCCCTCCCCAGCTCTGCTGCTGACAAACAGAAGGGGCTATGAGAGGCTCCAGAAACTCAGAATTTACCTGAAAATTCAGCCTGGCCACGAAAAGAGCCCCGTGGGATGCGGAGATCCCAGCCAGGGAGTGCAGGGAGAGCAGCAGGGAGCTGGGGTGCGCCTGGTCCCCCTCCCCTGAGAACAGAAAGAAAGAGAGAAATCAAAGGCTGAGCCCTGAAAAATTAAAGAGCCTTTCCTGCTGTTCATCTCAGGAGAGTTCATTCCTGCCATCAGCCACAATGGGGTGGGAGTATCAAAGGGGCTGGTGCCCCACGGAAGGGCCAGTGCCCCTCTGCATCCAGCTACAGCAGCGTCCTGAAGGCACTATTTTTTAACACCCTGAAAACGGGGCCTTTTTTTTTTTTTTTTTTAAAATTCCCTCTAGTGGAGAGAAGTTGGAAATTCAAGCTGCGAGGTTCAGCTCACCCAGCAACCCACGGCAGAGTTTTTGAGGGGCTGTGAGCTCCCACGCTGGCCTGCGAGGGAAAAAACCACCTCAGCCCACACGGGAAACAAAGAAGTGACCGGCTGGAAATTCCTACATTGTTTCATATTACCTGGAACTTTGATTTCAACATAATTGAAAATTTAAAAACAACCTTTTCATTCATTAGAAATAAAACCAGGGGTTTGTTTATGCTTTTTTTTTTTAAGTGGCTTTTAATACTGGAAAATGAAATGTTTCTTTCTGCAATGTCGAGGCTGGCAGGTTTGGGGCTCAGAGGATGGGGATGGCTGTGAAGGTTCCTCCCCGGCCCCCGGCGTGTCCTTGGTGACAGCTGGGCGAGCACCGTCGCGCTCTCATCCGTGGCAGACAAACCAGGACGGCTTTATTGCCGATGTAAATCAGAGAAGCTCCGCTGGCTTCCGAGGAACCTTGCAGATTTATGCCAGGAGCTGACCCGGCATCTCTATTTTCAAAAGTAGGGCAGATTGAAATATGCTGTTTTTCAATAATATATTCAGGTTAACAGGGCTTTTATATTTGGGCAATTAATCTTGCACAGACTGAGAACCTCTTGGGACAACGTGCGAAGGTTGCTAAGAAGAGGAAAACAAACACAGTTGTGTAACTCAGTTCTCCCGTGTCTTTTCTTTCATGAAAACACATTGCAGAGGCCTGAAACCCAGCAGTAAAATTACTCGGATAATCAGGAGCATTCCGAGACATAACATAGAAATGATTTTACTAAGAGGTAGTGTTACCTCATCTTGTGTTACTGTAAAATGATTGAAAACAGAAATAGTGGGAAAGAAATCTGTGGTAATGGAGGAAAACCAATATTGTGCTGGAGGAAGTCTTCCCAGTTCACTGCAAGGCTGGTCCCCCCATGGGGTGGGCTCAGGTACCGAAGGGGAGCCCTGGGGCATCACACACGCTTGTCCCTGTGTCTCCATGTGCTCCTCCTGGATTTAAGGTCCTTCTGGGTCCCATTGCTGACCCCTGGTTGGTGCCACCAAAGACTCTTCCCAAAAGAGTCCACTCCTTCCACTCCTCTCACCGTCCCTCCTACTGCCCTGTCACCTTCAGCGTTACCTGGCGAACACTGCAGCAGATGCTATTGCAAAGCCCAGACAGGTGAGATGGACCCCATCTTCCTGGTCAGAAAACAGGCATCTGCTCAGTCATCCAGCCGTGATCCACTTCGGGCAAATCCATTACACGTCTATCCCATTTCTCCAGGTTCCTCCATGTCCTCGCTTATCGCTTTCTTGGCTCTAAAGCGCTGATAGGACCCATGACTTTTAGGCCTGTAATTGCCTCTGCTATTTTTTTTCCTATTTGTATTTTCTGTTCCCCATTCACTCAGCATCATCCCCAGCTTCACAGATTTACTGACATCCTTGTGATCTGACCCTTAGTTTTTAATCCTTCCAGCGTATCAGACTCTGAAGTAGTCTGGGAATACAACGGCTATGGGACGTGGGTCTTTTTAGTCTGGAGAAGAGAAGGCTGAGGGGGGATCTGATCAACACCTATAAATACTGAAAGGGTGGGTGTC
>JAOTQQ010000013.1:3409712-3479210 GCA_026546715.1 Gallinago undulata
GAGGCAAAGAGCATCGCTCTCACCATGACCACAGCTCACGTCAGCTCTGGTGGGGTTTCATGGGGAGCCTCCAGCCCACACCGAAGGACCTGGGCACCCTCCAGGATGAACCCTGCAGTGTCCAACACCAGTGTTCCCTGCCTTTTGTTTTAGACCTTGGCTTTGTGGCCCTGCAGGGGGAAGGGAGGGGCAGGTGAGAACCCACAGGGGCCGAGGGAAGGAGAGCTGCCTCCACACATCACTGTCAGAGTGTTTATTTATTTATCACGTAACGGTAGTTACAGCTAGAAAAAAAAAAAAAAAAGCAGGATGGGGAATGCTGCCAGACAATGTATCTAGGGAGATGTTTTGTTAGTGCCACCAGCTGTCCCCTTGGAATAGAGAGCACGTCTGAACCATGACTCACGCAGCCAGTCTCTTATTTCACTCTCACATCTATCCAAAAATGTTCCTCCATCCCAAGAATGCAATAAAAGCCTCCTTTTCTTGGCAAGGACTTTTGCAGCCAGGTCTCTTCTCCTGCCCCTTTGTGATCAGGAAACCGTAATAGCATTTTAACTTCAGGGAAATAACTCCTGCTGCAATTAGATGAAGAGCAGACAACCTGCCTGGGAGACGGGTCAAGGGAATGCGGTACTCTCTTCATGAGATACTTATTTAAGATGGGGAAAATGCAGTCAGATTGGTCAGAGATGCCTTTAAATCAGTGGGGAAACTCTTCTGGGATTGGATGGATCCAATACTCCAGTAAAGCCATGAAGTTTTGCCCAGAACAGGTTACCTTAGCCTTTCCAGCAGTCGCCTTTGCTGGCAGCATTCCCGTGCAGACAGGTCCTCCAATCTTACTGTGGGTTTCGTGTCTTCGAGGTCTCCCCCTCCCCATCACTTCATCTGCCTCTCTTTGGGCATTCTGGCCTTGACGCCTGACATGGTGAAGCCAGACCTTTTAAAAGAGGGAGATGGGCCGCCAGATGTCGTGGGACACATCTGTCACGGGATGATGGAGAGCAGGCTCGGGCAGGAAAGCACAGTTTGTGCACACTTGGGCAGGAAAGCACAGTGCCAGCTGTGGAGTCAGCTCAGTGACTGATCCCGGGGTGCAGGGCTGGGGTCACCCTGTTGGGGTTTCCCCCCATAGGAGGTGCTGCTGCTGGAGAGGATTATTCATGGGGGAAGAACCTGTGCCCACCGGCAGCATCAAGAGCACCGGGTATGGGGAGAGGCCACTGGACTCTGCTGGAAACCAGCACGGTTTGGCCCTTGACATGGGTAGAGGGATTGGGGAGAGGCCACGGGGGTGATTCTCATCCTCCCTGCACGAGAGATGCCGTGCGTGCAGATCCCTTGTGCCTCTTCACTGGCTGCGCAGCGCTCTCCGAGCAGAAGGAAATTCATAGTCAATGAATTCAAAGTCAAATAAACCATTAAATCAGCGGGGAGAGGGGCAGGGTGGAGGGAAGCCTCAATAAAAAAGCTGGTTGGCAAGCACAATGATTTTCATTAACCCAAGTGCCATCGGGAAGCTGAGCCGCATCCCCGGCACCCGCATCCCAGCTCCCACTCTGAATGAGCTGACGGAAAAAAATATTTCCATCAAGGGCTTCAGTCACTGGGGCCAAGCACAAACCCGGGCGGCCACTGCGGGGGAACCGGGGTCACTCAAACCCAAGCAAACAAAACCCATCAAAGCTTTCATTCCTATGGCTCTAACGCCAAATGTCAGATTGGCAGCAGCTCCGTGGCGTCCCTTTATATTTTTGGCGCGGGCAGACGCTGCAGGGGGGTGGATCGTGACTATTTAGTGCACTGCCCTAGATGGAGCTGCGAAGCAGCTGGGGAATAGAGGCAGAGTCTCAGTGCCACATTCCCCAGATTAGATTAGAGCTCAGCCCTGAACCCTGCGGAGGGGCCAGGCCAGTGAAAGCTGAAGGCTGCAGGAAAGATGGGACCCAAGCTGCCAAGAGGTTCCAAAAATAAAGAAAAGTGTGTCAGAGGGACTGAAGAGGGGCTGGAATGCTACTTTGAAGTATAAGGGTAAGAAGGAAACAAGCTGTCACTCATTAAGAGAGGATTCCCATCCCCAAAAACACTGCCTGAAATGTCAAAGGTGAGAGTAATTGGACGGGGGGGCTGGAATTTGAGCATAGTTACCATGCGAGAGGAAAAACACTACACCTGCCCGCCAGGAAAGTATTTTAAGCTCAAAAATAAATAAAATTCTGCCCCATGAAAATGCAAGATATGTGTTCCATGGATAGGATGTCTTGGAACTTGTTAAATCCTTGATTGCGCTGTTGTCACAATACTCTCCATGCCAGCTGTGTCAGTCATCAAATAAACAACTTCTCATCACTAGCAAACAGTGCGGGAGGAAGGGGGGTGCTCTGTCCCCAGAACGACTGGTTTCAGTGATGTTCCTAATGAAACGCTACAAAGGATATCGTAGCACAGAAAGTCAGGCTGTTGTTAGCAGGGGGGCTTGAAACAGTAGCCAGAATAAATAATATATTACTATAGATAATTCATTATCTATGAGAATAAATTATTTATTGTCTATGATAATAAATTATCTGCATAGTGGCATAAATTTATTTCACTTTACGATATTGCAGACCTCTCTAAAGTCTCTAAAGAGCTGACTCCAACAGTATCACAAAGACTGAGTTTGGCCCAAAAGCAGGTATTCACACCTATTTGGTTTCTACCGAATACAGTTCCTTCTCCTCAAACTAAGAGCAGCTTTTCCACTAAACACAGGCTGAATGCTCAATCAAATAAAGCTTAATATTTCAGATTTACCTAAATCTTGATGACGGTGGGTTTTGAACTAAGTGCAGGACCCAAGATACTGGAGGCTGGATTTCCAATATGCCTTGGCTAAAACACGAGTTCTGCGCAGCTACACATTTTCCATTTACTTCCACCCTCGTGGCACAGCAGCCCTAGTCTCCGAGAAAAATCTTACTCAGGTTTTCATTAGGCATGGCTCACATGGGATTTATACAAACTCTAAATGATTTAAATTTAGAGTGAGAAATTGGAAGAATTTAACATGATCCTGAAGGGGAAAAAAAAAAAAAAAAAAAAAAAAGAGACAAACCCCCCCAACTCAAACATATAAAACTCTTTTTAGAGCTCATGTGAAAGCCACATTGCCCCCGAGCATCCCTCTAAGTTACCGCAGCCTCCTCAGGAAATCTGCTTGATACAGTGCCCAGCAAACCAATCATCCCAACCTCGCCTCAATAAAATCTTTATAGTCCTTCTCATTTCTCTTTGCACGAAAGGTGGGTTCCACACCCACGCTCGCTCAGGCAAGTCCCAGTTAAGTACCTCACCAGAATATCTCCAGTATCCTGTCCTTGGCACGCTGCTGACACACCAGTCCCAGTTATTACTGGAGAACCACGCACCCCTTGCCTCTCATCACACCCCCACAGTTCCTTGGCTCCGGTGCCATCGCCCCTTCAGCATCTGCATCCTCTGCGGTAGCAGAGGTGAAAGACACAAAGAAATATTGCAAGAATCACTAAGCCCAGCAGTTTTCAGCTGCTTACCCTCACCCAGCTCCATTATCGCTCCCAGTATGGTGCGTGCTTTTCAAACATTCAGAAAACAGAGAGGGAAAAAATACAGAGCAATGGGCAGATGCTCAGCACACCCACCTGGAACTGCCCCACACCAGAAACCCAGCCCCACTGGGAATTATAAGGCTGACTTTAAAATATTTGGGAGAAGGTTCAGGCTTGCATTTACACCCGAACAATCTGACACCACCTTCAACAAGGAAGATTTCACCCTGTTCAGCTCCTGGTTTCATTGTCCCCACAGGGATGTGCAGGCTGGAAAGAAAAGCAGGTCTCCTGCTGCCCCAAGCACTCCTGGTGTGATGTTCCTGGTGGCCCAAGAAACCAAATCCACCAACAATAGGGATTTCTCAGCAAACCAAATGGGGGCTGCCCCTTTCCCCTCTTGCCTGAGCCAAAACAGTGGTCCTTCAAGGTCAGCAATGTAATAACCTGGCAAAAGAGGGTGGATGGAGGAACTGCCAGCTCCATCTCGCCAGCTATCTGTCACCCTCATGGATAAATAGATACTTCTGCTTCCAGGATTTTCCATCCATTGCTTAACCCGCCCACTGTGAAGTCGTCACTTAATTTTAAATTAAAAGGGGAGCAAGGGGGATTGTTAAAAAGACCTGGAGAAAGCAAGGGAAGGAGGCGACATCTGAGAGCCCTGGGTCATCCTACTCCCATCCAGCCCCTGTCGTCGCTGCTTTGTTCCATATTTAGCTCCTGACAACTGTGCCTACTGCAGGAACCCCCAGCTCTGTTTTTCCCTCCTCCCTTCGCTGCCTCCTCTCCCTTAGAGCTCTCAGAAACTGCCCTTTCTTTTTCCCAGTGGCCATAACTTAACAGCCCAATAACTCGAGAAGATGGCAGAAAAGCAGGAGGAGCCCAGCAATGCCCAGAACGGTGAACCTGACAACGCAGAAGAGGGCGAGGAGAAAAAGAAGAAGTTGAAGCGGGAAGACCTGCCACCGTTTGAAATTGTGACCGGGTAAGTGGTTTAGACATAAATATGTGAAGTGGGCATGTTCAGAGGTCTCTCTCTCAGCTCTTATGTTGGGCAATTAAATACGGCACCTTCAGCCAGGGCACTTGGGAGTGTTCCTAAATAACGGAAGCGTGGCTTTCATTGTTGTGGGCTTTTGTTAAGTTTCATCAAGTTTTACAGGGAACAGGTTCACAGCAGGCAGGCAGACAAATCTGTTTGTTTTATACAAGAAGGTCTGTTTCTACAGTGCTGACTGATTCCTCACAGTGCAAGTAGTCCCAGTGACTGCAATGGATCACTTCCCTGATGATACCGGGATGGAAAGTATTGGCCCTTGATGAGCACTGAATATTGATTTCTTGGTGTGATCAATGGCTCTTGTCTCAAAGTTTCTCTGTCCGTGGATTAGGAAAAATACCCCTGCTATGGCTGATTTGCTTTATGGACCTAAAGGAATAGGTTTTTCAAGAGAGCTAAAAGTCCGCATTTTCAAGGGCTCCACACCCACAGCTGGAAACAGACTTTCAAAAAGCCCAACTTGCAGAAAGGCACCAAAACAATAGGCAGTTTTCAAGACAGCAAAGCAGCAGCAGCTCCTTTTGCTCCAGTGAGCCTGGCCTTTGAAAAAGGCAGATATAACAGAGATCTACAAGGAAGCTGAGCTCTGTCAGGCATAATTGACAGCTGCAACTAGAAAAAAAAACAACTCACACAACCTCTGTAATCAGCTATCTCTAAGCATTTCAAAATGCTCATTGCAGTAGCAGCAAGATGCCCCATGTCATTCTTCACCAAGGCAGCGTTCCCAGTGCGTAAACCAAACCCACGATTTCTTCCAGCTGCTTGAACGTAAAGCTCAAGCCAGACTCTAAAATCCTGACGTGGTCACTGGTAAGAAAGATTTTTTAAAACTTGAAAACCAATTGGCTGGCATTTCTGAAAACAACTCGCAAGGCAGGACAGCACCTGGGTCTGATCTCACGCAATTGGGTTACATTCCTCCAGAGGGCTGAAAAACAACACATTTTCTTCTTAATATGTGTCTGCTCTGACAAATCCCTTGTGGGGTGGGGCTGGTCACAGCCTTTGCTCTCTGTCAAACACAATCATAGCAGTTAACACATGGCTGCTAGAGCTGGGACTTAAAAAAACCACATCCCTCTGATAGGAAGGGAGCTAAGATACCAAAAATTGTTTATCTCAGCCATTGGATCAATGACACGTGTGATAATGACTTCTAGACACTTAAGACTTACTACAATGAATCTCAGTGAGGAAATCAGACTTTTTTCAGCCTTAGAGCACTCACCTTACAATTAGAAATGCTGAGGAATTGGGCAGTGTCTTCGAACCCCAATGGCCTGGCCAGGAATCATGGATGCAAAATACTTCTTTGATGTCATCCTGCAATGAAACTATTTGTTGAAGTGACAGGGGTGTTGCATGATTTGAAAGGATTTTCCATTCTGAAAAGGTGGCAGCAAGAATGTGAGGGATGACATGTCATTAGGTTTGAGGCATTTAGAAAACCCTTAAAGATCACCGTTTAACAATGATCTTCAGAGGAGGAGGAGAATGGAAATTTCAGTTTTTGCCTTCCCGTACACCGAAAGCGAGCTGTGTGCCCTTTTCACTGGATGATCTTTAAGGTCCCTTCCAGCTCTAACAATTCCATGATTCTAAGACATGAGCAGGAAAAGGGGTAAGAACAGGAACACTAAACCCACGGAGGAGAAGGCTCTGCTGGGACCGCAGCAGGCAGAGGTGCTGGAGTGAGAGGAGAGTGATGGAAGGAAGCATTGGATAACGCTTTTCTAGGGATGAGTTAGAATCTGCAGTATGGCTTCTAGGTACATTAAGCTGGTACCAGCTGAATTTCACATTCTATCCCCTGACACCAAGAGGTTTAGGTTTCTGAAATGACATTACTCAGACAGCGAGGGCCCCCAGAGCTGTCAGTATGTATTTATACCCTCCTCATCACAATACTGTTTGGAAAGTGCTTATAAATATCTGGTGAATTCCCATGGGAATCATGACCATGTCTCCTCTGATTATTAGTTTATTACTAATATGCTGGCCCTTAAAGGTGAGACTGAGGAAGAAAAGCAGAAATCCTAAAAGACTCTGAAAGGTACAGAAAAATCCAGCCATTTTTACTTTCATTTTAAGAAATACACTGTGAATTTAGACTGTGCCTCCACCGGTACGATCACTGGATTTCTCTCATTATTTACAAGTTTTCAGCCAATAAAGCCAGTTATGTGAATTATGAGAAAACACGTAACTGCAACTGTGGAAGCACTTAAATTCAATTACACTGCATTTCAGTTTTAGCCCTTGGATTAGGGGCATCTTATGACACACAGCCAAGTTTCCAAGCTGTTGCTTACAGCTCTAAGGAGCCTGGCTTACAATGAAAACACTGAGAACATAATCACAGTTTAAGAATATTAACCCCTTTTTTGTCAACATTTGGCTTAACAGAGCCTTGGATAAATATAAGCCTCAGCTGTGTGTTTCCTGACATTTAAGTAGACACATTTATTTACCCTTTCCCCAGGGTGTAAATGAGGCTCCTTGGAGCAGTGATAAATCCCTTGGTTCCTGTTACTGTTATCGTTACAGGCTTTCTATAATCAATGAGCCCAGGACAAACATGTTCATTTGTGAAGAGTTTTCAAAGAACAAGCAAAAGGGCACTGTTTTATTGGCTCAGCTAACCTAAGACCATAGTATAAACAGTCATTGAACAAATATTTAAATCTAAAGGGTATTTCCTAGTATATGTTCAGGTTCAGGCTGTTCAGCCCAGGACAGTTCTTACAGACCGAAGTTTCTGCCTCAAAATTTCAGTCTTTTTCATCTCAATATGATCCAACAGAAAACAGAACACTTTGCTGCCCAGGGCAAACACCTAAATAAATCAGATTCAAGGTATTTAGAAAATCCCTAAAGGCCACTATTTAATGTTCATCTTCAGAGAAGTGGGAGAATTTGAAGATTTCAACTTTTACACTCCCACAACTGAGCTGTGTGACCACCTGCATCCTATTCTCAGAGCAGGAAATTATTAAGAACATTTGTGAAAGTTCAGTGCTTGAGAATGATTTTTAAAAGAACTTTCTAAATATGTAAAGCTTACATGGAGGTCTTGCACTGAATAGGATGGCTTTACTGGAAAGGGAAATGGCAGGAAAACTTCACTAATTGCAAGAAAAAACAAAAGCAGAAAAGCAATTAGCCTAGTCACTGAAATATCTGATATCTGTGTAATTTTATAGATTGCAAAGTCATGTGCGAGACAACACAATTTTTATGTTTAGCACATAACAGCTTTCAGCATAAAAAATCTCCTATGCATGTTATGTAATCATTGATGTTGGAACAACAAAAAAATATGGGTAAAATAGAGATAATATTACCATTTGTACACTGCCTGTTATTGCAACATGGGAAAATAGGATTGCCAAGAACTGGTCACTTAATAAGAAACAGTCTACTCAAAGCTAGACCTGAGTTTCTAAAAAAGTTGGCTTAGTTGTTGTATTTCAAGAGTGTATTTTGAAGCTCAATCATTTGCAGAGATTTTTAATCTGCCCAAATAAACAACACAATCATGATACTTCACTTTGCAATAGTTATGAGGGTCATCTGCCAAGGATGCCATAACTGACAGGTGAGATTTTGCAGCATCGCACATTTCAGTACGTACACAGTCTTACAGCACACGTGGGTCGTTCTTGCCCATTCTTTCACTGCTGAATCACTCGCTACGGGGTTTTCCAGTTCCTCCCAGGACTGGAGACTCCTTGCCCAAATCCCCACTGCTGGAAAGAGTCATACAGCAAGGACTTGGCGAAGCCCTGTCAGGACAGAAGTTTACAGTCCACACTTGTGATTAAATGTCCTCCCTGCCCTGGTTTGCATGGGATTAAGCAGATTCTTGCTAATTGGCACACACAGCTCAGCAGTTGCCTGCGTATCCATGAGCAGCAAATTTTTTCCAAGCTCTCAGCCAGCTACTTACAGACTTGGAAAATGCCCTTAGCTTTATGTTCTTTATCGGAAACTTATTAATTAAGCTGATGCACATTCCACATTGCTAAAAGGGTAGATTTAGGTGAACATCCCAGATAATCTTAGGGAGACGCTAAAATGATAAGCAATAAAATCCATCTAGGAGCCTGAATAAATACACCTCTAAGGGGATACATCCTGGAACAGATCACGGCAGCTCATCCAAACATGCAGAGCCCATCTCAGCACCCACGTAGCTGCTTCGCAGTCAAGAGTCTTAAATCAGGAATGAGCTTCTATGTGACTCTGATGTGCCGCATTTAAATACACGATTATGTTGTTTTTAAAACAACTTATTGTAGCCTTGCAAACTTACCTCTGAAACACAGCAATGGGCAGCTTACGTCAGTCCCAACAAAGCTGGACTTTAAAGAAATCTTTAATTAAAGAATCATTAAGACATTAACCAAAGAAACTTTCATTACATTGGATATAAAGCAGGAAAGACACTATTCTCAGAAGGATGTGGGTTTTTTGCCTGACAGAACAAGAGAAAGGAGTTTGTGGAACAAGAGGCACTGCGCTAAATTAGAAACTGATAATGCTCTTTAATAAAATCAGTAGAAGTCTTGCAATTCATCTTAAAGAAACTGAGACTCCCTCTAATAGATAACTTTCAGTCATCTAACGAAAGGGATGTCAAAATGCCAAGAAAAGGATGTTAAAGTAGTCTTTCTGGGTCGCTTAGAAATTGTGCAAGCCAGCGCAAGCTTCTCTTATCCAGGCTTGTGCAAACTCTCAGTGCAAACCAGAGAACCACAAACCAAATGATAGCAAAGCAGCATGATTTATTTGCTCATTAATCAAAATAAAAGTCTGTATCCACACTACTGCTTCTCATCCCCCATTAATACACTGCCGGCTAAAACAGTAATAGCGTGGAAAGCTCCCAAACAGGCTTTTCTATTGTTTAAGTCCCATCTTGAGCAGATCTCATCTAAGCAGAATTGAACAGTATAAGACTTTAATTATGTCATTTAAGAAGCAGCTGAAAAACCTCCTTCTACAAAATTTCTAAAGCCAAACCTGTACTTAAACTTCCACTCTCACGAATCAATGATACATGAAAAGAATTACAGTGGTCCTTCCCTGACAGCAACGGTAGATATTCCCAGTGTAGATGCAATTTTATGAACAAAACTGCTTCGACTTGTACATCTTGTTGCATTTGGAAGAGTAATGATCTTCCTCTCACAGCACAAAGTACAACTGTGCCAGCCCAACCGCATCGACTCTCACACCATTTGGCTGGAATAGGACACTGATATTCCAAGCGAAGCTCTTCATCTGTAAAATCACGCTGGTGGGAAATCCAAAACAGAAGCAGGAACTATAACTCCAGGCCTTTTACTGCAAATCTGTGTAACAGGACCAAACGGATCTGAAATACTAGTGAGGTATCATAAAAAAATTAAATAGAGAGGGTGTTCTTCTGTCTTTTAATTTTCTCAAAAGCCAGTAACACTACAGGACTTTGGCAGCAAGAAAATTCCTGGCTGCAGTAAGAGAAGTATGGAATACACACACACTGAAGAGAAACTTCCGAAACTTTCTAAGTGGAATTAAATATTAATGGAAAATTGTATTTAAACTTTTAAAATAACACCGCCAAAGACGCTTGACAACAGCTATAATTTACTCTGAGTTATGTATTTAGACAACACACTATTTCCAATTCTTTTCTAAGCAAAAAGCCATTTGCTTGCAGTACATAATGTAACATTTGCAGCCAGGTATTACATGCAGAACTAAGTGCCTGTTCACTCAGCTTTCTGCTCAGCCATTCCCATTTCAGCCCCTCTCACTTGCACAGAATATGATGCTATTTGGGACTTTTGATGTGATCCTAGCTTTATCCATCACACTCTATAGGAAGACATCCACTAATTTTAAAAGGCATCGGATCCAGCTCTCCATGAACAGCCCTTCCTCCTGACCTGCCACCACCCCACACCAGCATTTCCCACCAGCAAACTCCCAGCACACCCAAGCATCCTTCCCACATCACTAAGCCAGCATTAACATCCCAATTTTGATTCTCTCCGCTCTTTTTTCCATACCACTCATTTCCACTGTCTCTGGAGACATCCTGGGAGATGCTGCATCACAAATTATTCTTTCCTCTCAGCAGCATGACGCTTCGCCACCTTCTCCTGCAGCCTCGTTGCTCTCCCCAATTAAAATTTCCAAGAGTCTGAGCATCTCTCCTGACCTTTGCTCAGTGAACCCCCCGGAGAGGCCTGACATTATAATCTGACTATAGATGAGACAGGGATGAATAAGACACTTACTGTTTTACAAAGATTCATTATTGCCTCGCTGGGAATATCAAGGTTATAGGTCCACCTAAAGCTCAGAGGAGAGGAGTACAACACACCAGAAGATTACTGGTGTGTAATAAATGAAATGTTGTGTTACTACTTTTCATTATTTCACTTTGGCTCCTCTGTGCAGCCTTCACTCCCATCCCTGTTTAGCAGGTCACAAGGCATGTTGACAGCAATACCTTTTCCATCATTCCACCTAAGATCCTTCAAGTAGTTCTTGCCTTGATGTACATACTCCGCAGTAGATGCTATAGGGAGCCATTGGGAAACCTCACTACTCCATCAGAAAGGACCAGGCACTATGAGACGATGCTGTTTTCCTTTTTCACCTCTTCAGTCAGCAACACATAAAAGCTACACACAGTATTTGAAAGGACTCATTTTAACTTCCCTAAATACCAGCTGACTACCTTGTTCGGGTGAGAGAGGGCTGCAAACACGTTACTCACCACCATGACTCCCTATGGATTATGCTCATTTAGAAGCCCAGATTGGAAAAGGCACACAGCAAATTAGATAAAGGACCTGAAGTTTATCAGTAGCATCTGTGAGATAGCTATCAAACCTCAGCAGGAAATTTGCTTTACAACAGCAAAGCTAGATTTGATCTCAGGTATTTTATTAAACCAAAGCCACAACATAATCCTACTGAATATTAATATTCAGCTGATACTGGGAGAGTAAAACTAGAACATGTCAAAACTGCGACTAGTCAGTCCCGCCTCGACTCAGAAAATCCAGACTGCAAAAGCACTGGGGGTAAAACATTAATTAGCAATGCCAGAGTTATCATCCTAACAATTTAGGACAACAGATCCCACAGATTAACTGACTTCGCAACATCACCTTAAAAAACTATGTTAATGGCCTAGAAAAGTACAACAGTTCAGTCTCCAGGTGCATTAATACTGGGAAAATGCCATTTGCTGCCCCTCCTTACCTACAATAAACATCAGTCTCAAGAAATACATTACAGAACAAGTTGCTTTTCAAATATCTCAGTGCAGATACCAGAAATTCCCAGCACAAGTTTGTTAAAATGCAGTGAAAAAGACCAAGTAGTGAGAATGGGCCTGGAAATCTCACCAAACAGCAGAACTAGTGGAATTTCTTATAATTTTTAAATGTATTTTTATCCTTCTATTGAAAGACATCTTCTTTTAATAGGAGAAATATAGCCATCATAGATCCAGTGACTTGTCCAAGATCACACACAGGAACTAAACCCTATATATATATATATATATATGTATGTAAAAAGACCTTTATTATCTACCTCTGAGATGCTTCTCTCCTCTCCACTCTCTATAGGGAGCGCCTCCCAGCCATATTTTTCAAATTCCAGTTCAGGAATGTGGAATACAGCTCAGGCAGGAACAAAACCTTCCTGTGTTATGTTCTCGAGACCCAAGGCAAAGAGTCAGTGACTTCTCGGGGTTACCTGGAAGACGAGCACGCGGCTGCCCACGCAGAAATGGCTTTTTTCAACACAATTTTACCAAAGTGTGAATCGAGCCTCCGCTACAACGTCACCTGGTACGTCTCCTCCAGTCCCTGCGTGACCTGCGCGGATCGGATAACCGAGACCCTAAAGAAGAACAAGAACCTGCGGCTGACAATCATGGTAGGACGGCTCTTCATGTGGGAAGAGCCAGAAATGCAGGCTGCCCTGAAAAATATGAAGTCAGCTGGCTGCAAGCTGAGGATTATGAAGCCTCAAGACTTTGAGTATGTCTGGCAGAACTTTGTGGAGCAGGAGGAAGGAGAGGAAGCAAAGGCTTTCGTGCCATGGGAGGACATTCAAGAGAACTTCCAGTATTATGAGGAAAAACTGGCTGAGATTTTGCACTGAAGCTCACGTGAGTCAGGATTTCCAGTTGATCACCCATTTCCTTCTATTAAATTCCTCTTTTTAATTCAGGTTGTTAAAGGTGTAACCCAGAGCCAGTGTCATTTCCTGTTACTCTCACACGTACCTGGCTGGGTTTGCCTGTACCTGAATATTGAAAACAGGCAGTACCTTACCACTCCAAGAATTGTAGTACTGCAGTGGGCTCCTCCACCGCAGACAACTAACAGATTTAGAGCCTTTTTTTCTTTGTCCTCCACGTAAAAACCTCCAGGACTAAAACCCAAAAAGGTACTAGGCTCACTAGGTACAAAGAATACCTCATTGTTCCATGTCCACAATATTCAGGATACATGTGGAAACAGCGAGAGGAATGTAGAGAACAGGGGATTTCCTCCATCCCCCAAAGTCTAGCCCTAGGGAAAAAAAAAACAACCCACAACCAACCAGTAAAGGAAATGAGTTATATCATTGCAGAATTCCCTTGTTTTTTTAAGGGGTACTCAAGAGTCACTATTTAAGCCATTAAACACGAAAGCATTTGAAGCTTCTAACACATTTCTTTTTGCTACCCCAGTACCAATTCAGAAACGATCGATGGAGAGAGCTGTGACACTCGGGACATCTGGGACACTCCTGCTTTCTGAAGCTTTGATTCCAGCAGGATGGAGTATGAACTTCTGGAAGACTTGGCCCTGATGGGCTACAAATACATATATACAACACAGATCTGTGGTGTTTGGGATTGTTTTGGTTTATTTTGTTCCTTCCTCCCTGCCCCAAACAAACCCGTGTTGCCTCTGCTGACAGGAAAAGAGAAGGCAAGGTAGAGCGTGGTTAAAGCCTTGAGTGAGATGGATTGCAGAGGACCTACAGGAAAGGCCTCAAATACTGGGACAATTTAATGAGAAAAGACCTTAGAACAAAGCTGACAATTAGATAAATTTAGAAAGTACATACTTCATAAAAGTTAAAGAGAAAGGGATTTAAAATAAAAAAAAAAATGTTTTCTTCCTCTGTCCTCAATATCCAGGTGCAATTTAAATTAGATCTATTCTATTCTAAATTATTGATGGAACCCCAAGTACATGATTTCAAACACCTTCTCCCCTCGTTCAATGATGTTTGTGATATAAAACTGAGAAAAGCAAAGCGAAATAAAATTGGAAGTCACTGCAAAAACCAATAGCACTGTTTATTCCTTCTTCTCTATTTGCAAGAGGACCTAAATTTAATCTGACAAGTAAGACATCCTGGGACAGCCACATATGAAATATTTTGTAGCTGAAGAGCAGCGTGATGAGAAAGGAGAATTACTCTATGCCAAAAAAATTTCAAGAAAGTGTTGGAGACAGAGAGAATGGGCATATCACTTTCCATATAAAACAAGGCACAGGCCAAACAAGGCTCACAAGGGACCCTCAACAGCTAAAAAACTGAGTCAGATAAGGTTCATTCTTCCCATCAGTTCTTCACCGTGGTTTCTCCCGCACCGTCACAAGCTGGAACAGCGTTAGACACACACACATCAAACCCCTGACTGCACCCATCTCTTACCTCTGTCACCTGCACTCAATTCTGGCATAGATTTTCCAGGCAGAAAAAACAAGTGACAGTGAGAACACCTTTGTGGAGGCACTATGGATTTCATCTCTTTGCCACTAGGTTTAAAAAACAAACATAAATAAGCATAAGGAGTAAATCAATGAGGAGTCTCGGTGCCTGCTCTCCATCAGCTCAATACTCCAAATTCCTATTTGTCTTACTGAGTTTATTTTTTTTCCAGTTGTGTATTTAGCTACAGCAATTATCCACCAAAATCAAGTTTACAAAGTATGGTCAACAAACAGGGAGAGTAATAAAATGAAGCTCTTAAAGACACAAACAGGATTTGCAGATCTGCACGGGCAAAGAAACCACACAATAAAGATTAACCCACAATGCCAAGAACAGAAAACACTTCACCCATGCAATCCACAGTGAAAAACAATTAGGAACTATATGTTATACTACAATTTTCTCAACTGTCATATCCCATCTTTTAGGTTTACTCAATCCATCTGGCAATTTTCTGGGCATTCAGCATGAGAGAAATCAAAAAGATTTGTAATTATGGGAGGCTGGGGAAAAGTAAACATAAAGGAAAGGCAGAGTATATAAGAGTTCTTCAGTATCAGAACAAAGCTTTCAGAAATTAAGTGTTTACCAATGATCTGATGAACCAAATCTGTTAGCGATTTGCTTTTGCTATTGATCACATCAAACACCAACCTACATACAACAGCTCAACTACAAATGCAGTAAAAAAAGAACTAGGAAAAACAAACCTTAAACTCCATACTGTAACATTTTACAGCACATCGTTCATTCACGTGTGGATTCACAGAAAGCCAAGTTCTGCAGACTATACCGATTACACAGTATGAAATGCACCCACAAGGTGTCTTCACACATCTCCAGCACCCCCCTACAAACCCCAGAGTTCCTCTAGAATAAAGCCACGACAGACACAGGAGGGTTTTTCAAAAGGAAGGTGCTGTGATCTGACTAAGAGCTATTTATATAGTGTTGACAGCATGATTCTTAGCGAGTACAATCTCATAACAAAACATTGCATTTGTGGCCAGAACGTAGAAATTACATTTTTAATTCTGTAACGAACAAAGGAAACTGTAAACCAGATAGAATACTGCAAAACTTCTAAAAAAAAAAAGTGACAGGGCTCCACAGCTCATAATTATTAACCGTAACTACAAACCAACGAATACCTAAGCAGAGACAGCTCCGGTTTCACTCTGCATAGGAATTGCCAGCTCCAAGCAGAAGGCAAGTGCTCTGTGGAGGACCAGTGACATCTGGTGGCTTGCTGGGACAGACTGGGAACTCCCCGAGGATCACCACAATACCTTCTCCACAGGCTCCCTGAACACAACATCCCAAATTAGCTGCTCTGGAGCTTTCTGTTGTTGGTAAAAGCCGTTGCCAACAAGAGTGAGCTATGCTCAGGTGCAGAATGTGCCAAGCATGCAGTTCCCCCCTCAACAGTTAATGGGTCTCCACTCCTGAAAGCGGGGAAAAAGGGGCCCTCTTTAAACTCTTTTGCTCACAGACTGTAAACTGTGATCTTTATATCTGTGTCTTCAAACACTTGGTCAAGTATTGCTGAAACTTTATTCCAATCCAGGCCGTCAAGTCCACATCCAATCCTGGAAAATAAGACACCAAAAGAGCTGTAATGGCCTCTTCTGGAGCACACTACGAACAATTAGCTCTTCACGCAGCTACAATTTTACGTGGCACTAACTCAGCTCACCATAAATCAACGTAATGCAGTTAAAATAAGGAAAACAACCAAGCCCGTATGTTTTATTATCATTTAAACGCACTGGGAAATTCAAATTTCCTTTGCACAGCAGAAAACGGAAGAGAAGTGGATACTTGAACTCTTATTTCACGGCAGGGGATCATCTCTCAAACATCTTTCCATGCAAGGAACACTGAAGCACTTACACCGCAGTAATTAATTTTCTTACCTCGGCATGGAAATGTCAGTAACTCCATTGTTCAGACAGTGAGCTCTCATGGCTTCTAAGCTCTGTCGCATACTGTCGTATGTCGGCTTGTGAGAAACTTTCTTCTTCGTAATCTAAGTGAAAATGTAAAAGGTCAGCTGTGCCTTTAGCATGATCACTGCAAAATTTTCATTTTAAAAACCCTATTTCACTACACTCAAACTCCACTCTCAGACTTGCTACTGTGAAGGGAAAGAGACTTGGAAAAAGAACTACATTTCACAGCTTAAAATAGTGGAATTTGGCAGTTAGTTCTGTCAATTTAAATTATATATACATACACGAGAGTGTGGCTTCTCCTTGACTAGCAAGATTTGAGTAATACCAGTCACACTTCTTATTTAGAAGAAACTCAAAACCCCCCCAACTATTAAAGTCAAACCTAACAGTTTAGGTAGAAGACAATGCCTGAATAATGTCCCCCTCTTACCAGGTAGTAAATGTATCGGTCATCTCTCTGGAGAACTGCCACCTCCCCAGTCTTCTTTTCTAAAGTGAAGAAATTAAGAAGGTATTTTTAAAGCCGTTACACTCCACTGCACGATTCCCCCTACACCTCACGTAGCTTGGAATACCCTTACTGCTACAAATCAAGGTTTCCCTGCAGCTCCTGCATGTCCACCCCACATGTATCACTCACGTTGATCCAACAGCTCTTGAACTCCTCCAAACTTTTTTTTAAAAAGAACAGCTATGCCTGCACCCATGCGACAGTCCTCGCTGATGCAATGAGCCAACGCGTCCGTTGGGGGGCATGAAAAAAGGTCCCCTTTAACACATTTGATCTAGAAAACACCACAAAAAGAAGGGTAAATAAAAGGAAGCCGAGCACCAACTCAGAGACTCCTCAGGTAACAGGGAATCTGGCAGGTCTGGACAGTAAAGAATAAGGCCCCGAGTTTAAGATGCAGTTCACAAGCAAATGAGTTGCTGTGAATTATGGACCCAATATACAGACAACTATACTTTCTGCAACATCAGTTATGAGTATCACGTGCCAGCTCAGCAATTCATTTTACAAACGAAACACTTAAAACCAAAAATTATATAATAGAGAACACAACTGGATTGGTGCACATCTTCAGCACACTATCAGTGTGTCAGTGCTGGATAAAACAACACTCAGTTAAGCTCTGTGCTACTTTACAGTATCTGCATCACTAACATAAGCGTAAAAGCACAAAAAAATTAGCAGTTTCAGACACTTTACTCCAAAAAGCTACATGGCACAGCCAGCTGCCACGTTATTAGGGGGACAGGGAAGCCTTTTTACAGAGACACACATCACACCAGTAGCCCAGGTAACCCAGTTTCTACGCACTCTCTCCTCCTGATCCTTGGAGAAGTGGGTGGCCATGGTAACATGGGCTATAGTGAAGACTCCTCCAGCTGGAAATACGACAGAGAAAAACACAGATATTAGGAACCCCAAACCAGGCAATAAGCTGGTATGCCACAGGGTACAAGGCTGAGCTTACTTCATCTATGGGATGAAGACTCCCCTTAAACACCAAGGCACCCCTTAAAAAAGAAAAGGAGGTGGCCAGTAGCCCCGAATAGTGGAGTGCAAGCTCTCCCACTACAGCCCCACAACTCCGGCCCACGAGGCTCAAGGAGACCCCAGCACTGGGCCACCACACAACTAGCACCCAGAGGCCTTCCAACCTCCTCCAAGCCACCCCTGCCCCTTGAGGAAACCCTTCAGCAGGCCACACCCGCGGGTACAGCGTGAAGGACCCGCCGAGCCGAGGCTTGAGCCACAAAGAACCTCCCCAGCGCTCCCCACATCAGCCAACCCAGCCCTCTTTCCGCTCCGGCACGGCGGCCTCAGCGCCACACCAAAATGGCGGCAGCCGCCCGCCTCTCTAGGCAGCCTGGAGGACCGCTCTCTCTATGATACTCGCCCAGAACTTTCCGCAGGCCGACCTCCCAGCGCATGCGCACGATGCTCAGAGGCGGTGCCGAGGAATTGGGGCGGAGCCGCAGCCGGCGCTTACGCATTACTTGCCGCGGCGACCCTCAGAGGCGCGCGCACCGCCCGCGGCGCAAGCGCAGTAGGGGCGGGCGGGCGGGCGGGGCGCAGGGGGGCGTGGCCCGGCTCTAAGGGCCCGCGCCGAGGGAGGGGGCGGGGCCACGCGGGGCGCGGTGCCGCCCTGCGCCTGCGCCGCCCGCGCCCGCCCCCTCCCTTCGCCTTTGTTCGGGGTTGGGCGCCATTTTGCGCGGCGGCTGAGTGGAGGCGCTGATTGGGTTTCGGGGGCCGGTGGCGGAGCCAATCAGCGCGGGACCCGAACCGGGGGAGCGAGGCACGGTGAGCGCGAGCAGCCAATATGGAGCCCCCGAGCGCCGGCCCCAGCGCCGGGATTGGCGGGGCCGAGTGACCAGTCAGGAGGCCGCTCGCAGGGCCGGGGCCGGCCGGGGCCGGGGGAGGCGAGGGGACGGGGCGACGGGGCTCGGCTTTGCCGGGGGTGGTGGTGGGGACCCCCGGGGCTACCGTGATGAGAGGGCCCGGGATATGGGAGATGGCGGGGCGGTGGCGGTGGTGTGGTGGAGGTGAAGCCGCGGGCAGGGCCGCTGAGGGGAGGCGCGCGGCGGCGCCGGCCTCCCTCGGTGGGGACAAGGCCTTGCCCGTGCGGGGCCGCTGGGACAGGAGGCGGCAGGGCCCCGCCCTTCTACCGGCCGGGCGGGTGGGGGGAGCGGAGCGGTGAAGCCTCCCCGCCGGCCTTACTGTGACAGATGGGCCGCGGGCAGCCTAGGCCGCCCCTCCTCCTCCCCCTCCTTCTCCCCGCCTTGCCTGGGGGAGGTGGGGGGGAGGCGGTGAGTGTGCGCCGAGGGCAGGTTGCTGCCCCCCCGTTCCTCTTCCCCGTGGCTGCCGGTGAAGCGGGTGTGCGGGCCCCCTTCCCCGCCTCCCCTGAACGCACCTGGGCGCCAAATGTCGCCAGCCACGTGCTCCTCCGAGAGGAGAAACTGCTCTTTCTGCCGGTTTTCGCTCCTCCCGGAGCTGGAGGGCATTGCCTCCACCCGCCGAGGATGTCCCCAGGGTGAGGCTTTCAGCAATAAAATGAAATCGTCCGTGGGTGAACTCCCTGACTTGCGGGGTTGATGAGGAAGTCGGAAACCAAAATTTGGGTAGCACACGTTTTATTGTGCCGAGCAGCGGGAGATTGGACTGTAGCCTCGTTGTCCCTCCCTGGGCTGTTTAGTTAAATCCCGTCCTTGGCTTGGTGTGGGTGCCTGTCCTTCCCTGGTGTCCTTAAAGGATAAGGATTGTGTAGGTGGACTGGCAGGGTCTGCCCTGGGAACTTGGGCCAATTTAGTAACGTTTTGGGGTGCAGCACGTTTTAAAATGATGCTTTCAAGTTTGCTGAAGCCGTAGCACAGTTTAGTTTGTTCATAGCATAGCTTCTTTGCCAAGAGAACTGTTGTTGACGTAGCTGCTATAGCCTCCCATGTGTATAAGTATATGAATATATGCCGTTAGAACTAGAATGTAAAGTCATTTTTATGCAGACAAGGGCCTGGTGAGGAGGAGCCGAGCGGTGAGATCAGCAGGGGGAGGAGCTGCCATTGAAGCAGATGACTGATCTTTTAAAATTTAACTTTGATTCAGTAACGCTGGTGCTTTGTGTTTTCATGAAGGGAGTGAAATAATCCCTGGGAGGACTGCGTTCCGGCACATGTAAAATCTTCTGCTTGTAACTTTGGCCACAGCTAGTGAAGAGAGTCAGGATTACAAATATTGCTAATATTTTAAGTAAACAAGGCACGCACTTGGTAGGGGGGCTTGTGAAGAAGCATTCCCAAGTTAGAGCTACGCCTGCACTTGATTATTGGTTGTGGCGTCAAGGAAGCCAGAGAACTTTTGGCAAATACTGTTTACTGGCATCCTGTGCTTGCTATTGAAATACTTCCCTGAAGAATGAAACGTGGGAGCTGTTTTCTGGCAGGCCCATAGGCGTTTAGGGCAGCAATTAAGTATACAGTGCAAAATTGAAATGAGAACCTTGGTTGACAGCATCATCTTCAGAAAGAAACTTTATCTTTTATTCTGTGAGGCTGTGAAAAGCTGTTACTAAATGGGCCAAGGATAGTGTTAAAATTGCAGTAAAATGTACTGCTTTTTGGTGACTCAGATGATCAGTGTGATCTCCCGTGTTAGGGGCACTATTCCTTCCTCTGAACAAAAGAGCTCAGAGGGATGGAGAAGGTTCTTACATTATTATGGCTGAGTATTATGCCCCCTGTAAGAAGGATTCTTCTGGTCTGACGTGACTGAAAGGAAGTTGTAGAGAGGCATGTGTCAGTCTCTTCTCCCAAGTCACAGGTGATGGGACAAGGGGCAATGGCCTCAAATTGCACCAGGGGAGGTTCAGATTAGATAATAGGAAAAATTTTTACATGGAAACGGTTATTAAGCCTTGGAATGGGCTGCCCAGGGAAATGGTTGAGGCACTATCCCTGGAGGCATTTAAAAGACAGGTTGACATAGTGCTTAGTGACGTGTTTTAGTGATGGGTTATATCAGAGTTAGGTTGATGGTTGGACTAGATGATCTTAAAGGTCCCTTCCAACCCAGACAATTCTGATTCTGTGACTGGTTAATAGTTTATCTTTGTAGGTAACTGACATTTGGTGTTAACGTGCCAGAAAACAACAAAACATGAAATCATTGCGTGTTTTCCTAGCTCACTCCTAGGTGAGGAGTAAGTTGATGTAAAAATGAAGTGTTCTTAAGATAAATGCAAAACACTGAAGTACAAAGAATGTTTAAAAGTTAAAGAGCAGGTGCTGTGAGAGGTGTCATTACAGTAGTAACCACAGCAACAGTTAAAGTTGTGAATAAATATTGTTTGCATTGGTTTAAATACAAGGGGATCTGTTTCTTTCGTTGCTTTAGACTTCAAAGATTAAAGTTACAGGCTGCTTTTTCACTAATGTAGCTGGTTCTTGTTCAGTCAGAGTGTAAATCAAATACCTCATTAAAAGTAATAGTAAGAATTCTTCCCTTGTTGGTCAACTGAGAAGAGATGAAATGTGAAGGAGAAGGTGGTAATGGAACTATGTATTTTATTGCCACAGTGTGTTCTTCACATGTGTAGGCAAGGGTCCAAGAAATGGGAGGCAATAAAAGGATGGGAGCACTGAGAAGTCTGCTGGCTATTTTCAAATTCTATGGAAGTATGAAGAAAAGCAAGAGATATGAGGAGGGAGTGCTGCATAGTTGGGGAAGGAGAAACAGTTTCACTGAGCACTGTTCAGTTCTTGAGATGTAGTTTGGTTTTTATAACTAAACTTTCTATTTTGTGAGGTTTTCTTAGTGATAACACCCTTCTCCACCACCAATATGCAGTGCCGGCAACTGTCTGTAGCCCAGACACAGGTGCAAGGGGTAAAACAGGAAGAGAAACAGGTTTGTAGCTACTGATTCACTGAAGGCAATGACAGAATTGAGATACTTTCTGCTTCTCAGTCAAGTTATGTGTTCTTCAAATTACAATTCTAGTTTTGTTACTCACTGAAAGTGAGGTGATGTTATGAAAGAGGAACGTCCTTGATTAAACAGCAGCTTGTACTGTGTGTGATTTGACCTCTGTGTCAGCAGATGGTTTGCTTTCTAGCTACTGTACGATAATTCCAATCTTCAAACCTTGGAATAATAATCACACGGGGGTGTTTTTTGTTTTTGTTCTTTATTTTTTTTAACTTTTCTCACCAGATACGCAGACCGAGGTGTGCCTTTTAGCGTCGTGGAGCTGAAGCGCTATGGAGCAGTACACAGCCAACAACAACAGTTCCACAGAGCAGATCGTTGTGCAGGCTGGGCAGATCCAGCAGCAGGTATGGGAGGTGACAGCGGGTGAACTGGTGTTGCCAGGACCCAGTTACAAATCTGTTTGTATTTCTCTGAGTTTCTCAGAACCAACAAGATGTTTCACGACACTGCCTGGATATGTGTTTACCTGACTTCTGTCACCTGATCGGTGGTCAATGGTCTGACTTGACTTGAAGTCAGGGTAAATATGTTTAAAAGAAAAACCCCAAACTTATCAAAAAATTAAATTGCAGGTGCACAAGTTGCCAAATTTCAGTGTAGTGGGGAGTTTGCAAACTCCTACTGACATGAGGGAAGTAACAAATCCTCTCTGAAAATGGACTAAACAGAATATTAATCCAATCAGTCGCACAAGGAACAATGTAGATTTATCCCCCCAAATTGAAATAGGTTTTGTTGAAGCCCATAGAGGTTTTCTCCAGCTTTCTCAAAAGAAGTTTTTATTGAGCTGTTTTGGTTTAGAACTACAGGTGAATCAAAACAAACACCCAGTACAGGAACTGCAACGAAATGTGTAGCTTTGGATGAATTAACCCATTTTAGAAAGAAGTTTCTAGTTGATGTTATAATGTGCAGATGAGTAGGGCTGGGTTTTTTTGAAGGGCTTACAGATTTTTGCTGCTGTTAAGCTTCACCCATTCAGATACAGTGACGCATTTTCAGATGACCTGTGCTGCTGCTGGATTTTTTTCGCATCTTAGGTTTGTTTTAGTTCAAGGAAAGAGGAGTTTCTTGGCAAATAAATGAGCCACTAGATTATATTTTCACAGAGATACTCTTTGCTTTGTCATTGGCCTTTTGAGTGTTTGACAGCAGGTACTGGCTTCTTCCATTGAATTTAGTTAAGTTGAATTTTTCAGTAAGAACAGGATTGTACTTGAGGTTAAAAAATTATATATTAAGAATTATCAAAAATACCTGTTTCCAGCAGATAACCGATGATACATTTGGTTTAATTGACATTTTGTAATTAAAGGAGGTAATAATGTACTTTGGCTTGTTTCATTTTTATTATGTGCCCTTAAAGGCTGTGTTGTATTTGATGTGAAATGTTTTTTTTTTAATAATTATTTTAACAGGCCTGTTGTAATTCAGCTTTTAGTAGAGAGATGTCCTTCATCTCCCAAATACGAACACAGTTAACACAGGTTATTTTGGGACTCTTACTAAAGAGGCTAAAGATAGAAAAGGCTTTTAGATTTAACTGCAACCTCTCAAGATTGTCCTTCAAGGTCAGTGGTGGGAAGCCCTTGATGTAGGGGTGACACGGACGAAGCTTAGACTGTAGTCACCTGAGCTGCTGTTCTGTGCAGAAAGGAATTTATGGCCTTTGTTGTGACTAACAAGCCTGACAAAAATCTGGAACCCCTTCACAGTAAGAAACCTGGGCAGTGAAGGGAAACATTAAGCAGAAAGGTAGCAGTTTAAAACACCGAAGCTGAGATTTTTAAAATTCTGCAAAATAATCTCTCCTGTTCTTTGTAAATTATTTTTGTTTGGGATATTGAAGCCTGTCAGCACCATACGCAGTTTTGTTGGTTTCCATTCTGAGGTTTGCTAAAATTATTCACCTTCCTTATGTTCCAAGAAGTTTAAATACAGCCTCTTCCAGCAAAGTGTCGTTGTCTCTTGTCAGAGCTGTGCATTTCCATGTTTCAAGCTATTCCTGTTCCTATTCCCAGCAGCAGGGTGGTGTCACTGCTGTCCAGCTGCAGACTGAGGCCCAGGTGGCATCCGCCTCAGGCCAGCAAGTCCAGACCCTCCAGGTAGTGGTGATCTCTCTAATTGTGTTTGTGAGCACTGCATGACTCTCACCATCGCCACATATCTAATGCTGTGTTTTTTCCAGGGTTTGAAATAGGAACAGGAAAATTTGCTAGCAGTAGAATTCTTGCTTTCTGCTGGTTGTAGGGTTTGCCATGAAGAACACGGGGTTACAGCTTTTCCCTGGCTCTTGGGTGCCATTCATGAATTCCTGCTGCTGCAATTCTGAAAGTGAATAGTGGTTGAAATGAGACTTAAAAGGAAACAAAACATCAAGATGAGGAAGTAACAGTCAAGATTTCCTGTAGTTTCAGGGAGATTAGATTGCTGATCTCCACTGTGAGTAGTTCTGTGTCTTCTCTACGTGAAAGAGACGTAGAGGTGGTGGGTGACGTACAGGCTTGAAGAGTGAAACTTCTTCATCTATGATTAAAAAAAAACACCTGGGGACAATATTGGCCTCTGTGGGACTGAGAGAGCCAATTTCTTATTTACGTGTGAAGAGCAAAGGGAAACCCAGGAGAAGTAGGTATCCTAACAGTAAATACAGCCCAAATTGGAAAGAAATGCAAGGTGATTTCAAACCCTGATTTGTTTCAATGTGAAGCATTTTCTGTCTTGCAAACTTTGTCTCATTAGCTCAAGTAGGAGGCTTTTAAAGGAGTTGACAAACCCTGGATGGCTGTAGCAATTTAGTAGCTCACTCAGTGTTTTGGTTTGGTTTTGTTGTTTGGTTTTTGTTGTGTTTTTTTTTTTTAATTCTTCAGAGGAGGGGGGTTCCAAGAGGCTGGAATGGTGTACAGTTGAACACAGCATTTTTTATGTTCAGAGTTAAAATCTGAAAAGCTGGCTGACTTGAATTGCTTGGGTCACTGTGGCCTCCTGGTCATCGTCAAGTGTCCTCCCTCCCTTTTTTCTTTTTTTTTGCCTGCTCTAATACATTAACAAGAATCCTGGAATGTATCATTTTTCTTTCTGCTTATTGGCCATTGTGCTGCTGACTCTGCTTCTCCAGGGCTGACACGAGCATGCTTATCTCTCTCTCTCTGTTGTAATTCAAAACCAGTGCTACCGATCTTTGTTGGGGCCTTGTACGCAATAGTTACAAGGTTGAGGAACAGAACGGTGTCGCAAGGGGATTAGTGACCTGTAAAATCACAATATCCTGCGTAGGGCATTGATCGCTGAGGTTCTGTGGATGTGTCAGCGTATAATTCACTAAGGTATTTGAACTATGCAAAATAGAGGGTTTTTAAGGTAGTTCAGTATGTGCTGAAAATCCGTGCTGCTGTTTAGCCTGGAATTCTACAGTTATTGAAGAGTTAGCATTTGCTATTGCACGTTCTGGAAATTTACAGGTAGGAAACCCAAGAACTCAGTGACTTTTTATCATGTTGTATTGCTCTTGTTTCTAAACAACTCTGAGCGTGGTGAAGTGTGATTGAGTTCATGAGACTCGTTTCACGTTTAAGCTGTGGAGGTACAGTGTTTTCAAAGAGATGTTTTGAGGAGTTTTTGGGGTTAGTGGGTGAGGGTGTTTGAACAGACAGGTTTTCTTCTTGCTTTTTTCATTGGCCTTTTCCCTTGTGACCAGAGCCACACCTGAGCCAAGAGTCCAGACTCTTGTCCACTGTAAGTTTTTTGGGCCAAGAAGTGTCTGTTGCTCCTTTTTCTTTGCTCTTCCTTACTGAACTACATTTTGTGTTGTTACATTTATAATTTCATGTAATAGCCATGAAAAGATTCTCTAAGAACATCGCATGCTTTATGTCGGTTAGGAAATGGAAATGCTGTAGGCATGTAATTGGAGAGACTTGAAGCTACTTCAGAATCTCTCAGTGAGCATAGCTTATATCGAGCTCTTTCTCATTAGAAACCCCAATTAAAGATTAGTAATACTGGTGTGGATAATGAAGTTTCTTTTATTACACTTTGCTCTCAGGCTGTGCATGAAGATAGTTATTGTCTCTGGAAAATTTAGCTGTGCTTTTCATGCTTTATTGCAATTTGACTTGGAAGTTTTGGTTAGACTGCAACAGAAAAAGATAATTTACTAAATCCAGCAGCACATTGTGCAAAAAGGTTTTAGAAATGAAAGATATTTGATGCTGACTATGACCCCAGGTTAGTGATTGTTGCTCAGGTTCTCTGGTGGTGACCAGAGAATTAAACTAGGTAAGAATTCAACATCATGGGACAGCCACTTTGGGTTCTGGCTTCACCTCAGCAGATTTTTTCATTGTCCTGTTTTTTTTTTCTCCTATTTCCCAGGTCCAGGGTCAACCCCTCATGGTCCAAGTAAGCGGAGGCCAATTGATCACATCCACCGGGCAGCCCATCATGGTGCAGGCTGTGCCGGGGGGTCAGGGCCAGACGATCATGCAGGTCCCGGTTTCTGGAACGCAGGGACTGCAGCAGGTGAGAGAAACCCGTGTTTTATTTATGAGAAATTGCAGAGAACGAACCGTGATGTTCTCACCTTGTTAGATAGAACGTTTGCCTCAGCACTCTTAAAATGAACTGGGAAAGACGGGTGTTCTCCAGCTATGGATCTGGCAGTGAGCTGTGTGTTAAGAATGCAATGAAAATTCTTTGTATATTTGATTTTTGTATTTTATGGGATGGTGCAAACCTTTAAAATGAAGTCTGTTAAAATACAGCTGGAGTTGGTTTGGGTTTTTTGGTTTGGATTTTTATTTTAACTGGCCCTTGCAGGATAGGTGGGATCTGGTGCCTACTCAATTTATGGCTCCAAAAGAGATGTTTTTTTAAATTTATTTAAGAAAGCTTCTTGAAAATAACTCTTATGCTTGAGTTCATCTAATAGGTGATGGCTGAAGGTGAATTTAAATGGTTCCATTGCACAGAAGGTACAACTGTAGAAGGTATAGAAGGTGGATTTTATTAGAAGCAATTATTTTGAAATACTTGTCTAAAAGACAGTTTTTAAAGAGGAGCTCAAAGTGTGTTCCTCAAAAGCAGTGGCATAATGAAAGTGGTCTAGTGATGTGAGAAGAGGATTTAGGAATCAAGTTCAGCACCGTCTAGGAAAGTATACGATGTGTTGCTGTTTTGAGAGGTTTATTTAGCGTTTATTTAAAATTTCTTTTGTTGAAAAACAATGTATTTTGTGTTAGGATCTTTAAAGTCTGGTGGTTGGAGGAAAATTCATAACTTGGTTTTTAAGCACAAGCTTCAAACTGTATTCCAGTTCCTCTTTTTTAATCTAAGAAATGTTCTACGTTGGTTGAAAGATTCCTTTGCAAAACTGAAGGCAACTTTTATATGTATCCAGGAGTACTTCTCTCTGCTGGGTAATTAACATAAATCCATAAATCTTAGTTCTCTTTTTTACTTTCAGCAGAGTATTATTACTCCTAGTTTCATGTGAATAATTTATTTCTTTTGACCATTTTACTGTGTAAGCAGTAGAGAACTGCTAGGGCATAATGACACCAGCACGTTATGTCTCCTCTGTTCTGTGCAGTTGTGACTGCTGCGTCACAGGAGGAATGAACTAAAAAAAATCTTCATTTTAAAATGGAATGAGAGAAGAATCAGTGCTTTCTTTTTTTTCTTTTTCTTTCTTTCTTCTTTGCAACAGTAAATCATCCTCAGAGATGGTTTGGTGATGCTGAGGCCAAGGAGGGAGAAATAAGAGGCGTAGTTAATGTTCCTTTCTGACTCTTTCTTCCACAGATTCAGTTGGTCCAGCCAGGTCAGATTCAGATTCAAGGTGGGCAGGCTGTGCAGGTACAGGGGCAGCAGGGCCAGACCCAGCAGATCATTATACAGCAGCCACAGACTGCAGTTACTGCTGGCCAGACACAGGTAACTGCACCAGCATGAAAGGGTTTTCTTGAGAGAAACAGGAAGAGAAACTTGGCAAATGACTTAAGGTGTGGTTAAGTAAAAAAAAAAAAGGGGGAAAAAATAAAAAGGGATTATTCATATTGAGGAGAACATGAGAATAAATTTCCATCTTTTTGTAGTGTTTTCATGCGTAACTCTGGGGCAGAATAAATAGATTGCATGTTTTTATCCATTGTGTTTCTGTATTTTATTGGTTCGTGGTGTTTTTTGTCTATTTGTTGAAATTTGAAAACATGAAGTATTGCTAATTTCATACTTGCGCCATTTTGTGAAGCAGTCTAGTCATACATGGGCTTTTTGCTGACTCTTTTGTTTAGGACCAAAATTAAATTTCTGAGCAGAATAGTTCTCTCTTTTAACATGTTCATAGTGAGATGGGAAACCTAAGATTTGTTTCTTTCAATATTAAATACTAGACTGTTAGAAATGTGTGCTTTAGGTATTTTATCATGTTTCAGTTGGTTTGTGCTCCATCCTATTTCTTGACGCTGGTAATAAAGCAAAAGAAATAGATGCCTGAAACACATAAAATGCCATGTGTTAATTCAGGAATTGTAAAATTTGAAAAATAAGCAGTTTTTAAAATTTACTGTGTTCTTTGTTTTGTCTAGACCCAGCAACAAATAGCAGTTCAAGGACAGCAGGTAGCACAAGCAGCTGAAGGGCAGACCATAGTCTATCAGCCAGTTAATGCTGATGGAACCATTCTCCAACAAGGTATGAGCTTTGCTGTGAAAAGAATCAGAATTTCACAATATCTCTTTAATTGGGTTTTATTGCCTTGTAATTGTTGTCCAAGGAAACTGTGAGTTGGGATGCTGGTAGTGCTGTGATATGAGTTGTTGGCGGGGCGAAGGCGAGATGTTTATACTATTATACAGGAATTCAGGCTATGGTTCTTCCCTCACAAAATAAAAAATGGCACTTTCTTTGGCAAGGACTATTAAATTAGAAACGATTAAGTTTGCTCTTACACATGAGAGTAGGTGTTGTCTTACCTGACCCTGGGATTACTGTGCAGATAGAAATGCAGAAGACAGGAAATATGAGGACGAGGCGATTGAATTTAGTTACTAACTCGCAATGCTTTTTGAAATCGTTTTTCGCACGTTCTGGAAGGATGAATGGGTAAAGAACAGAAGCGGGACTAATGGTGTTCCCTTCTTTTTGTGTGCGTGTTTTTGGTTTGTTTTTTTTTTTTTTCTTCTTCTTCTTTTGTGTTTTATTTTCTTAAAGTTACAGTCCCTGTTACAGGCATGATCACCATTCCAGCAGCCAGTCTGGCTGGAGCGCAAATTGTCCAAACGGGAGCCAACACCAATACAACTAGTAGTGGACAAGGGACTGTCACGGTGACGCTGCCAGTTGCTGGAAATGTTGTCAATTCAGGTGGAATGGTCATGGTACGTATTTAACTTCCCATTGATATTTTTAAAGGTTGAGGTTTAGGATGTCTGCACACAAAGTGTTTTCTGAGATTCATGTCACCTGAATATGGTCACTCTTCTCAGGAGCTACCATTAGTTTCAAGTTTAAACACTACAAGTTTTCCGTTGTAATGGCCTGTGTCCTTTTGCGACCTGTGTATTCTGTACTTTGTTTTTTCCCCTAGCAGATTATTGAGTTCAGGAATCTAGAAACTGAAATTCAAAATAAGCTATTAACATATAACAGAGCTTTAAAAAGATTGAATCCGCTGTTGCTTTTCTTGAGGATCCCCAAGTATTTGTTTTTCTGGTTTATAATGGCCTCAAGCTGCACCAGGGGAGGTTTAGGATGGATGTTAGGAAAAATTCTTTCATTGCAAGGGTTATTAAGCCTGGGAATGGGCTGCCCAGGGAAGGGGTTGAGGCACCATCCCTGGAGATATTTAAAAGACAAGTTGACAGGGTGCTTGGTGACATGGTTTAGTGATTTTTTTTGTCAGAGTTAGGTTGATGGTTGGATGAAATGATCTTAAAGGTCCCTTCCGACCTAGACAATTCTATGATTCTTTAAGAGGGCTTTTCTGACAGTTCTTTTATAGTGTGATGCCTTTTGACTTGAATTTCATTTTGTCCCCACTAGGTGTCAGCAGCTCTGCAAGTAATATTTGCTTAAGAAATGCTCTGAAATTATCATATAAATTAAATAAGTGATAACCAAAAAGAAAGGGGAGCAATGGGCATGTCCTGTATGCTTAATTGTACAAGAAGCAGTATCATGGTCATAGAATTATATATGGTATTGAAATTTTACCATAATCAGAAAAAAAAATGAAGCACGACTGATACGTAATTGATTTGTTTAAATTTGTTCTGCAGTTTGAGAACAACTTTCAATTTAAGTAGGTGCGTTATCTGAACAAAAACCAAACACTTCCCATTATGAAATCTTTTCAATTACTTTTTTTGCATTCACTTTGTGTTCTGAGCAACAAGTACTAAGAACATACTTTCCTCTGCACAGATGGTCCCTGGAGCAGGATCAGTACCAGCTATCCAGAGAATACCTCTGCCCGGAGCAGAAATGCTGGAAGAAGAGCCCCTCTATGTAAATGCCAAGCAGTATCACCGCATCCTCAAGAGGAGACAGGCACGTGCAAAGCTTGAAGCGGAGGGAAAAATCCCCAAAGAAAGAAGGGTGAGAATAAAACTCAGATCTAATCACAGAATGATACGGGGTTGGAAGGGATCTCTGGAGATCATCTCCTCCAGGTTGCACAGGAACGTGTCCAGGCAGTTTGGAATATCTCCAGAGAAAGAGACTTCACCACCTCTCTGGGCAGCCTCTTCCAGGGCTCTGCCAGCCTCAAAGTGAAGAAGCTCCTCCTCATATTTAGATGAAACTTCCTATGTTCAAGTTTGTGCCTGTTTCCTCTTGTCCTGTCACTGGGCACCACTGAAAAAGGGCTGGCCCCATCCTCCTGACACCCACCTTTTAAATATTTATATGTGTTGATCAGATCCCGCTCAGCCTTCTCTTCTCCAGACTAAAAAGCCCCAAGTCCCTCAGCCTCTCCTCATAGGAGAGGTGCTCCAGGCCCCTAATCATCTTTGTAGCCTTCTGCTGTGCCCTCTCCAACAGTTCCCTGTCCTTCTGGATCTGGGGAGTCCAGAACTGGTCCCAGTGCTCCAGCTGGGGCCTCCCCAGGGCAGAGCAGAGGGGCAGAATTACCTCCCTCGACCTGCTGGCCACACTCTTCCTGATGCCCCCCAGGATGCCATTGGCCTTCTTAAGCCAGCAGTGTGCCCTTGTGGCTATGGTCATCCCATTGTCCACCAGGACTCCCAGGTCTCTTTCCTCAGAGCTGCTCTCCAGCAGGTCACCCCCAACCTGTCCTGGTGCAGGGGGTTATTTCTCCCCAGGTGCAGCACCCTACACTTGCCCTTGTTGAATTTCATCAGGTTCTTCTCTGCCCGACTCTCCAGCCTCTCTGGGTCTCGCTGAATAGGAGCACAGCCTTCTGGGGTGTCAGCCACCCCTGCTAGTTTTGTGTCATCAGCAAACTTGCTGAGGGGACATTCCATCTCTAATCCCGGGTTGCTCTATGAGAAAGGCACAGAAAACCACCTGTGCTGGAAAATGAGGACCACAATCTTAAAGTGTTGTTCAGGTTTTTTTTTGTTTTTTTTTCTGTTCATTAGCTATATCAGAATAATTTTTTGAGTCCCTTGGTGGCAGTCTGGCTTCCTTTGTATGCTTTTCATTGTTGAGGATGTATGGAGCTGCATTGCAAACGGGCATTTAACTGTAAACACCTTTTCTTTGGGGAAGGATGTGGACTGAGTGGGCTTTTCTAGCACTCAGGAGTTTCCCCCATTGGCAGTACTGAACTAGAAATGGGCTGGTCTCTCATTACCCGCTTCATATTGTTACAGAAATACCTGCATGAATCTCGGCATCGTCATGCCATGGCCAGGAAGCGGGGAGAAGGTGGACGTTTCTTCTCGCCAAAGGAAAAAGACAGCCCTCATATGCAGGCGAGTAAAATTGTGGCACAACTGCCATTTTCAGTTCCACTTCAGAGAGGTGTCTTTGTATTGTTTTGTTTGTTTTTTTGGGGGGGCTGGGCTCTGCCCTTCTTCATTCTCTGCCTTTGCATTTATGTTTCAGCCATTGGAAAGAAACAGTCTGTCTCCCTTCTTGGAGACAGCAAGTGTCTGTTTGCCTTGTGTAACTAAATTATAATAATATTGATAGAAATGTATTCACTTTGTTTTGCAAACAGAGAATACTTGTATTTGTTTGTCCTAAGAAATGTAGTCTTTTTAGCCTTTCTGGTTACATACCAGAAGTACTTACTTGTATTTTGCTTTAGGACATGAATTACAGGTACAGAAACCTTATCTTTCATCTGATGGAAAATTAAAAACTGTGAATATCTGATTTGTGGCTGCATGTTGATTTACATAAAAAGTGCAAGACAGGTTTTCAAAGGAAGGGACACAATAGAATAGAACTGGCAAATTCTGTTGTTGATGAGTGCTTTAAAGCAGTCCTGTGGCTTTAGTGGAGTGGAATCCTTCCCAAATACTCGACCAGTGCTAGGTCTTCCCTGTTGCCTGAAACAACACATTACTAGGAACGATTTAGATTTATATATCCCATTCTCTTACAGTGGCCTGTAAAACCCAGGGAAAATAGGACGTGGTCAAGGAAGAGGGCAGGAGTGTCTCCTCTTGATAGTTTTCTGTGATTCCTCTGCTGTTATGGAAAAATGCTGATGTTACAACACGGTATTTTGTATCTGTAGGATCCAACTCAGACCAACGAAGAAGCAATGACACAGATGATCAGAGTCTCCTAACCACTGCTTCAAGAAAAAAAGCAACTGATGGAATTCCCATCCCTCCTGCAAGTCTGTCCTTCCCTTCCAGTGTATCAAGCGAGTCTTTCCATGGGACAATCGCCGAATCACAGCCTCCCCTTTTCTACAGAACAAGCACCACGGTTTCAGTATGTGGTTGAGATTTTAACCGCAGTTGACTCAACAAATGGGAACTTACCAACTTTCTTGGTGTATTCTTCTGATCCAGCACAGGGATTTCAGAGTCTGCCTGCTCATGCCTTTCTTTTGCTTTGAAACATCTCTCGTGTTAAGATTGGCCGTGGGTGAGAGCATGCCCCTGACTCGGTGATCAGCAATAACTCTGGGCCAGCAAAAACCTCTTGGACTTCAACTCTTCTGTACTGAGACATGATCAAGTTTTGAGCCACCAGCTCTGGTCTGGCTACACCACGGTACTTTTGTTTTCCCAGCAGAAACTCGTTATTGACATCCGCTCCTTACACCTTCTGGCTTTATTGTCAACTGAACTGGTCCCTGTTGTTGCATCTGCGCTTCTGAAACTGGCAGAAACTGAAGGGGGTTCTTTTTCAGTTCTACCTTGTAAAATATGTAAACAGCAAGCTCTTCCCTGGGAAAACTTCAGCCATCCAGTCCCAATGATAGAAATATTGCAAGATGATTGCAGGACTTGATATGTTGTATATCCGTTCCAAGAAGGAAAAGAGGAGAGGGTGATGTGAGGTTAAGGATTTAATTAGGAAAAGCAATCTCTGGGTGTTTTTTGGTATGTTTATTGGCAGTATTTGTTGCTTTAGAAGAAAAGTGGATGCTAGTATGAAAAAGATTAAAACTTCTAATTGAGTCTCTTCCAAAGGATTTTGTTGGGGTTTTTTTTAATCTTCCTTCTAACCTGCCAGTCCAGTGCACGGTTCCTCCAAAAGACATAAATCTGTGATTTCAGACTGACCGTCTTTGTGATGGTGTTTCTTGATGCCTGTTCTAAATCGGTTCCACAGTTCTCTTGTTCTACACAGTGAGAGATTGTTTCATGACAGCAGAAGCATAGGGCAGCTCAACTCAGCTCATCCCCTTGTAACTGAAGGACTGTTAGACAAATGAAGGCAGATATTGATGAACCTTTCAGGCTTTTTATAGACTGTCCTCTTTAAATAAAAAAAGGGGCACTTAATGAAGGAGAAGTACTTACATTTTTAAAAAAATTATTATTTCATGACCTATAGCTGGCTTCTGGCTGAATATCTCGACAAAACATATCTTGATCTGTAATTCCATAGCTCATTAGAGATTTAAGCTTGCTCCATTATTACTAATTTGAAGTTTGGTGATGGAAGCTGTAGTTCATAAGCATTTTAACAGTTGATTCTTGCGTCTTTTCATTACAGGCTTTCTGTGTATCACCTGTGTGCTATAGTACCATCTCTTCCAGTTTTTGTGTTCTGTAAAACATAAAATTGCACCGTGGCAGTTAGAGGTGGGATTGGAAATCCAGCCAGGTGTTGTTGCTGAGGGAGGAGATAACGAGCATGAATAGGTAAAGTAGTAGGTGAGGTGTTTCTGAGGAAAGCATCCAAGGATGGGAGAGACTGGCTTAAATTCAGTGAACTCTTTTTTTGTATTCACTTGAAAACAAAGGAAATTAAACTTGAAAAATACAACCCATATTATCTCCCTTATATGTTTTTCCCATTTACTGAAAGCCTATGACTAAGTGCAAAATGGAGGACAAATTAGTAAGGACAACTGGGAGGATACAAAACTACACAGCCTTGAAAACTCTATTTCTTTGGATAAAGGAAAAAAATACTAGACCGAAGAGTATGAGAACATAAGGAGTGCAAGAGGAGGGAGCAGATTGTTAGATTCTCCATTGCCACTGGGCAGTCTTGGAGGAAGAGCACCCCTGTCTGGAGACTAAGGATGACAAGGTTTAGGTCAGGCGTCTGTGGAATCACACAGCAAAGAAGAAATGCAGGTTTTGTGTGTGTGTAGTTAGGCAGCTGGATTTTCTAAATTGAGTTCAGTTTATTTTCTTTCTGAATTTTTACTTCCATGTTCTTACTGTGGCTGACATTGGTGAGAAAGAACGGTTCAACACTCGGTGGCACCTTCAGCTCTGGGAGGAGATGGCTTAGTTCTTGACATGCAAATAAACCTTTCTTTTGACTTTGTCTTAAATTGTAGGAGTAATCCAACTCTGCTCAGAAATCTTACATTAGGTTATTTTTTTTTTTCCGAATGATCCAAAAGGCATTGCTTACCTCCATTGCATTGATGGCATCTTTGGTGCCTTTGGTTGCTTCCGCCTTAAAATACTTGGCTGATCAGAGCACGGTGCTTATTTTCTTCAGTTGGCAACTACGAAATCCTCATTGAGCATTTCTTGTGAGGTCACCCGTTTCAGGAAATATGTAGCTCTCTTTTAGTGAAGGAGTAATGAAACACTTGCTTTAGTTGAATTTGCAGCATTATTGTAAATAGATTTTTTTTTTTTTGGTAGATCATCTGTACATTTTGTCAGTGGGTGGAGGAGTATTTCTGTGCTGGAGTAATTCAGCTTCTCTGTAACGTCTCTGCTCTTCGGCTGATAGCTCAGCTCTGGAGAAACCCCTCTGGAAGTCGGAGGTTAGGGAAGCAAGGTTATTGCTCTGACATAGGTATTATTTTTAATGAGCAATTACTTCTTTTCTTAAAGAACTTGTAAACTTATTCAAACAACTAGAACTTTTTTTCCCCATTAAGCCCTTCATATCTAAGTTCTCTGATCCCTTCTGTAGAATGTGTATTAAGAGCTATGGATTTGTGTTATGTAGAAAGTCTTATTGTTAATACTTTAAATAGCGATGTGGAAGCCTGAGTGCTACTGTCATATTTTTTTCATTTGCTTTGGGTTATGTGTATTCACTTCTAAAAGTAGTGTTTGCTTGGTGAGATTGGAGTTATCGGTCAATGCCATGTTACCAAAAAAAGTCTGCTTTATTTTCCTGGGCAAATTTGTTAAATTGGAGATGTCATCAAGTTCAAAGTCCTCTAGCAATTATATGAGAATTCTATGTGGATTGGCTACACTTGAGCAAAAACTCCCCTTTGGGAGCACATAAAAGAGTGGATGAGGATAAAAGAAGGGGCTCGGGGAGAAGGAGAAACATGGTGGATTGACCCAGAGAGCACTGGAGCCATGAACCGATCAAAACCCAGTTTTATTTGAGTGTAAAGAATGGGATGTGGAAAATGGTCTTCAAGTGATGCTAAATGGCTTTAAAGCTTTGCATGTGAAAAAGGGGGGGGGGGGGGAGTAAAATCTTTTATTTGTGAATGGGTGTGGGAGGGAACTGAGATTAATGTAATGTAAGGCAAAATTTGTATATAGTTAAAGTTTATAATTTTTTTTATATGATGCATTTTTTCAAGTGTATTTTGGTCTTTAATAGATGCAATTGTAAGTACTGTGTACACTATCCAGCTAATAAAAATTTATAAAGGGAGAACAAGCTTTAGCTCTGTTTTTCAGGCCATCTCCTCTCTTCAGTCAAGTGGGAGCTGTGACATGGGAGTGGTGAGGGCAGGTGGTGGCTGAGACACACTTAAGCTGTTGGTGAGCCTTCCTGCCCTCCATGAAAGGAGGGAGAAGGGGAGATAGCTGGGTGCGCCTGCTGCATGTCTGCCCTGTGCTGAAGGGCCCAGACATCTTGGTGTCCCTCTTTCCCTTCACCCCAACCCGCCATTTTGCTGCCTCAGGGGATTGCTTTGCCCTCCCTTGGGGCTGGACTTCTGGAAACTGATTGGCTGAGGAAAGCTGGCGTGTCCCACTGCGGGTGCTCATTGGATGGGTGTTGCTCTGGGTCTTGTCTGATTGGCTGGTGAAGAGGGCCTCAATCTTGCCCTGGTGCTCTCCCTCAGAAGCTGAGGTAGTGCCTCAAGATGGCGGCTTGGGCGGTGGATTGTTTGAGGAAGGATGGAAGGAGGCTTTTCCTCTCTGCTCTGAGCCCAGGGAAGCTGCTGTGACCCTCTTGGAGTTGGGAAATGGCTTCACTGAGATGAAGGAGGGAAGGAAGGTTGCTTTGAGCTGGCCAGTGTTGCTTTTGTGCATCCTCTGAGTTGAGGGAAAATATTCGGTGAGTCTCAGCTGAGAGCAAAGAGGATGCACAGCAATTGTGTGGAAAAAAAAATTCCAGTTTGCATCATTAAGGGAAATATGCCTAGTAGTCACACTATGTCCCTTCCATATCTTAGCCAGCTCCTGGATATATCTGTTGGCATAATCCACAGCATGCCTCTGTGACGTTTCAGTCATGCTTGCTGCAGGATTTATTGCATTGAGTAATTATCTCTGGAAGGCCATGCAGAAGAATCCTGTGATTATATAGAAGCTACCCTGGAGCACAGGGAGTGCCCTATGGGTGTGGTGATGGGATCTATACTGGGTGCATAAGTCTAAGAGGTGACAATCCATGTTACTCAAATGCTCTTCTTTCTAAGACATTCATTCCTTTATATTCGTGGTTACCTTCTAGGAACGCAATTTCATTTTGTCCCCAAAATCCCAAGTATCATGTCATTATCTTTTTTGGGCAAATATGACTGAATGTATACTCTTAGAGAGTGGTTGTTTCTTGTGTTTTGGCAGAAAAGGAAGTTTTCCTCTTAAGATTATTGGGTAGGCTTTGAAAGGTTTAAGAGAGAGTCAGTTTCCATGTCTGCCTGCTCATCCCTCAGACATGCTGTTTCTTCCACCCATGATTGCTCAGGATCTCTCGGCAGCATTGCAACTTAAACATTGCCTATGATAACGTAAATTCTTTCATGGAGGCTGAGATCCTGCTCTGTTGGGCAATCTTAGTGTGGTATCAAGCAGTTTCATGTTACAGTGTTGTTGAAACAGCTCCTGTGTGTGTTTACAGCTTGCAAAGCTCTTTGGGTTAAAAGCAGCCGTATGATAAAAGCAAAATACTATGTTCTGCCTTTTCTTCCCTGTGTTTTGGGGATTTGCACCCGTTTAGAAGAAATATGGTGAACTTCACAGGTTCAGTAGCTATGCACTATGTTCTCCAAAGAACTCTACTGCTGTTCTGGGGGCCTGGTTCTGCCCTCAGTGGTGCAAAAGCACCTCTATATCAGCAAAGATTGGAAGCACACCTGAATATCACCAGCTGGCAACAAACACAACAAAAAAGGCAAGTTTTACCCTGAACACAATTGTGTGTGTTTCTTCTGCAGTGGGTGTATTAATGGTGTTTTGCAAGTGAACCAGCTGAGTGATGTCTTCACATTATCTGTAAAACAGCTTGGAAGTATGGAGTGAGATGTTTTTAGCTACACTGGAGTGGTCCCAGAGCTCCAGTAGTAAATTGGTGTGTATTTCTAATGCTAGTTATAATGGGGCATAACTCTACCGCTTAACTTAAGTGTCTGAATTAGGGGTATGGTGTCCCCAAAGGTGAGACAGAAGACATGTTCCTGCAGCAGGCAGTCCAGGGCATCCAGTTAGGTCCTACTGGTTTTAAAATATCTTGTGAAGATGCCTTTTTTCCCCTCTGCTGAATGTACAGCATCTGCCCTCCTAACTCCGGCACTGTTGATACGTGCTGTGGGCCCCCCCCAGTCAGAGGAGGTCCTGAAGAAAGCTGGTGTGGTTTTCTGTCGCTGTGTTGCTGGCAGCTCTGCAACCACGATGAAATGTGGAAATGCTGGAAGTGTGATTGTTGGCAGAGCAGAATAAATCCTCAAGGACCTCACAGCTGAAGAGTGGTGAATGCGGAAGAGCATGAAGGACAGTGGCCCAAGGGAGGAAGCAGGCATTGTAGGGCCTGGAGGGAATGTCCTCAGCACATAATAGGTTATCTGATTACAAAGCCACTCAAATATTGTTTTTTACAGCTTTTTGCTTTATTCTTAATTTGAAATTCTGTTCAGTTCCCTAATAAGAGCAGGAGTGCACTAACTTAAAGCAATATTTCACTTTGGAGAGAAGTTCCTCTGCTAATCTCGGACTAGTCATGGTTGCCAGGATCTTGTCCGTTATTGCTGAGTTTTTCTTTCTGGTAATCAATATTTTGCAATTGCTAGGCATGGGAGAGAAGTTAGAAAATTGAGAACAATTGAACAGGTATTCTAAAGTGAATAGAATAAATAAAATTCATTCAAAACACTAATGTGAAGTGACTAGGGGTGGTAGGCTGGGTTTTCTCTTTCTGTAGAGAAATACTTTTCTGATTGTTTGTACTTGGAGGAGTTAAATACAATCATTTGCTCCAAAAATATTCTCATGTTTCAGTGACTTCCAGAGGAAAAGGAAAGGTATGAATGAGTCAATTTCATTTTGTGTAGCAGGAGACTCCTTGGTCTCTGTAGTTTACAGTATATCCAAAATTCAGTTTACTTTCTCATTTTGCTTTCTGTGGGTCTTTCAAAACCTGGATCAGAATTGGATGATCCTTTTCATTTCTGCCTTTTGCTCAAATCTCCCTGGCTTCTTAGGCATATGGCAAATTTTTAGCCAATTTGCGAAACTGCTACTGGAAAGCACTTCAATGTGTAGCATGAATGTGGCATTAGTAAACAAGCACCAAAGTCAAGGAAATACAAAGTTATTTCTTTGCAAAAACAAATAAATAAATAAGTTTGGGTTTACATTTTACACCCACCTGTTCAAGCTGAAGACATTTTATACTACAAGGTAGACAAGTGTTTTTCAACAAACCCCTTGTTTACTAAAAGATGTCAAGTGTGTGATTTGTCTCTCTGAAGTCTGTGAAACAACTGCTGTGTTTAACATAAAGCAGATTCTTTACGGCTTTGCTGACTTAGATCTTATCAGGGTGGGCAATATATAATGTTTCATAAATGAGTATTAAAGTGAGCTGTTGAAGAAAGTCTAAAAGGAAGCATTGTGTTCCTGTATCTCACAGCCCTTCCTTGGCTGTGGCACAGTATCAGCTGCTACCAGAGAGAACCAGTTTCCTGCATTCGGGTTTATAGTTGCCGGTCATTTAAAAATAAAGCTATTTGGAAAAAGCAAATATACCATAGCCTTCACTAGATTTGCTTACCAATAGCTGAATTGTGATAGTGTACTATTAGAAAAAAGTGCAGCTGTTTTTTTCAGGGAAGGTTTGTGCATCACGTCTCACCCTTTCAGCTGCTTTCTGCCTTGCACCCCATATGCATCCAACTGCAGCAATGGGTTACAAAGGGATTGTTTCTAAGTGCAGTTCAGAAAAAAAAAGCCCAAGGCTTTGTGCTACTTTGTTTAAGTGGACCTGTTTTTCTCTTTTTCAGTTGCAGAATGTGGAGTTGTGACTCTGAAGATAACAGCATATTCCACAGCTCCTGAGGAAACTGAATTGCCTGGTGGTTCTTGAGCCTGGGGAAGAAAACTTCTGGTGAAGACTGTATGTTGCTATCTATAATATCTTTAGGTTTCATCTGAGGTTGGTGCCTTATGACCACATGTATTGCATTATCATTCAGTTCCCCATCTGACATTCTCTTCACTTTGTTTCTTCCGTCCTTCTGAGAAACCAGGAAGAATGAGAAGTTAAAAAAAAACTCAGCATTTTTATTACTTCTGAATATTGGTCTTAGTTCATCTACAACCAGAAATATCTTCTCCTCATATCATGGAACTGGGGAAGAGGGAAGAGGATGCATGGGAAAACGGAATGTGTGTTCAGAGAAGTTTAGAAAACTTCTCTTACACAAACCTCTACTTCCCTAGATTAAAGGGAGTAAGTAGAACGGTGCAACAACAGTTAACACACTAAATATTTAGGGTGATTGCAAATAGCAAAGTATGCCTTTGTTGAGAACCTTTGGTAATGTTACTGAAGATTCAAGACCAGTTAATTATCAGCATTATATATTTGTTATTATATTCATTTTTCTGAGTACTATAAACAAAAATATGCTGAAGGACTGTGACTTAAATAATTGAGTTACGTTGTGTCTGCTTTGCAACAAGATGTCAGGCAATCAATCAGGAAATACAGCCAGCTTTAGTCTGCTGATGCCCTCCATGGCAGGGACTGCTGGGAACAGATCTCCCTTACAACAAGGGCGATGGGACAACAAAGCGTAGGGGCAGGAAAACTAGACAAGAGGAGTAGGGACCTTTAGCTGCTTGTTAAATATGATATTGTGAAGTTGCACAAGGAAATTCATCCTGTGCTGTTCACCCCTAACAGCGGGTTAGTGCAGCTGAATCACGGGAATGGGATCAACCAGTTCCTCAGGTAGGAGCTGGGAGTTTTGTTCAGGGTGCTGGGTAGTACCTGTTATCAGCGTATCTAAATGAAAATACCCAGCCAGAGAGCTTGTAGTAAGTAGCTGGCAGGATGGGAACAGACATACTGTGATTCCAGTTTTCTTCCCTTTGGGTTGTGGTCCTCTGGTGTTTTTCTCATTCTTGCAAAATATTTGATACTTGATTGCGCGATGCCTTGGAAAACCTACTTATTTGGTGATTTTATCATATACAGAGGGACAAATGAGATTTGGTTCCTGCTTTCTTTACAAGTTTGGCTCCTGTGACAGATCAAAGGGAAAGGACAGCTCCCGAAGGAGGAGAGTTTTGTGGAAGGTATAGGCTAGCCATGAAAATTGATACCGTTTTAGAGAATGGTCTGAAAACTGAGTTGCTTATTTGAATGCTGTTAGAAAGGAAACGTCTTAGAAACAAGGTGTGTCGTGTGATTTGCCTCCACACTCAGGTAATTCAGTCACATCAGAGAAATCAAAGAACAGCTTCCACTAAGCTGAAGAAGCTTAGTGAAAGAAGCTGAAGCTTCTGTTCTTCTGCCTCCCATGCCGGCTAAAAGCAGAAAAGGAAGTAAAGTGTTAAAACACACGGAGAAGTTTACTAATGAGCAGCGGCAAAGAGATGAACTCAGGTAGAAATTCAGGCAAAGATTCCAATATTGCTTGGAGTCTGTTTCATCTGCTGGTGTAAATGTAAAATCTCATTAGTCAATGCAGTCAATCCAGACTCCCCCTGCAATTTGTTTATACCATTAGTATGTATCAAAAATCTGTTTAAAAAAGGAAATTCAGGGATTATCTGTGTCTCAGGAAATTTCCAGGCTCGGAAGAGAGCTCTTTAACATTGACCTGTAATCTTTCTTGTCAAGTGGTAAGAAATTGCTGACTTTCAGAAAGTCATTAATTCTTTGATTAACTCACCCAAAACTTTCAGCATGATCCTACTGAGTAGTTTGTTTCTCCCCTGGAAATGGCTCTCAAGATGATAGTCTCCTGAGTCATTAAGTCAGAACTTTTTCAGCCACACTCTAATTATTCTTCATGTGAAGTCATTCATCATTTCAGTCCTTCCTACTTTAACTATACTTTGATCAGAGTTCCCTCTGATAACAGGTTGACATCTAATTTGGGATACCATTTTGTACGAAGTTAAATGCTGAAGTTTCCCAATTTGCCTGTCACAGAATAGGAGCAGCAGAGGCACAGGGAGTCCCTTCTTTTTGCAAATAGCCTTACAAGTCCTAAAGACAATCGAGTGGTGATTCATTAGAGGGAGAAAAGATGGGGGAAAAAAATCTCCCTAGTGGTGTACATCTCACCCAACAAAGGAGCAGAGCTGACTTTACACTTATATGCCGGTTTTATATCCCTCGTTCCCAAAGCCAGTGGTGGAGAACCATCCCTGCGCCATCACAGAGGTAGCAGATGGCTCTGCCTGGCAGATGGTAAAAGTTCTTAACCTCTCAACAGGTTAGAGCTGGAACTGGGAGCCATACCTCCCAGCTAGAGTGATTCCCTTGGTTTATAGCACATCTAGCAGGGCAGCCCAGGAAATAATGAAGCTGGGTTTGTGTTAGTGCCCCTGCAATGGTGTATGGGCTAAATTACTCTCTGCAAATAGGCAAAATCAGTTTAGACAGAGCACAGCCATGCATTACCTGATCTGGTTTTGGGATCTGAGCTGCTGTTTGTGTGGCTGGATGTGCCAGTCTGCCCAGCTGGCTCAGGACAGTTCTGTACATTATAAAGACAGTGATATATTGGGTGACGTATTGTGATGTGGTGTATGGCAGCTCTTTATCATGAATCCACACAAAGTCAGATAATCAGTTGGATTTTATTTAGCTTTGCAGGCAGTGCAGGGATAAGAAGTGTGAATGCCCTTAGGTTTGGGGTCTTCCTGGGAGACCTAAATCCAGCTTCACTTTGGGGAGTGATGAATAATGCTCACACGTTGGTAACATCCCCTTGAGATGGCATTAAAAACACAGGGATAAATACAGAGAGACAGTTCAGTCTTTGTTTGCAAAATCATTTGAGAAATGAGGAAGCAGGTTCAGAGCTGCATGTAGACTTCATGTTCCTTTCTGTTATGTTCTGCAGTCCCTTATGCCTTTCCACGGTGACTGTTCACCAAGGATCCACACTGTCCAAGGCAATTTTGGGGAACTGGCCTTCCTCACCATGGAAAGACATAATGTCTCACCTGCACTGCTCTGAGATGACATGAAGTTGATGGGTCTCAGTTCAGCCCCTGGTGGAATGATAGTGGGGATGCCTGTCTGGAATAACTCTGCCTGGTGGTGTGGTGCAGCAACTGGCAGTGATTGGAGAAGAGAGCAGAGCATTGCATTGCCAAAAGTGTGTCAAAATTTCAGTCTTTAGAGAGTGGAGTGTCAGTTAAAAAGCTGATTTCTAGACAAATAATACTGTCTAGTTCTGGTTATATTTCATGCTTTTGTGGGAAGCATTTGAGTCATGTGGGAGACCTTGAAAAAAGTTCTTTAACACTGATCTTCAATGAATCAGGAGAAGTTTCTTGGAGATTTGAGACAGAACCACGTTTTGCCATTTTGTGTCTGTTTGTGAGTTGCTCAAGATATGGTTGTTGAGATGTGTTATCTGAACTTCTGCTTATGTTTGCTGGTGTATCTGTAGTTTTATTTATAACAAATAATTTGCCAGTAGCTGTACAGAGCAGCAAAGTGTTTTTCTGGCCTAGCAATGAGCCAGGGGGAAACTGAGCAGAGCTCTCTCATCTTTGCATGCCTGGGGAAGCATCTCTGCACATAGATAAGTCTGTGTTGGATCTCTTGACAGAAAGACTTAGTTTTCTTCCTTTCCCCCAGCCCTCAATCCCATCCTCTTCCATTAGGTTCAAGTGTTACTGGCAGAATCTTCTCAGTTCAGTTGTGTTGGAAAAGGTTGGTCAGTGCCAGTGAGAAGAGGTCGTAGCTGGTGACATTCCCTCTCCAGAGTGGTGGGTTCATTGATGCCTATGTTTATTAGACAATCCTTTTTTTTTATAGCAGGTGGTGAAGCTTTGCCTGCAGATGCTTCTTGTTCATTTCCCTGGGGATTCCCTTTGGTTTAGCTCTAAGCAGTGCTGTTCCAGGAGGGGCTCATGCCATCATGTGCAAGGTCACCAGTGAAAGGGAGGACCTGGTGCTCATTTGGGTTCTGCTCTGTTTTTCTGTTCTTCCTGCTCATGCCAATGATAAAGATCAGCACAGCCACCACAAATTTCATAACCAGGAATCCAGCAATGATATAGAGGACAGTGAAATCAGCTTCAGGAGGGATGCTATGGGGAATCATAAATACAACAATAAAGCTTAGCCATGAAGGAGATGGTTCAACCTTTGGAAAAACCTCTTCTAGTATACAGTGTGAACATGGTAATATTGCCTGCCAACAGGCAGACCCTGCCTGTGCGTAACAGCCTGGGAGGTTAGAACAGCTATAATGGGTTTTAACTGCAAGGTGTCACACACAGATAAATTATGATCTACTGGAGTTACTTTGCTTGGAACTGAAGTAGTGAATTTCCTGGATTAGGGCAAAACGGCTGTTTAGAAAGCACACAGCAGCTCTGAGAATTGTCATGGATTAAGAAAAGGTAGAGAATACACTTGTGGTGATATTTCTGTCAGCTTCAAGTGGGGTTGCCAATGCTAATCTGGTTTAGTCCTAAAAAGACTAGAGATCGCAGCATGAGGAGTTCTATGGCTTACCTAGAGATGCCCTGCACAGCCCTCGGCTCCTCTGGCATTTGGGTCTCCAGGACAGCTGATGACAGAAACAGAATAGTTTATTCTGCAGTTTTTTCTGGATGGTATTCACCGGTGTCACCAACACCAGTGCCCCAGCTAGGCATAGAGAACCAAGGTGAGATTGGTCACCGGGCTGTGTGCTAGAAGATTAATCTGGGTAGCAATAATGGGATGACGTGCTAGATGTCCTGTAACAGTGAGGTCATGTTGCTGTAAAACAGGAACTAAAAAGAGGCAATGAAACACTACCTCCTTAGAGTAAGACAAAAGTAGATGTTTACTAAAGTGCAGCCATGGCAGCTGCAGACACACATGAAATTTAAGTAGAAGCTCAGAAACTCCTGAAACTCAGAGCCCCAGGACGTACCTGTCAGCACTTCCACTTGCACTTTCCTTAAGCTGTTTGTTTCCCCCAGGTAGTTACTTTTACACTGGTACAGCCCAGCGTCCTCCTTCTTGAGTCGCTTCATGGTCACTGTCAGGACCCCTTCGTGGACATTGTCACTGATGGAGGTGGTGCCATTCCTGTTCTTTAGGAATGGCAGCCAGAAGCGTCGGGCGCTCACCACATGTTGGCACTTGGTCTTGTCGATCAGCTTGCACCAGCTCTTTTCTCTCCACCGCTGCTGCCAGGGGTTATAGGTGCAGTTGACAGAAAGGGTGCCCCCCTCTATTCCATACACCACAGTGATGTTCTCTGCAGCACAGGGTGCTAGGAGAGAAGAGGAAGTGCTGAGCCAAGACTCTTTCATTTCTAGCCCTTACCGCTATGTTTATGCTAAGTGTCATTTTTCTCTTTTACAACTCTAGTGATGGCTGCTGCCAGCTGTAGGGCTGTTACCTGCCTGCTTCCCCCGTGAAAGATACAGCATGCTCAGATTCAGAGTCTTGGTTCAGACATTCTTGAAATATATCTGTAGCCATCCCTCCAACTGGTGGTTATTTGGCTCTTGCCAGGCATCTATTCTTGAGGGGGGCAGGGGGGACTGAGGGAAGGAGGAGGCATCAGCTTCATGAATATTTGCAGATTTTCTGAAGCTCAGGAAACTTCCCTTCTGGCCCTATGGTGACTGCTCAGGATTGCAATCTGGAGCTCAACCACATCACACTTCGTGCAATCATTGGGCTCCTGCCCAATAAGGGGAAGCAGTTTGTCAGTGTGACTGGGGTATTAAACATAAACTTGCATTTTCCTCTGGTCCTGAGGAGCATGAACCTGGGCACTCAGGTAGATTGAGTTGGCATCAGGCAAGCCGTCTTGATTTTTAAAAGCTCTTTTTACAAGGCAGCTTATAAAAACATAACTTGATCCAATGATGACAAATTGTTTTTGTGCCATTCTCATTAGACTAGTCTTGCCGTGACACCCCTGATTTGCAACACCCAACCAGCGTAGCCTGCATAAGGCAGCTTCCTTCAGGTTTTGGCTGTGAGTTTCCATATAAATAAGTTCACGGATGCAGGTTTGGCTCTGCAGAAAGGGTCCTTTACAGTGAATGCCCATGAAGTTTATTCCCATTTTAAGGCACTTTACACAACCAGAGAGAATACAGCCCTGGGAAATGCTAGAATCAAAGTGACACCTACAAACCAGTGTCCAACTGGCTATTCAGGAGGTTACTTCTTAATTGCACTCCTGATTTCTAAATCCAAGGGGTTAACAATTTTTTCACCCTATCTTTTAATATCTTACTAATTTTAAGCATATTGATAAGTGGTCTCTGGCTACTTGGGTTTTTTAGTTACATTAGTTCCTTATTTCTAATTTCTATTCCTCTTTATGGTAGGCAAAGGCAGAAGGGACAGTCTGAGCTATTAATACTTCCAGAGTGCAGTGCAGTGTGGTGTGGTATTTGTGAAAATCTCTACTTCTAGTGAAAAAATTGAGGCTAGTGTCTTCTGTGAAGCAATAAGTAACGATGGAACAGAATTTAATTAAAAAGTGGACTCTTATGAGGACTTTGTGATGGCTGAGCCTTTTAATTACACTGCTTATCATAATTTCAACCATTCTAAGTGAATTGTAAACTAAAAAATCTGAAGCTTTTTCAGGTTTGAGTAGAAGGAGGCATAAAAATGGGTCTGTGCTCTCCAAGTATCCAACATCTACAAGCTTTTATCCCCATATGTAGCTTCACTCAGTTGTTCCAGTTAAGTCTTACCGCACTGCATCTCCGGTCCTGTCCCATGCAATCTCTCTAAACATTTTAACTCCCTTTCCTATTTCTCTTGTGGACCCCTCCTCGCCCCCAGTTCTGCCCCTTCATTTCCTGAAATGGCCCAGGGTTTTGGATTTTGGTTTTATTTGGTTTGGTTTTGAAACAGCAGTGCAAAAAATCTCAAATCATGGCATTTAAAGATTTGCTGATGCCCCTGTGGAAAACTTTGTGTCATTATCTTTTCAACCAATTCTGCTGACAGATCTTTTACTATTTGTGTTCATCCTTCCTTGTTGTGTGTTACTGAAAAACGTATAGTGGACTTTTTTCCAAACTCATTCTGATTTTGGGGACAGGTTTCTGTGTTCCCAGAGCCTGATTCTGTCATCTTTTTATGCACTGCTGCAAGTATCAGATCTCCAAAGTGTGGCTGGAGAGAGAAGGCTGCCTAGCTGGGTCCTGTGCCTTGTTTCTCATCTCAGCTAAAATTTGCTTTCCAAGCTGAAAATAGTCAAGTGCCCAAGAGTTCAGAGATGTCCCCTTCCTTGAGTTTTATTTTCCTCCTATTGAACCCTGGCTGCTGCAATTTACATTCAAAGCCCACAAATACAAACAAATAGGATTTTGTAATTTCCCATTTCACTCTGGAAAGGCACAACAAGACTTCTGTCAGCAGAGTTTCCTGTTCTGACTCAAAAGGATCCCTATGAGAAAAGCTGAGCTCTTGGATCACTGCTGGCCCTTAGGTAAATTAAGGGAAAAGAACAAACGCTGGGGAAGGAGCCCAATATCCCTGCAGCATAATTGAGGGGGAAGAATAGAGTGCAGAACACGCTGCAATGCTCCAGGTTCCCTCTCCTTGCATTGCATCGGACCTTGCAGTGTATAGACGGACATTCAGGCTCTTTATCCATAATAACTGCTTGTATTGGTCTTCCAGAGAACTACATGCTACAAAGAAGATACCTTTGCATCCGGAAAAAGCTACTTTGTTTCAAGACCTGTGCAGTCTTTTCCTGTAGCATTATCAGTAATCTACCAGGTGCAGGTAGAGACTAAGTTTTGCACCAATCCTTTACCCTGTCTATTAACTGAAACCCAAGGCCACGTATGTTTCTTACCTGACAAGAAGACAAAGAAGATGAGGTGCATGAGCTTCTCCATGTCAGCTGAGCAGAGAAGGGGACAAGAGAAGAGTCTGGAGAAAATTGAAAAGGGCTCTTGCCCAAGAGCAGTTTGCTTTTCCCCCCTCCTTGCTCTGCCGGAAGGAATGAGCACAGGAACTTGGCATCTTTTTCATCCTGCATATTGAGCAATTCACCAGGGACGGGCATCTCTCTCGTGGGCTGAAAATTCAGGCATCAGCATTGCCTACTCACAGCCACAATTTAGTCTAGAGAGCCCAAAAGAGAGCATCATGTGATGGCCTGAAACCATGGTACTGGAGTCCCGCTCAGCTCAGCAATGATGCCTGTCCAGCCGAGCAGGCTTTACAGCCAAGCTTTGCATGGGCTAATTTCTGGAAAGCCAAAAGGGAAAGGGCAGCTCTCATCAAGAGTCTGCAGGTAGCTCACTCAGCATCATGAGGGTGAAAGGAGGGCAAGGACAAAATCTTATGGGTTATTTTGAGAGGAAAGAAGATTTAGAAGAGCCTGCGCATGAAGCATTCCTCTCTGACATGTAACTGAAGACAGGAAGACAAGGACACTGTGCTGGTGATGCTGTGAGGTACTTTAGATGAGCAAAACAGGTATCTTTATTTTGTACCTAGCAGAAAGGACATAAGAGCAAGGATGGGGGCTTGATTCAGAGCCCATCAGTGCCATACTGATGCAGTAGTTCTGGACTGCAGTTAACGGAGCCCTCTTTAGCATTAGCAAACTGGTATGCTATGGACGGGTTACTGGTTTTTCTTTTTTGAATTTATTTACTCTGAGATCTTCCATGAAGACCCTGGCTTCTTAACAGATGTGCTTATCTGCTTCTTAACAGGCAGATAAACCTGCAGGTTTATCCATTCATAAATTTGCTGCCTTTTTCTTTCCTCTAATTAATGTTTAAGAAAATGGTACCTTACATTATCAAAAGATTCTCTGTGAGACTTACTGATTGCAGGTTTGGTTCATTCTTGCTCCAGTGAGCAGGAATTTGGTTTCTCTTTGATAAGAAGCATCCGTCTCCCTGAAAATGTCTCTCTTGAACTCAGTTATTTTCTACTATTATTCTTTTCACAGTTTCACCCAGTATAACTGACTGCATGAGTAGCAAATAGTTCGGGGAGTCTTGGGCTAAATGAACCATTTCCAGAACCATTTTTTTTTCTATCTTTCATTTCAAGTTAAACACATCAACAGTCACAAAAAGGAGACCAGCTTCTCTGCTGCAGCCATAGCAGGATGAGCCTATTGGATGTGATTGGCTTGTGAACAGTGGGGGTTCAGGCCCCTTTCATTTGCCACCCTTCTCGGCAGAGCTTGGGGCAGCGGAATAAAATGCAAGGGGTTTTGGTCTTTTTGAGAAATTGAGCTGAGCCCCAGCAAACTCATTTCATATTGCTTACCACATGACTGCTAAATAAAGGCAGCAGTATTTCCAGCAGAGATAAGGAAGTGAGCTCTCCCATGAAACTGCACACGCATTTGTGGTCTCCTGTGACTTTAGAAGAAGCCACGAAAGCTTGCTTTCTACATGTAACATCTTTGTCAGTGACATGGACAGTGAGACTGAGTGCACCCTCAGCATGCTTGTCGATGACACCAAGCTGTGTGGTGCGGTCGACACACTGCAGGGAAGGGATGCCATCCAGAGGGACCTGGACAGGCTTGAGAGGTGGGCTTATGTGAAGCTCATAACATTCAGCAAGTTGAAGTGCAAGGTCCTGCACATGGATCAGAGCAATCCCCAGCACAAAGTCAGGCTGGGCAGAGAATGGCTTGGGAGCAGCTGTGAGGAGAAGGACTTGGGGGTGTTGGTGGATGAGAAGCTCAACAGGGCCCAGCAACATGCACTGGTAGCCCAGAAAGCTCCTGGCATCCTGGGCTGCATCCCCAGCAGTGTGGCCAGCAGGGCACCGGGGGCGGGGGATTCTCCCCCTCTGCAGTGCTGCCTCTAGCTCTGAGGCCACCAACATCAGAAGGACATGGACCTGTTGGAGCAGAGCCAGAGGAGGCCATGGAGGTGCTCTGAGGGCTGGAGACCCTCTGTGTGAGTACAGGCTGAGAGAGTTGGGGATGTTCAGCCTGGAGAAGGCTCCGGGGAGACCTTTGAGCCCCTTCTAGTCCCTAAAGGGGCTCCAGGAAAGCTGGGGAGGGACTCTGGAGCAGGGAGGGGAGCCCTAGGACAAGGTGGAAGGGTTTGACCCTGAAAAGAGGGGAGATTGAGATGAGATGTGGGGAAGAACTTCTTTGGTGTGAGGGTGGTGAGAGCCTGGCCCAGGTTGCCCAGTGAAGCTGTGGCTGCCCCATCCCTGGAGGGGTTCAAGGCCAGGTTGGAACTTGGAGCAACCTGGTGTGGTGGGAGGTGTCCCTGCCCAGGGCAGGGGATGGCACTGGAGAAGTTTTAAGGTTCTTTCTACAGAAATATTCAGGTTTGTTTTTTCCTGCTTGTCTTGATTCCACATTGTCTTGGTTTAAGCAGCCAGTTTGTATGTTCTTGGGGAGCAGAGGGTCTAAGACAGCAGGGCAGCCAGGACAAGTTTTGTTGAGCAAAGTAATGGCTTTTGATTAGGACATGGCAAAAAGATGGGGCAGTCTGCACCCATGGGAAGCCACACTTGTAACTTCAGATTTCAACTGCTGCTTCATTCTGTTTTCAGTGTACTGACTGAAATAGTTCGAAGACTGCATAAATATGTGGTGACTGTGGATGACCCTGAGAGCAAATCAGTCCTCAAGCTTGGAAAGAATTAAGTTGTCTAGAGGGTACAGTGCTGGAGACATGCTGAATCCATCCCAAAACCCTTTGCATTCTGTAAAGGGACACTTGTACACACACTCAGTAGCGTCATCACCTTCATTCCCTCCTACCCCCATACTCCAGCGTGAACACTCTGTTTCTTGATCTAAAGCTCAACATTTAGTTTTAGTTTGAAAGTCTCTTACCATCTTACTCCTTACCTAAACCGAATGGCTTCAAGCTGCACCAGGGTAGGTTTAGACTGGACATTAGGAAACAATTCTTCACAGAAAGAGGGGTCAGACACTGGAATAGGCTGCCCAGGGAGGGGGTTGAGTCACCATCCCTGAATTTGTTTAAGAGTCATTTAGATGTTGTGTTGGGGGATACGGTGTAGGGGAGAACTTTGTAGAGTGGGGTTGATGGTTGGACTTGATGATCTCAAGGGTCTTTTCCAACTTGAATGATTCTATGATTCTAAGCAGACTGAAAAATTTAGGTTATAGGGGAATTTGCATTATGTCTCAAAAAGAGTATATATTACTTATATACACCATTGTCGTTTTGTAGCTACAAGACCTTCTAGTGCTCAGATTCATAGAGCACAATGCTCAGATTGCAAAGTTTGCAATGCATTGTGTCAGTATGTTGCAATACACCCTCAAGCTATTTGCCTTCAAGGCAGATGCTGGTTCTGCTTATTCTTACAATCCAGTGCATATTTCCCCCACCCAATACATGGCAAATGGACCGGCTCACAGCAAGGTTAGAGTTTTATCCCTACAGCTCTGGAATGAGTTTGCTTGGCCGTAGTAGCTGAACTCTTAGGAGTGGGACAGAGTTTCTATCAGTGAACATAGTTGAAATACCAAACCCATTAATGTCCAGATGAATATATTGCTCTTTTTCAAAAGGTCAGTCCTCCACACATGCCTCTCCAAGAGAGTCTGTGTTTTAATTGGACTGAAGAAAGCAGATGCACAAGAGATCATGAGTTTTACCCAGCAGCTCCGTCTGAGCTGAGAGAATCTACACACTTGTGGTAAAATTCTCTACTGGCCTCTAATAGGAGCAAGTTCCTAAAAATGCACAGGCAACATACACATGGCAGCAAAAACTTAGGTCTTTCCCCAGTGTCCACCCACACACCTTCTACTCCCCATTCCCACTTCTTGTTCCGATTCTTTTCTCCCGTTTCTGGATTGTTTGGGGATTCTGTGCTTCAGCCTTTCTCGTTCGTCGGTAACTGCTTGAGTGCAACAACAGCATATTCCACATTTTCATCTTGGGATTTCCTGTAAGCCTGACTTAGTTCGACATTGCAGTAGAGAGGAGCCTCAGGGCTGAGTTGGGATTTATGGCTCAGGGTAACGTATTGTAGGTCTTCGCTGTCATTCTTGGGACTTTCCATTCTTTCAGTTCTGTCAAGCTATGAAAAGAAAGGGAAAACACTTCTTAGCATGATACAGTGCCAGGCCACAGCTGTTTTCAAAAGAACAAGGTTTTCCCAGGAGGAAAGGAGAAGCCATGTGAAAACTTACTTTTGGTCATGACAGAGATGAAAGAACAGAAAACTCTTTCCTTCATCACCTCTCCTTGATACAGGTTGCAATCTCATTGTCTAGCCTTGGTTTCTAGTCTTTGAGACATTTCTCAGAGATTATAAGAATTTGCTCCACTGTTTTTTTTTTTTCCTGATGGAGTTTCCTTACATTAATTACCCCCCTCTCTCTCCAGCTAGGAACATTCCTCTCTCTGTGACATTGAATACCATTTCTCTTCCTGCTCACAACCAAAAATGAACACTAGATCCTCATCAGATGGGTCAGTCTGCTCCTCACACACTATTGGTAAGGGATGCAGGTACAGTTTGGGAAATCTATCATTTTCCTTACCTGTGCTGTGTCCTCTGGTTTGTCATAGATGTCCTCTGCTTGTCTGTTACCTTTGGAATGAGCCAAAATCAGAGGTTTTAGAAGTAGAGAGGTCCATGAAATTCCTGGCCATTGCCTGTGCTTCAGGAGTTTTGGAGAAGGCTGTGGGATTTCCTAGTGATAGAAGCGATGGCTGTGCCAGTGGGACCCATTTACCCTGAATCTGGTGAACATCCTGCTCTGGCTTTAATTCTCCTCTGACATGTTAGGAGGTGTCCTGTGCAGAGGCTAGAGGCACATGGTTTGGCCTATTGTGAGAGGAGATCACAGCAAGAAGCCTGCCTTGAGGCTTCCCAAGCTGCACCAACCTTATCTTCTCCAGGGCACTGTGAGTTGGGAACAAGCTTGCCTAGAGTGGAAAGTGGTAGGCAGAGAAGGCCCTGTTTAGTACAGACTAGAACATTGAGGCATCACCAGTCTTCACTTACTTCTCTTCAGCTGCTTGCGCTGCCTGACGTACAGTGCTATCGTGCTGGTAAGTGACAGGATGAGCAGGATGCCCAGGACCCCAGAGAGGATTCTGAAGATGTGCACATCTGAGCTGAAACCAGGAGAGCAAAACCAAATTACCAGTTAGATGGTAGCACAGCATGATGCTGGCACAGCTCATGACCAAACAGTGGCCAAAGTATGGGACAGGAGTAGCTCTTGTACACTAGCTTTTATGTACTTGGAAAGAGGAGCTAGTTATCCAGAAGTAATGCTATCTTGATTTTGCTACCTGGCCGTGCCTTCTGAGCTTTTCCTAAACTATTCCCCAGGATTTAAAAACAAGCCACTGCTCAAAGTTCAGAGTACAACTCCAGGCCCTCAGCAGCATGTACTGCCTTTTCCTCTTTTGTTTTGCTGTTCATGGTGCGCTGGAGCTATGTATGACTGTACTCTTAGGTGCTGCTGTAGTGTTGATGATAGCAGATGTCAAAAGAGGAAGAAAATCCTTTATGTTTAGCTGCCTGGTAAAAAGAAGAATAAAGTAGCAGGCAAGGACTATTTCATTGTTAAATATTCATGGAATTAATATGGATAGTCTTCAGAATGCACAGAGCCTGCCTAACTCGGGAAGACAAGTGTACTATGGAGGAGACATTAAAACTGTTGTCTGGGTTCAAATTAGAGACTTTCTTTGGGCCTTACCTTGGTGGTGGGGAGTTGCCAGAAGGGGTTGGTTGACTGGGGCTTGCAGTACTCGACACAAGTGTTGGAGCCGATACTGCAATCACAAACATTTTTTTTGCATTTACCAGCTAAACTTCCCTGCCACGGGGAAGATATGGATATAAATCTATGCCCACTGGGATGCCAGCACAGCCAAGCTGCCCAGTCATTGAGCAAAGCAAGGTAAGGACCAAAGCTTGGGAGGGGGGGCAAGGAGCTGAGCAGGAGCCCAACACAGCGTGGCCGAAGGAAGTGCTGCAAGTGCCAGCAGAGATGCTCGATGGCAAAGGTCTTCAGGTGGCAAAGAAATATGTGACAAGGCTGTGCTTAAGCAGAGAGAGGCTTAGGAAAGTAAGCAAAGAGCATTGTCTGTGAAGGACTCAGCTGTAAGAACTGCTTCTGGAGCCAGATTACTTGGGCAGAGCTGTGTCACAAATTGTGTAGGGTCCTGTCCTCTTCCTTTGGTTCCCCAGGGACCGTATGATCCAGGGGCTTAGCCATAAGACCTGGGAGGCCAGGAGGAGGGAGGGCTGGTAGCTGCAGGGCCAGAGCAAGAGCAAAAAATGGCTGGCATGAGGGGAGTAGTCTACAGAAGTGCCCACTGTAGACCAGCCCAGTACTGAGCTGTGGAAGCTGCTTCTGCAGCCCCTGGCTGGGACCAACAGGAATCATTTGTGAAGAGTTGGCCCCATTTGTGGGACATCCTGGGAATCTCCCCTGAGTCTTGGCTGGGAGCAGACAGAGCAAGAAGGGCCAGGCCTGAGCTTTGGCTCCACAGGTCCAAGTGGCAGCCGCCAGTGTGTCTGCCAGAGGCACAGACAGACAGAGAGGGAGACATCAGCTGTATGGTGGCAGTGCTGTGCTCTTTTGTGCCATGGCAGAGGAGGTAGAAGCAGCAGGGTGGTGAGGCTGAAATCTGCCAACAGGCATGGTTGGCTGGTGGTAGGTACTCACTGTTGGACACAGAGAGCTTAAACTCCATTATCGGGGTGAGACGAGAGCCTCTGTAGGCTGCACACTGGTACACGCCGCTGTCCTGGGCCTGCAGATTGCGCATGGTAATGGTGATGGTCCTGTTCTGGGTGTCATCCTGGATCGATGTTCTGTCTTCCAGAGCTTGGGTGTTACTACGTGTTGAAGGGTAATTTGTCCTCACCACTTCTATACACAGAGTCTGACTTTCTCTTTGACACCAGTATTTTATCTCAGTGCTGTAGCCCAGGGTGCCGTAGGGACACTGCACAGAGAGAGTTTCTGACTCCCACTTCCACAGCTCTGCAAAACAACACACGTGGTAACTGACCCATGAACGGGCACACGGGCCCCCACCCCTGGCCTGAGCTGGGCACCTGGGCCAGAGCCTGCCCTGGGCAACTCCCTGATGTTGGTGGAATTGGTCAGGGCAGGGCTGAAGTGGGGCAGGAGAAGATGGAACCAAGAGGGGCTGCATGGCAAGCGGGGTTTGTGGGGCTCTGTCACACTGTGCCTGTGTGAGTGGGGAAGGTGGGGAGCAAGGCTGGGGAGGGTGGGGGGCTGTGGCGCTCGGAGGAGGCTCTTGGCTGTGTGGGAGAGGGGGAAGGAATGATGTTGGTTTCTGACAAGACTTGAGTTTGTTTGAGGAAAAGGTACTCACCCTTAAAAACAATCAGTGAGATCGTCCTGAGGGCAATATACCAGTTACTGTTGGAAAGGTAAGCACAGGAGTATGTGCCTGAATCCTGTGCCTGGAGGTTGGTCATGGTGATGGACATGCTGTTATACAGATGGTCATCCTCTAGTGTAACATTCCCCTTTGTGGCCTTGTTTGTGTATGGGGATGGTGTTGGGTTGGTTGTCTCCACTAAGGGCTTGCATTCGTCATCTCTCACACGGCACCAGGCTTTCTTCTTCTGCTGGTAGTCAGTTTGTGCTGTGTAAGGACACTGGATATACAGACTGCTTCCTTCTGATCGTCTCTCCTCAGCCTCAGGTTCTTGGGTTTGTAGACCTGCAAATGGCAGATGTGGTGAGGGAGAGGGGAGCTGATGCAGGGCTGCCCACAGCCTCCCGGTGGACATGGGGAAACTGCCTTCAACCTTCCTCCATGGGCACTTGTGGCTGGAGGAACTCCAAAAGCCGAGATTCAGTTCTCCTTCTAAATTCTCCCACTTGGAAATGGGACTGTAGATTTGTGGTGGGCTGTGCTGATGCTTGAGCCAGGACCACTTCTGTGATTTCAAACTCAGGATCTGTGGCTTAAAACCCACTGGTATGTAGGTGCTGGAGTTGTTGGACCTTAAGCCTAAATGGATGCATGTGTGGTGCAGTGTTTGGTGCTGCCCCAGCAGCCCAGCCCCTTGTTACTGCGCCTTGTGCAGGGAAAAGGGAGACCAACCCCTCCCCACGCACGGGATGGCAGTGGTGGGGCTCAGCCATCGCTCAGTGAGTGGCCGGTTCTCCCTGGCAGCTGGGTGGCCGTTTGCTCTGAAGGAGCCTCTGCCCCAAGGCTTTACCCACCAGCACCGAGCAAGGAGCTGTGAGAAAGGTGGTGATCGCTTGAGCAGGGGGAGAGGAAGGGACAGACAGAGAGGAAAATGGAGGAGACCAAGGCCTGTGCAGTGGCAGATCCCCGAGAGCAGAGGTGACCCAGACGGACGGTGCAGATCATTGTGCTTTGAAGGGCAATCTGTGCTCACCACAATTTATACCCAGCCTGACCCCTTTGGCACCAGTTGTTTATCCCTGTGCTGTTCCCCAGGGCACTGTAGGGACACTGAACAGAGAGACTGTCCAGCTCTGTGAAACAGCACATGTGGTCACTGACCCATATGTGCGGGGGACACGGGCCCCCAGCCCTGGCTTGAGCTGGGCACCTGGGCCAGAGCCTGCCCTGGGCAACTCCCTGATGTTGGTGGAATTGGTCAGGGCAGGGCTGAGGTGGGGCAGGAGAAGAGGGAGCCAAGAGGGGCTGCAGGGCCAGCGGGGTCTGTGGGGCACTGTCACGCTATGCCTGTGTGAGCAGGGAAGTGGGGGAGCGAGTCTGGGGAGCGTGGGGGCTGTGGGGGTCAGGGGGAGACGCTCGGCTGCGTGGGAGAGGAGGGACAGAGTGTGGGAAGGAATGGTGTTGGTTTCTGACTAGACTTGAGTTTGTGTCAGGAAAAACAGAAAAGGTACTCACCCTTAAAAACAGTCAGTGAGATCGTCTTTAGTAGAATATAGTTGTTACCATTGGATCGGAGAGCACAGGAGTATGTGCCTGAGTCCTGTGCCTGGAGGTTGGTCATGGTAATGGACACGGTGCTATAGTAGTGGTTGTCCACAATTTTAATGTTCCCCTTTGTGGCCACTCTTGTGTGTGTGTATGTTGTTGGGCCACCGGTCGTTTCCACTAAAGGCTCACATATTCCGTCTTTCATGCGGCACCAGACTTTCTTCAGCTGTTTCCCGGTCTGTGCTGTGTAAGGACACTGGAGAGACAGAGTGCTTCCTTCCAATTGTCTCTCCTTGACATGAGGTGTTTGGGCATGTAGACCTGCAAATGGCAGATATGGTGAGGGAGAGGGGAGCTGATGCAGGGCTGCCCAAAGATTCCCGATGGACACGGGGAAACTGCCTCCAATCTTCCTCCACGGGCACTTGTGGCTGGCGGAACTCCAAGATCTGAGATCCATTAGATCCATTTCTCCTTCTAAATTCCCCTGCTTGGAAATGGGACTGTAGATTTGTGATGGGCTGTGCTGATGTTTGAGCCAGGACCACTTCTGTGATTTCAAACTCAGGATCTTTGGTTTAAAACCCACCGACATGTGGGTGCTGGAGGTGTTGGACCTTAAGCCTAAATGGATGCATGTGTGGTGCAGTGTTTGGTGCTGCCCCAGCAGCCCAGCCCCTTGTTACTGCGCCTTGTGCAGGGAAAAGGGAGACCAACCCCTCCCCACGCAGGGGATGGCAGTGGTGGGGCTCAGTGACCCCTCAGGAGCTGGGGGTCGTCTTTACGGGACATGGGGACAGGGCAGAAGGAAGGAGGGAGGGCAGTGTGTGCCCTGGGGAGGAAATGCTCAGCCTGTTCTGGGCCTGATCTTGCCCCCAGCCGCCTGCAGCTCCTCCATGCTGCACCCTCGGAGGATGTCCAGCGCCTCAAGGGTGCGAGGCTGTGCTGCCTTGGTTCCCCAACCTGCCACCACACGCTGAGCACCTTGTGCTCTCTGCTGGGACGGCAGGGGAGGCAGGTGGGTGCCCCCAGACAGCTCTGTCCAGACCCAGGGCTGTGGTGGGAGCAGCCGAGCAGGGTCAGCTGTTTGACGGGAAATGGCGACTGGGGGAGGTGCTGGGGCTGCTCTGGAGACCGCAGCTCTGTGGCCCCGGGGCAGTTTGTCTGGGGAGCCTGGAGGATCGGATGGGCAATGGTGGGATCTGAGGCCCCATCCCCATGGGGCTTTGAGCATCATGGTCTGGTGGGAGGTGTCCCTGGCCATGGCAGGGCAGTTGGACAAGATGATATTTGGGGTCCCTTCCAACCCAAACCATTCCCTGACTCTATAATTCTATGATCCCTGCTGAATCCTACTGGCATGGGATTTCCCCCAGTGTGGGATTTCCCACAGTGTGGATCACCCCAGGCAGCGGGAGGTGGGGAAGGGGGTCCTGCTCCCCCCGGGTGCATGGGAAGCCCGAGGCAAGCCCAGCCCTTCTCTTACCTGGGAAGCAGAGAGGCAGCAGGAGGAGGGCTCTCAGCTCCATGGCCGTCCTCAAGCCCATGCAAGGGGCATTGCTGGTGTGTGTCCCACGGGTCCCCTTTGAAAGCGTTTGCCTTGCGAGCCCTCCCGCGCCCCAGTGACGCTGCTGGAGGCAGTGCCATAGGTCTTGCCACAAGCGGAAATCTTTCGCCACATTCTGCAACAATTTGGGGAACTGGCTGAGAGCGGAGCTCGGTGACATGATGGCAAAGGCCCTTTGCTGCTCTCGCCTGGCCATTGCCATGCTCTGCCCTCAGGCCTGTGGCTGTGGGGCACTCCTTTGGGTGTTGTGATCCAGGGGAGATGGAGCAGGTCCTTTGCCCTGGCCAAGCCCTTCTCTCTAGGCTCCCATGTTGTCCTCTGCCCAGGCCCTTGCTGGAGAGCTTAGTTAGTGATTATAGAAAACCAGCCAAGATAGAGAAAGGTCTGAGGCACCTTATGTACACAAAATGACAACTCTTTTCCTGGAAATGAAGTGACAGTGATGATATTATAATATTCTATAAAATCAGGAGTAGCAGGGAGAGAGAGAAGCCTTAAAATAACTTGTTCTTTTTTCAGTGAAATAGTGGAAAAATTAGACTGATGTGACAAATTTGGATAGCATTCTGTTTCAATGCTTGCTCTTTGGAGTTCGTGATCCAGCAATGAGGTCACAAAAGTTTGGGTGACGGAGAGTCTGTGGACCATTCAAATGTTTCCCCCAGGTTTCCTGGCTATTTGTCACATGCACAGATTTTATAGCCCCTATTTTTGTGCTTTCTGCCTGTTTATCAGTATGAACCTTGCTGTGAATAAGACAGAAAAGATGTGTGCGAGAGCAGGCAGTGGAGCATTTGCAGAGGCCAGTTCTGCAGTGTTCCTCGTGACGCGGGTCCCTCTGTGCCCTGTGCGGTGTCACCAGCTGTGTGAGAGGGGAAAGTGCAGGCTGGCAGAGGGGATGCTGTTGTTTTACTGCTGACTTATGAACATCTCCCTCTTCAAGAGGGAAACCTCTTTTCAAGAGGCTGTTATGTGCTGTATAGGGACAGACTCCTAGCCATATTTTCAAAATTTCCAGTATTTAGCTCTCTCCAGTGAAAGAGAAGAGAAGGAACATTGTAACTCAGCATCCCACTCCATGGCTAACAGGAAAATGGGGTCTTTTCCTTATTTCAAATTCATTTTTTACTGTATTGTAAAGGATAAGTAAATATTTAAGTAAAAATATTGATTTTTCACAGAAGCAAATATATTTTGGGGTTAAAAATCACAATTTTGCACTGAAGTCTAGTTTTCCTCAACCAAAGAATGCTCACTGTAAAGATCTAATATAGAAACTGTTCTCTGTGTTGTAGTGTTGGGGGACAGTTTGTCCTGCTCGAGCAGGAGTCAGAAATAGTCCCTTAAAAAAAGGAAGCCATTGTGTTGTGTGGCTTGGTGCCAGCTCTGCTATAGTTCTGCCCATAGCTGGTGGGTTCAGTGGGTGTATTTGAGGAAAAAGAGGTATCAGGCAGGAAACTGTGGTCATCGAAAGGTGAGGAGATTCCCCGGCTTTGGTTACAGCTTAGTACTGGGCTCAGGACACATCTTTTCATACCTATTCAAGCTTTGTGTCTGGAGATACAGTGAACACAAATATGTATGGAATTATATTTCCTCTATGGAATAGTTAAAAGGCCTGAGCTGGCTCTGTGGAGGCTTCAGAAGACTGAGGATAGAAAAGTTTTGGTAAGGAAACGGCAGACTGTGTCAGTTGTGTGTGAGTAAATCTGTGCTAGTCATTCTGGGGGTTGCTGCAGTAATATTACACAGCTGTCATTTGGAGGATCCGGGTTCCAAAATTATGAGCAACTCTTATGTACATTTGCTTCCTGCTGCCTCCCAAAGACTCTCCTTTCCCTTGACAGAGGTTTTCAGAGGGATCGCTCCCCTCAAGAGTTGCCTTTGTGCCGGATCAAAGGTACAGCGCTCTGTGCACTTAGTCTGGCGTGCCTTGGTACCTGCCATTCTGCATCTTAAAAACCAGCTCCTAAGAGGCATTTAATAGCCATGAAACAAATGCTTTAAGACCTTCCTTTCTTCACACAGATTTAGCCTGTCCTTAAGGAGTTGTTTTTTCTATTAAATATTGCTTGTGTAGAGGAGGAATCACTGCCAGGACAGTTGCCCACTGAGCCAGTGACTGAATGGTCCTTTCAGGGGGTGGTGGTACTGGGCCAGGAGACCTGTTGTTTGCATGACACACTTGTGCATGTTTGTGAAGAGGAAACTGTCTGCAGATTTACTTGGTTTCTGGTCCTGGAGAAGGCAGAATCTCCAGGTAATAGGAACTGGAGCTGGCCCATCTCTTTGTAGCAGTGCAGAGAATTTCTTCATCTGAAAAGGAACTTGCTTTGGTGGTAGAAACTTTCAGAAAATTCCTTTCCTAATGCTGGGATATCATGTCCCTAGTCAGTGGGACTTGGCACATTCCCTTCTGCCTCCCCTTGAATTCCCTGTGCCCTTCAAGGCAGTGACAGTAAAGAAGTGTGAAGTGTGTTCCTCTGCCTCCCCGCTGCCAGCAGATACACTGACAGTGCTCTCCCCTGGGCCAGTACCTACCTGCCTCGCTCCATCAGAGCAGTGCAGAAAGACTGTACTGACACCCTGGCTGCAAATAATTTCCAATTATATGAATAAGCAGCTTATTAACAATACATTCTGGCTAATCATTTTGTGCTAGATATCTTCGCATTGTCTTGTCCCCAAATCCCTCTTTCATCAGGCACTTGATGCTCAGTAACAAGAAGGGGGAATGCACTCGTTCTCTTATGAACAAATCCCAAGAGTCTGCAATTAGTTCAGTTTCTGCAACTGGTTGCCTCCAAACTGTGCCAAGAACTGTGCTGTGTCGCAATGCCTTGTCCTTTCCCATAGCATCTGCCTTTGCCATGTCCATGGAAGGTCCTTTCTTTGAGTAGAGAAGCTCTTTGGGGCAGGACAGGTCATGAAGAGATGTCTGTCCAGGACCTACCAGGTTGGTCACTAAGGAGCAGCAAGGAAATAATGAAGTCAGTCCTTTTGCTGCATCTCAGTCAGAGGATCAATATGGCTTTTAATTATAGTATCATGGAAAAAAAATGAATGTTATCTCAGGAGGTCACTTAATCTAGCCCAGTGACACACAGTAGGATCAGCTCTTTCGATGTAATTTCTAAAGATCTCTGTTTAACTAGTTTAGGTTGTAGTGTTCTCCTGGTGACCTATTCCAGGGCTGCTCCATCCTTATTTGAAAGCTTGACGTCTGACTGTCCCCGCTATTTAAATGCTTTGCTCCCTCTTCTATCCGCTGTGAACTTGGAGAATAGATTATTCCTTTCCTCTTGCTTTGGATGCAGTGACACATGTCGTGCCTCCCCTCCGTCTTTCCACTCCAGACTAACCATCCCCAAGTCTTTTAATTTTCCCTCCCCGGTTATGTTTCTGACAGCTTGGATCATTCCCGCCCCCCCCCCCCCCCCCCCCCCCATTCTCTGAACTCTCTCATCAATCCACTTATTTTCTGCTTTATCTGCTTGGAGTCCTCAAAGCCCCCTGAAGTTTCTTTTGAGCTTCTCATCCACTCGCGGATAAAAACATACACTTCTCCGTTGCCTTCCACCGGGAAGGGCTGGTTTTGGGGTGCGAGGCCACTAGAGGGCAGAGGAAGATCAGGAATGGGGTGCCGGGCTCGGGGGCACTTCGCATCCTTGAGGGGGGGTGTCTTTGCCAGTCGAGTCCTATGTCTCTCCTCCCAAGCAGCCGAATAGCTGCGGGGGACTCAGCACCGAGGTGAAACGCTGACCTCTGCAGCGCCTTAACGATATTCCCCGTGTTCTGCAATGGCAACCAAAGGCTCTGCCCAGCTCACGGGCTGCGCGGTGCCCGCGGCATCAGGTGCCCAGACATGGCAGTTTGTCTGTCACCTCACTCCTCTCTTTTCCCAAGCTCCGGGAGGCGGGTGCCCATGTGAGCCCATCTTGTGCGCGCTGCAAAGCTTTTAGAGAAGCTGTAAAGCTGTAAAGCCTTGCCTCACCCCGCGGGGTGCCTTTGCTTCAACAGACAGCAAAGACCCTTCTTCCCAAAATTGTGGGCAGGCTGCAGTCTTAAGGCTTTACCCGCTAGACAATGGAGCCTGCCAGGTCGTTCCTGGGCCCATCGCCACCAGATGCTTCTTCAGCAGAGAAACACAACGTAAAACAATCACAGAATCACATGGGGTTGGAAGGGACTTCTGGAGATCATCTAGTCCAACCCCCTGCCAAAGCAGGTCCACCCAGCGCAGGTTGCACAGGAACGTGTCCAGGTGGGTTTGAATGTCTCCAGAGAAGGAGACTCCACCACCTCTCTGGGCAGCCTCTGCCAGGGCTCTGCCACCCTTAGAATAAAGAAGTTCCTCCTCATGTTTAGGTGGAACTTCTTATGCTCAAGTTTGTGCCCATTTCCTCTTGTCCTGTCACTGGGCATGACTGAAAAAAGACCAGCCCCATCCTCCTGACACCCTCACTTTAAGTATTTATAAGCATTGATCAGATTCCCCCTCAGCCTTCTCTTCTCCAGACCCGATGCTCTACAAGGATACGAGGCAGTGGGAACTGATGCTTTAGCACCTAAGAAAGGGGGATGCTGGGATAAGGGAGAAGGTGGGGGCTTGTCTTAGAACAAGGGGGTAGAAGATGGCTTGGGGAAGCGGTAGCTTTAGTGAGCAGTGAGAGCAGAAGCAGGGCTGGGGGGAGGCTGGCAGAGCTGGAGACGGCGGCCGTGTGTTCTGGGGCTGCTGGGCACGCAGGACACGCAGGACATGCTGGACCCGCAGTCTGTGAGCAGGACATGGGCCACGGGCTCGGCTCGGCTCTAAAGGAGAAGAGGCCCCACAGCAGCAGCTTAGCGAGAGGCCTGGTGTTTGGTCTGTTCCACATCAATGGGGCGTCCAGCTGTGGCTGAGGATGAAAGCAAGCGAGAGAGAGAGGATTAAAGGCTCCCAGGGTCTCCTCTAACCCGCCTAAGACTCGCCGAGAGGGCAGTGTGCGGCTTCAGGAAGGCTTCTTCATATGGAAAATATTATGTGAGGGAGAGAAAGAGAAGGGGGAAGGGAGGAGGGAAAGAGGGAGACTTCTGTCCAGAGAGTGCTGGGGGAAGACTGATCACAAAAAGGCGTTTTGGAGGCTCGGATCGAGCCTAGAGAGAAAGTGCTGAGCTCTGCCATATCCGAGAGTGCGATGGGGCACAGGTGTGATGAGTTTGGGAGGCCTGCAGGTGGGGGTGAGGTCCAAATGCGCTAAGAGCACATAGCAGCAGAAAAATAGAGGGATGAAAGAAGAGGGGAAAGCAGAGAAGGGGAACGAGGAGGCTGGCAAAAGGGAGGAGAAAGGAGAGAAATGGAGGGGGGAGGTGGTGAAAGGCGGAATGAGGGCCACGGAGGAGAGCGGGAGGTGGTGAAAGGCCGGCTGTCTGCTCCATTGTGTTATTAACCAGGTCGCCAGGTGGAAGCGCCCCGCGTGCAGCCCTCCTGGCCCGCTTCCTACCCCCGCCAAACTGCTCCCAGGAATGCTTGTGATGGGGAACAAATTGCTAACAGAAGTGAGACATTTTGCACTGAATGCAAGCAAGTTTCCAGTGAAAGGTTTCCTGTCAGCGGGTCGGGACTGGAGGGTGTGGAGCCTTTCTGCCTGCTCTGGCAGAATAATCCTGCGAGTTAACACGAAGCATTGGTTATAGCACAGGATAAAGGACCTGAGGCTGGGCTTTCCTGCCTTCTGTTTTGGCTGCCACCGTTTGGCTGCTTTCATTCACCGTTATTTTCTGCTTCACCCGCGTGTGGCATTCTTGGTCTCATTAGCCCTTCCTCCTCTCCCCCGGCCACCCCCCACTGGTGAGATCTCCTGAGCATTCACAGGCTTCCACTCTACTTTCCTCCTTGATTTATACTGTTGAACTGAATGACCTTCCTTGACCTCATTTTCATGACAGTGTGAGCACACACATCGGTGCTGGACGAATGGCAAGGAGAGTCCCTCCCTTGCAGTCCTGCCCTCTGGGCTGCAAGGACGTTAACCCTCCCGTGGGGTGGGTTTGGGGGGTGCTCACACACTGCAGATGGGTGCCCCATCGCCTGCATCTGCGGCACTGCCTTGCACACGTGCGAGACGTGGAAGGTGCTGGCTGAAAAATGCTGATCTGTGTCTCTTTGCACATATGGATGGTGTTTAGCCAAGCTGGCGTGTGTGTACGAGCAGTATGCAGGAAAATCCTCCTGGATATTTCATACTGTGTATAGATGTGCTGAACTTTTCCCTTCTCCATCACCTATGCTTCAAGGGAGCCCGCAGATAAATATGGTTTGTCCCTGGGAGAAATGCACACCAATACTTTCTCTCCTTCTATCTAGGTTGATGTGTTTGGTCATCACTGCAGTCACTGAAAACTTGCTTACATGGGCCAGACAAGGCAAAACCCAGAGCTGGAAGATGTACACTGGGAGATGTCCCTCGTATGGACACACTTGCAAGGTGAGGGAATTTCTACTACCATGAATACCTTGCTGCCCCGTGACTCCTTATGGAATAAGAGGATTATAACAGGAGAGAGATCTCTTCTCCCTAGAAAACACATAGCCGAGTCTCTGTTCCTGTTTCTGAGGAATTTCAGACAAAAGTCTGAAGTTCTTAAGTGTAAGAGGAGCAGCCAACCCAAAGGTGCTGCTGGGGTTTGGAAAAGCGAGTCGGCTGTGATCCTGTTTGCCATACTCCAGCTGCACCCCACCCAGACTCCATGCTGACATCCCAAAGCCGAGTGTCTTCCACACTAGCTGGCAAAGCAGCTTTGCCCCCTTCCCTTGCCCAGAGGTACATAAATCCCTTTGTCCCCCGGTCTGGAAATCTGCCTTCCTGTCCCTCCCTTCCCTGCCTTCCTGGGAAGTCAGCGTGGATATGGTGCTGCCGGCTTGCCTGTCTGAGCTGCTTAGTTAAGAATAATAAACAAACTCCTAAATGGAAGGATATTCTTTAAACCTGCCTTGTGCTGCCTGCCAGGGAATGCAGGCAGCAAAGCCCACCTCCTGTCCCCCCTCCAGCCCTGGCTCCAGGCTCTCCTGAAACCTGATCGCCTTTGCTGCCGAGCTGCACCATGGCCTCTGCATGCACCTTCCCCCCTGACCCTGTCTGGATTCTCCTGTCCTTCTCCTGCCACACACCCGACCAAGCACATGCTCCTCGCTCAGACGCACACATACCAGAGGGGCACGCGGTGACACAGCCGCATCTGGAAGCTGAGGCAGAGGTGTGCTGTGCCCACCGCATAGATGGGCACGTAGCAGATTTACACGTATTGCCCATCCCCACCCTGTGCCCACACAAACACTGTGAAAAGTGATGCGAACGCCCACCGTGCCAACAACCAGGAGATGCTAAACCCTTTGGGAAACCCACCCATCTGCAGTGGGTGCAGATCGGAGGCAGAAATGCTCCGAAAAGTTCACAGACACATGGAAGTGGTGCCCACACAGCCCTGGACACAAAAGGAAGTGTGGCATCAAGTCTGCAAAGAAGTGGCAACGTCATATCACAGCATGACAACAAAGCATACCAAACAGCAGGGTCATCGATAAACCCCACCAGCCTGTGCCCTGATTTCTCTCTCATCTCCTTTTGCAGAGGTGTCCATCCATCTCGCTATTTTTCTCGCTTTTCCTTTCGTATATGTCCACGTTCCCTTCATTCCCACACATCCCGGCTTTCCTGCATATACCTGCCAGTCTGCTCTCTTACTCCCTGGAGGTTTCTCTCTCATACAAGGACACACTACACACCACCCTTGTGCTTGAAATGCAGACCTTCTTGTACACATCTGGTTTGCTTTCACACTCTGCTCCTTGCAGATTCTCTGACGCAGGTACCTCTCTCCCTGTCTCTCCACGTTGCTCATGCACCTTTCATTTAGGCACACAGCTGTCTTCTCCCACCTTCTCCTGCTTGTTCCCCCCTTCCAGCTCCCACAGCTTCCCAGCTTTCCTTCCCTGTGGCCCATTTTCCTCATGCCAGCATTCACAGCGAGCCGGAAGAGGATGTCAGTGAGAGGTTAAGCAGTCCCTGGGACCCTCCGGCCCTGCCACACTTTTCAACCCACTTCTCATTTTTCTTCTTCTCGTAATTCATTGTTTTCGGCTCTCCTCCTCCTCAGTGCCTGCTAAAGGGAACTCGGCTCCTTGCCTCCTCTTCTCTCTGTTTTCATCTTCAGAGAAAGGGAAAAACCCATTTTGCTCTTTCCCCAGCTCTAATTCCCCTTCCACCCCCACACCCTCCCACCCCCCTTCCCAGCCCTGAAACCTTTTCCTGATAGTGTTGCTGTAACTGTTCAATTAAACGAGCAATTACAAAATCAATCAAACCGAAACTTGTGCTGTGCGCAGAGGGGGGACCGACTGCAGAGTGGGGACGTCGCCGGAGCCTGTCCCAGCCTGAAGGCAGCTCAGCTCGCAGATCAGCTGAAATTGTCTCGGTTGATGGTGAGACCTTGCTCTGAGGGCAGGTAGTCTGCTTCTGCAGGGTCGGACTCTGCTGCGTGAAGCCAGAGCATCGCTAGCATCACAGCACCTCCAAGTTTCCCCGATCTGAGAAATTCCTGGCAAAAACGTTAGTATTAACCACGGCCTTTGGTTCAAATTGGCCACCAAGAGGGTGCCACTTGGAATAGGTCATGGGGGATGTCCAGATGAGGCTGTTTTTTGCAGCTGTAGGAAGGAAAGGAAGTGATGAGGAGAAAATGGTAAACCCAAGGCTGAGTTGTCTTGTGTAATTTCACGAGGTTACACCTGCTGCCTTCCTCTCTCCTTCCCTGTGTACCTTTCTGCTCCTGCTACACACTTAACACGTCGCATCACTGTGTGCCGTGGCTCTTTGCCACTCTCTGCTGTTTTCTCACCAGGTGACGCTCACACTGTCTTACTCCCCATGATCTGTGTCTCCTCAGAACTACATCCATGATTTTTCACTGCAGGAATTCCCTTTTTGACACCTGCAGCCCTCTTGGTGCTGTCATAAGCGAGCAGCTGGGCTGTCCTGGCCACAAAGGCACAAATCATTCCAAAGTCATCACAAACAAGAGAAGATGAGCTTGAGAACGGGTTGGATTAAGAGCAAAATGTGCAAAGCAGATGAGTTTTGGTTCATACATGGGCAGAATCATGGCAGTTTTCCAGTGGCACAAGGAAGCCAGCTTTGACACATGGTATTTACCAAGGAGACCGAGGTCCTGATCTTGAAAACTCCATCACCATCTCATCCCTTGAGAGGCTGAGGCTAACCAATGAGAATGTGGGACTGGAGAGCTTAATGGAAAGATGGGGAAGGCTTTGTTACCTGTTTATGAGCAACATACATGAAAGGAATGCCTTCTAGAAGGCCCTTAGCCCCAGTATAATCCACTTGGGCTGTCAGGAGCACACCTTCGTCTTGCTGATGGGTTCTGGTCTTGCTCTTGGAGGAAGACATCCCTCCAGATTTAAGAGAAGTGGGGTTGGAGCTATTTAACGAGATGCTCTTATCCCAGACTTGACCCTGATTCTGCACAGTCAGAAAAGCAGCATCCCAAAGGCTTATCATTCCTTTAAGAGCAGAATCCTGGCGAGTTTCCTAGGGCAGGAGTCCAGTTTGGCTTGAATTTTTAGTGAGTAATACTTAAAGCCTGGTCACCCTGCGGGTCCTGTGGTAACACAGGACTCTGACACTTCCTGATGCAGCAGGAGGTAACGCAAACCAATTTGCAAGGATGCTTTAACAAGGCCCCCCATCCCCATTGTTTTTAGTTTGGTTACATCCTGATTTACCGGTTTTATATATATATATATTAAAATATTGAAGATAGGCACTGATACACAGCTGCTGCTTTCCCCTTGTTCCGAAGTCCCCTGTGTCTGACGGTGACACTCAGTGCTACTGCAAAGCTCATCTATTCCCTCACCCACCTGGAAATGACAGGATGGAGAGGGCTGGAAAGGGTGGAAATTTAGCAGGTTGATTTTTATGCCACTTGTCTCGCTGGTGCCATGCTATCTTGATACCGTTTAGTCTGTATTTATTTGGTATGCCAAGGATGCCTGGAGCCTATTGCCCTGGTGTTTGTACAAATCTAAACAGATAAGTGTATGTTTCAAAGCACTTAAAAGTCTCTGGCATTAGCCCTCATGCAGGCAATGTCTGTCTGTCTGTCTGTCTGTCTGTGAGCGTTATTCAGTTAGGACCAGTTTCATCTCCTTCTGTGACTTCAGGAACTCCCTGACATAGATAGTGTCCTTTGGCTCTCAGTCCTAAGAAGATTTTAGCTGGTGCCTTTGAGGCTAAGAGAGGCTGGTCCCTGTCAGCCAGGAGGAGATTCCCATTTTTCTTGATGGGTTTGGGACCCAGGCATCTGGGAGAGGACTCATTCATGGGAAAGATCTAAAGGGGAAGGGGTGTTGTTTTGCAAGCCTTTTGTCCAAAAGCTACAAATCTCTCAGCCGTGGCTCTGCCTGTCCCTCAGCTCGCTATTCCTGCAATCCCTGCAGGATTAGCCCCTGCCAGGCGTAGGCAGGACCATCAGTCAAGACCCATACGGGAGGGAGCAGGTCACAATTTGCTGATTGGGAGGGAGGAAAACCCAAGTGGCTCCTTGGAGGATGAGCCCCCCCCCTGCAGCAAATAGAGGCTACAAAGAGGCTGCCAGTGCGAGAGCCCTCTCGGTTGCTCCGGTTTGAGGTGTTGAGGCGTTTGCTGGGGCTCGATGGAGGTGGATGAACAGACCCAAACCTCTGTCAGGTGGGGAAACTTTTGTTTCCGAGGATTTGACTCCTGATTTAATCAGAAGAGCTCACTCCTGACTTGCAGTAAGAGGAATCATAGAATCATAGAATGGTTAGAACTGGAAGGGACCTTAAAGATCATTGAGTTCCAACCCCCCTGCCCTGGGCAGGGACACCTCCCACCACACCAGGTTGCT
>JAOTQQ010000013.1:3479310-3509098 GCA_026546715.1 Gallinago undulata
CCAGTGCCTCACCACCCTCACTGTAAATAATTTCTTTCTGGTGTCTAATCTAAATCTCCCCTCTTCCAATTTAAACCCATTGCTCCTTGTCCTTTCACTACACTTCCTGACAAAGAGTCTCTCCCCAGCTGTCCTGGAGCTCCCTTCAGATATTGGAAGGCTGCTATAAAGTCTCCCCGGAGCCTTCTCTTCTCCAGGCTGAACAACCCCAACTCTCAGCCTGTCTCCATAGGAGAGGTGCTCCATCCCTCTGATCATTTCCTTGGGCCTTTGCTGGAAAAATAGGAAAGTATGGCCCCTGCTTAGGGTAATGCACTGCCCGCTCCGGGATGAAGACACAGCCCCCACCCTGGTGCTCCTGCAGCCCCCAGACCCCCCTCAGAGCCCGATCCTGCCGGGGTGGCCCCAGGAGGGAGATACAAGAGTTCTGCGTCGGTGCCGCGCCACGTGCGGTGGGTACTGCAGAACGCCACACGGGTGGCACCCAGCAAAAGCCCTTGGTCACGTCCAGCTGTCTGTTTGACATCTATATTTGGTCAAAAAATGATTTGGAGTTGTTTGTTTGTGGCTCCTTGGAAACCCCCCTTACGGAATGGCCTCTTTTGTTTGGTTACTTGGGAAAAATATTTTCCCCTCCTTCTTTCACTATTTTGAAACATAAAAAAAGCAAAGCTTTAAAGAGCCCAAGAATATCCAGGACAGACTGTCAACGGCAACCTCTGTATCTCTCCTCATGGCTCAGTGCTTGCCTTGGTCTTCGTCTCTTCCAGACACTCTGCTCCACCTTCTTGTAAATTCTGACAATGAAAACACCATTTAAATGTCCTCCAAGTTTCTCTTCCCATTGAAAAATGGGATTTATTCTCTCTCTTTTTTTTTTAATCAGAATTAATGTGATTCTAATGTGTTCCTTTTGATCTTCAGGGGATTTTTTACACTGATGATCCCTAATTTTGAAATGATTTTTTTTTTGTTTTAATTGTTTTAAAAAGCTTTAGTGAAGGGGAAAAAAAAATCCATCCTACTTCTTTGGCACATCTTTAACCTTTAAGTACCTCCAGAAAAAAAATATTTAAAATATATTATACATTTTTAAACAGGGTGCTTTTGACAGGTCAGTTTCAAACCTCTCTCTCTTTTTCTTGTGCTGTGTTGGAATAAGACAATTTTGCAGCTTGGATTTTTTTGACAGTTAAATTGCAATGTAGGCAGAGGGTGGAATAGGGATCCTGTCTCTTTAACTCTCTAACTAGACAAAGACTTTTCCCCTTTGAGAGCTGAGCCCGGGATCAGAACTGTCAGATGATCTCGTAGCACTTGGGAGAGTTTGCAAAGTCATAATTATATCTTTTAACCTGTCTTGCTCTTTGCAAAAGAAAGGTCCTATTATATTGAAATGAGATTATTAGCCATCAAATACTTTCTTTCTTGGGATTCTTCTTCTTTAAAAAAAATTCAAATACCTTAACTACTTTGCAATTGAATTTTTATAAGATTTACTTTTCACTAAATAAATGTTCTGTAGCAGCTATTTTTTAAAGTATTTTTAAAAGGGTGTTTTCAATATGCAGATGCAAAAAAATCAGACTAAATGTCTGAAATGTCACCTGTGTAATTAAAGGAAGGTAAAGTTTCAGAGCTCAGTTCAGGGTTTTTTCCCTGGCTTAGTTGGTGAGCTTCACTATTCAAAAACCCTGCTGCTTTTCCTGATTTCATTGCCAAAAATATTTTTTTCCTGAAACCCAATCATTTTCAACCTTCCATTTTCTCTCTCTCTTTTTTTTTTTTTTTGGTGAGTGTCTTTTCTTTTTTCCCCAAACATGAAAAAAAAAAATAATCATGCAAATGAAACCCCAAATAATTGGAGAAGTGGTTTGGTGTTTTTTGTTTTGTTTTGTTTTTAAATCCACACAATTAAAATCGCTGCACTGCAGTCTCAATATGTGCTTTAACAAAAGGTGACGATTGCATTAAAGCAATCAGTGTAACACCAAAAAGCTTAGTAAAATACGATATCAAATTCAAGTAAGAGCCTCTTTAAACTCGCTCATCCCAGTACTGCTTGGCAAAATAGTTACACCCAGGTCTAATCTGGAACTTGAGATTAGTTCCAGGTTACACAAACAATAAATATTTAGCACGTGTTTAAATATGTCACTGAATAAGGGCTGAAGTGATTCTAAAGTAGTTGAAATCCATGAAGAATCTGGGCCTGATCCAAAGACCTTCTAGAGTCGGCAGAGGATCCTTCCACCTGCTGCAACAGCTTCGGCTCAGGCACCCCTTTGTTGGAAGTGACTGGTCACTTTAATGGAATGATTAAAGTGCTGTCATTTATAGCTCTATAATTCAGATTGTGTCAGCCTTTCCATTATAAACTCTCTTTCTTTGTGAGGGTGGGTTATGTCGTGGCCATAAAAATTCATTCTGAGATTAAATTCGGCATGTTCCCGTCTAACAAAGGAATTGTTCCTTGTGCAGACAAAACTCCCCATTAAACTCGAGATGCCAGGAGGTCACTACTGGTTTACATTTTTTTAAGGGATTAGATATATTTAAATTTTTAAAAATGCTTTGCAGAGTACACAGGACCCAATCCTGCAGAACCCTCAATCCTGGGAGTCACTTCATCAGTGTGAGCAGTTTAAGATAATGGAAGTAGTTTAAGATACTATTGCCATAAGTAAAGTTACTCATATTTATATATATTTGCTAACATCACACTCTGGTGTGTGTTTCGTGCACACCTTTGGGAAGGTCCTTGGTTACACACTGTCACAATGCCTGTATATTTTTACTTGACTATATACTTCTTTTTTTAATTCCAAAGACTAAGAGTAAAGGCCATTATTTAATACACATTTCCTTAACCTTCTCGCAAAGATGTCTCAGTCATAATGAAAACCAGGAGACTGACAGATCAAAAGAACCTCCCTGATGGTAAATAAGGCCCCAATTCTGAATGAGACCCACCTGGGGAAGCTTTGTTCATGAAGAACCTCAGGAGGGGAACGTTAGAAAATTCATTGAGCTGCACTTTATATAAACCTAAGCACCTGCTGGATGTTAAGCATGTGTTTTCTGTATCTCTGGAGCTCCTTCATGTTCCTGTTGCTTTGGTATTGAAACACCTCCCTGTCTTACCTGATATTAATACTCACAACCCTATTACAAATTAAATATTATTTTTTCCTTGGTTTATAGGACAAACTCAGTGCCTTCAAAGAAACTATCTGATGCTATATCAGCGTTCTCTGTCCGTCCAGCTTTGAATTCCTGTTTTCATACTAAAGCTGCAACACCAGCTCCCTCGGAGTTCAAGGTAGGAGCAAATGTCTGGTTTTACTTCTGTATTTGCGTCCTTATATTTCTTTTCCAACCAGATGACTCAAGAGGAAAGAGTGGCAGATATTCATGTAGTACCTCAATAAGCTACCTTTAATTGTCTGTGTGTGCTAGGGAGCTGGGCAGGTAAAACCAGAGAGCCAGTTCAACCTGCGTAAATTGGCAATGTCCCCCTGACTCACTGGAGCAGCTCCAGTTTACACCACTGAGGATCTGACTTGGAATTTCAAGGCTTTTCAGTCACCATCATAAATATCTCTTCTTTTTCTTGGCAATGAAATAATCCATAGAGTAGTTCCAAAAAATTAAAAGAAGTTGTTGGCAGATGTGTCTATTAGTTTGAGCTGGAGGGTTTTGGCTTTTTTTTTTTGAGATTGGAGCTCAGACACGGGGCAGTATGGAGGCTTCTTAATATCCACAGTAGCTTTACCTTTGGCTGTGCAGCAGCTGAGCTCTCCCTAGAGGGAGATCCTTTATTTCTCTGGGTTGATTGTAGAGAGGCAAAGGAGAGGCTTAAATGAGAGACTGAAAATACATAGTGAGAGGAATTCAAAAGCTTCCCCTTGTCTCATGGACAAGCCACCCTGGTGAGGCCAGAGGTCCACTGAAGTCCATTCCTTTGTTCCAGCTTTTGACAGAGATGGTGTGTGGCTTATGGAACGTAAGCAGTAGGTGATGTCTTGCTTTGCGTATTTGAAACACGGAAAATAGCGCCTTTCCCAACTGCAGATTCCTATGGAAAACGTTCTCAGCCTTCTGGGAGTGAAATTCCTCTGCAGGGCAGGAGGTGTTATGCCTTTGGAAGCCCTGCAAAGTCAGGCCTGTCATTGCAATGGAAGGAGATTGGGGTTGGCGCCTCCGTGGGTGTGAGTGTAAACATCCATCTGGGTGTGCCAAGGAGAACGTGCCCTGGCTTTGTTATTACTGAGGCCCGGCTCCACTTAAACTTTCTCCTGAGTGATTATCGACGTGCTTGCAGTTCCGGGGGACGTGGAAATTGGCTTGTTTACTCTCATTTGGCAACAGCCAGCTCTCAGCCCTCAGAGGCACTGGAGTGCTTCCCTTGAAGTCAAGAGTTGCTGTTCAGCAACTTTGCAGAGTAGATCTGAGAAGAAACTGAGCCCATCTTCTTTTGGACAGAAAAATGAGGTCTTAATTGGTATAGCTCAGCTCTACTGTACCCCACGCGGTTTCTTTCCTGCTGATCCTCCTGTTGCTGTCACCAGCCTGTGCTCAAACCCAACAATGCCAGCACAGATCAAGGTGAAAGGTTGTATAAATTCCCGTTCAGAGCTGAAATTGCCTAGATTTTTTAATTTGGTCCTGGGACTCGTTCAGGAAAAACGTCAAAGCTTTCTGCTCCGTTATTTGTGCTGAACCAAAAATAACTTTGGGGGCCCCACCTAAACTGAAATACTCTCCTTTGAAAACAGAGCAGTATACAAAATCCCATGGGCTGCTTCTCTTAGATTTCTGGCAGCTGGAAACCAAAGCCATCAGATGCTAGAAAACTATCCTTCTTTGTGGTGTCACCTTCCTGATAGAAATCAATGGCTCTATTGGAACACAACGAGTGGCAGCTCCAATACATGGAGGAAGGACTTGCTTTATTTCCAGTTGGACGTGGCCAAGGCTTCGGTCAGAGCTGCCAGTGCAATAATTAACAGTGTTGATGTCCAAACACCAGTGTAAAGGAAAAGTGGCTGCCCCATCCCTGGAAGTGTTCAAGGCCAGGCTGGATGGGGCTTTGAGCAACCTGGTCTACAACTCCCCAGGGCCACGGGGGTTGGAACTCGATGATCTTTAAGGTCCCTTCCACTTCTAACCATTCTATGAAAAGTGCTCTGCAGTAGAGGAGCTGCCTTCTGTGTTGCATTTTTCTTCTAATAATAGTGCAAAATCTGAATGAGACGTCTGGGCAGAACCTTGAGTGCACATCTGCTTGCTCTCCAGCCAGTTTTCCACAGGGGTTGTCTTCTCAAGCCAGTGGAATTTGTGCTTGGGATTGCCTGACCCATGTGCAGGACTTTGCACTTGGCTTGTTGAGCTTTGTGAGGTTTGCACAGGTCCACCTCTCGGCCTGTCCAGGTCCCTCTGGATGGGAATCCCCTCCATCCAGCATGTCAGCCTGGAGGAGATTGGTGGTGGGCCGTCCAGCCACTCAACCACAGCTGTGTGTGCACCTGTAGACACCTTGTCTTTGATTCCTGCCATAGTGGTTGAAATGGGCCGAACTGGCATTTGCTAGCACCAGAGACCAATGGAGACAGGATTTCTGTTGTGGAGGCCTTTCCAGTCAATGCTGATTTCCTAAGCTTTCCAGAGGACCATTTCTCCTCAAGCAGGTCCACTTCTTTCTGGCAAGATGGTCCTATCACCCTCAATCTCAGTGCTTTACAGGTTGGATCAATGGGCAATTGTTCCAGAAACACATCTAACTTCCCTAGTCTGGGTTTCTCTTTTTTTTTTTTTTTTTTTTGTTTGTGTTTTTTTTCTTTTTCCTTTTTTCCACCTTTAACAAACCCCCAGAGATCTGAGCAAAAATAGAAAGAATAAGAAAACAAGTTCTATCATAACTTTTGTCAAGGGCAGAGAAATAATTTCCCGGCCTGCTTTACTCCTTCCTAGCCCCAGAAAGGTTTTACGAGCTGAAGCAATCAGCCTCTCAGGAGGTGCTTGAGAGGAAAAGGGAGACCACAAAACCAGGGCCGTGTTTCCATCTGGTGTAAACCAGCGGTGTTTCAGCTGGTGGAAGCTGAGAGCTTGCCCCTGGCTGTGGCTCGGGCCGGCTGACCCCTCTCTGTGGCAACCCCCCTGCGTCACCATCAGGGACTGACACCTGGCTCCTCTCTGCGGTGACCGTTCCCGGGGACTAAATACATCTTGATTCCATATTTTGATTTAACAGGCCCCGCACAATAATCACCTCTTAATTCACCCTCCCACCCTCCCTCCTCTCTTCTCTCTCCACTGAGGAACAGCAGACGGCAGATTTCATGTGCCATAAATATTTAGATTGTGCCTGTGTGTTTATAACACTTGCCGAGAGTGGAACTGGAGCAGCTCACGCTCAGCAGCAACACCTGATGCTGGGGAAAGTTTTCCATCACCTCATATGGACCAAACAGCCGTGCGCCATAAGCCGACCAGGCACTGGGGACCAGTAGCCGTGTTGTCCCTGCCCCTTCCCCCCCCTGCCCCGCTGCTGAATAATAACAACAATAACAATACGGACGTGCTTTCATGTCCCTTAGGAGCTGCTGCTCTGAAAACCCTGGGAAAAAAAAAAAAAAAAGCTGTGGCTGGGATTGAATGGAAACTTTTTGCAGCATTACCATGGGTATATGGCATGGGGGAAGTATGTCCCCTATGTGACCCATAGCTTCTAGGCCGCATGTGCAGGAGATCCATAATGCTTCTGTGTGTCTTGGTCTGAGTGTCTTAATTGCATGGTACAGTTGCCTTTAAGAAGGTGGAATATCTAATGCAGGAGCTTTTTAAGAGTAGGTTAGACATCAGGAAGGACAGTAAAGCTGATGGGCTTTGGGAGCACGGGAAAAACCCAGCTAAAGTTCTAGACCCCTTCCCACAGCTGGCTGGCTCAGGCCAAGCTGGGCTGTGCTGGCTGCACTGGTTGATGGGGAGTGGGTAGACTGGCAAACCGGGCTCTCTGGCTCTTCCTTGCTGGAGCAGCAACTCCACATGGGCTTGTGGCCGTTGTCCCCTTAGCCTCACTGGCCAACACACAGCGGTCAGCCCTGCACTTTCCAGAGCATCAGGTCTCTTAAGTGTTATGGAATTTTTTGTGCTTTAATAAATGTGTTTTTACTAATGTTTCTTTAGGGGAAAATATTTTTCTTTTGTTTCTTTGTGTAGCCTCTTTAGGACTTTCTGTGGAAGTGATGCCAATAGCACTAGCTTTGGATCTTTTTTCCCTGTCCTGTGCTTTTTTTCCTCTCTCTTTTTTTGGAGAGGAAACAAATCTCTGGTTGTAGTCCCTTCCCTTGCTCCTATTCCACTTACCTGCTGTGTTCTCTGGTCTGTGGCTTTAGAAACAGGAGTAATGACTCACTCACAAACTTAGGAAGGGTTTTGCTCCCTGGACAGGTGATTTGATATTTGCCTGCTACGGGCGTTGCTCCAACCTTGTTCCTGGAACCTTAATGTTTGTCATGGTCAAAGGTAAGATGTTATAAGAGATGGACTCTGGAGACGTTCAAACCCTGCCTGGACAAGTTCCTGTGCAGCCTGCTCTAGGTGGCCCTGCTCTGGCAGGGGGTTGGACTACATGATCTCCAGAGGTCCCTTCCAACCCCATGTGATTCTGTGACTGGAAGTGATATCCAGTTTGGTAATTGTTGGGTTCCTTAAAGATTGGTCTTTACCACCAATGGCAAATCTTGAATTTGGTGCAGTGAGGACTGGAGCTAAGAAGGAAAAAAGAGAACGAGAGCGAGAACCCTTCCTCATTTTGTTTTTGAATCGGTGGATGGAGAGGAAACATAAACTCAATTTTATGTGGATTATAAGGCACCTATAAAGAGAGTCATATGAACTGAGACACTTGGCTCTGTTACCCTAATGATACCTATGGAACAATATGTGAAACCTATTACACTATTCTGGATATATGTGTATATATATATTTATATATATGTACCGAGAATGAGAGAGACGAAATATGGGGCCTTTATTTTTATTGGCTTCTGCAAAGAATAAATTACACAGCAAGGGCAAGGTTAAATTATTGTAAATGTCTGTATGAAAGGCATCACTTAATTATTAACAGTCCGCTACAAATAAAAGGTACATATGCTAAAATAGCCTGACCTGCTGGATTGTGGGGTTTTGTTTAAAATTGTTGGTGAGGCCCACAGCTGACTTGTTCTCTGTCAGACAGGCTGGAAAAAGAGGCAGGGTAAGATTTCATTGCGAAGTGGCTTATATCCCCCTCTACCAGATGTCAAATGAATGCCTAGAAAATGGGTAAGGGGAAAGTGGGGGCTTTCTAAAGCAGGGACAAACCACTGTGAGGAACAGAGGACGTGTAAAAACACCTGGATGGATGGAGAAAAAGGGAAGCTCCAAGAAGGGACTGGTATTACTGTAAAGTGTGTCTTGCAGTATCTCTCTCTGATGACTTACCTATGAAGGGTAAGAGTTTCTCACAGTTGAGCTCCTTACCCTATCCCAGTTAGGAAAAGGTTGGAACCCCTTTCAAGAGCTGGTTATCCCCATGTCCCATGGACCTGCTGTGCATGTGCCAGGACTGGGAGCTGCACAAAGGGAGCAATAAACCCGGGAGTCCCATACTTCTACTTGAAAGAGGGAAGACAAGATATTGGTCCAAGCTGCCCCAACTCTTGGTTTGAGTGCTGGAGGCTCCCCAGTTGGCCACTAGTGATGGATGTTGCTTTAGTTAAGGTAAGCTAACAAGAAAACTGAGGCTGATGCTGCCATGTCACTGCCATTTGCTGTAGCTGGTCAGTACATAAAGCTGCTGGAAGAGGATATTGGGCTTCCTGTCTCCAGCTTCCCTGACTCTGGCAATTCCTGTGTTAATAGGAGCAGGAGGGTGAGGCTTTTGAGACCCTTGTGTAATATTTGTATACTTTAAACAATCTTTGGACACATAGGTACTTCTTTACTCTTAGTTTTTATTTCAACAATATCTCTGTGAACAAGTAGCACCATAGGGCAGAGCCTCCTTCCCTCCAATCCCCAGCCAAGGTTGACTCCTGTCCAAGAGACACCTGTCAAAGGCAGCTCAAATGTATGAACAGGGCACCTTCCTGTTTGCATCCACTTATATTTGCAGGGCTTTTCAATCCTGGCCCCTGGAGGCCTTCGGGTTGCACCTGAGAAGTCTGCAAAGGGTAACTCAAAGAGAAAACCATCCCAGGATGGAATTTCCAGAGGGAAACTTGGACACTTCAACAGGTTGGGAAAAAAAACTGGCTAAAAATCCACCAGTCTGTATGAATGAAAGAAGTCACTGGAAAGCTCTCCCTTTCACTCCTGCACGAAATTAAAACTGCTTTTGGCAAGGCAAGGAGATGTCTCTGTGATTTCACGTTCAGCTGCAAGGCCAGACGGAATCCCTTGGAGCGGCTGGGCTGACCTCCTGCATACGGCTGGCCAGGGATTCCCACCCGCCACTCCCACGTGCTCCAAGCAGTCCCTGGTGGAGCCTGGGCATCGTCTCTTTAGCACAGACATCCAGCCTCGCTTTAAGGATCCCAAACAAATTGGGAATTGATGCCTCTCACCCGCCTTGGTAAGCTCTTCCAAAGACTAGACGTGCCAACAACACCATTTGCTCATATGGAAAAACAGGATGACTAAGAAAGTACTCAGTGTGAGCTTGATCCTGATGGATTTTAATGCAGTTTGGCACCTGAGGAGAAGGGACAAAGAGGAGAAGCCCAAATCATCACTATCCAGTTGTCCCTACACCCGTCTGTAACTGCACTGCAAAGCATCCCCAAGCTTGTCTTTGGCACTAAGATTTGGAAAACCACATCATGTTATTGTACTGTGATTTTAGAGTGGCCTTTTCAGCTGCTGTCTTCTGTGTCAGTGAGACATTTACACAAAATGTCCATCTTTTCTTCCATATTACTGAAATTCCCCTCAGTGGCTGCATCTTTGCATCCTGCTTTCTCTTCACCCACTTGGCTTTGGCTGTTCTCTGCAGGAACGTGTGAAGGCTGCTCAGCGTGGGCTGGATGGGCCTGCTCTTCTTCCAAGGCTCAGGTTTGTGTAGAAGGTGTTGAAGAAATTGTTCCAGAAAAACTGATTTATTTTTTTTTTAGTGCACTTTCTCATTGCATCAGACTTTTCTTCTGCACGAAGGTTTGAAAATGGGAGCCTTGAGTAGCTGGGGAAACTTCAAGTCTAGGTGAAGACTAGTTGGATGGAATTAGTGACAGGTAAATTCTCTGTTCTACGCAATTCGTTGGGTCCTATCTCTGTATTTTACTTTAGTGGGAGTCTGATCCTTTCCCATGAAGCCCTTGCTGACAGTGGGAGCAAGAAAATACTTAACCTACTGCTTTTTTGGTTTTGGTCGTATATGAAAGAGCAGAGCACTTTCGCTCTACTCGCAGACAGGAACAGAATTCCTCCCTGAGAAAACCTGACTCTGCAGGAGGTACGTCTTAGAACAAGGGGAAAAGCGTGTCGTGACCGTGCAAGCCAACAGTAGCACAGCCTGCTACAGACCCCATGGGCTGCTGAGAATCTCTATCATTCACATCTTATGGACTGGTTTGGCGCATCTCCAAAGGACGTTGGCAGCCGTTCAAGGCCTTGCAAGGTGCTGAACATGCTGAAGTTCCCATTGTCTCCAACATGTGCGTGTGTGCGGGGATGGATTACCCGAGCTTGCCTGTGGGATTGGGGTTTGGCTGGGCGAGCGTGTACTGATGGTCAGCTGGAGCTCCAGGTGAAGGGGTTGCAATGTGGCTTTTCACCTTGTGTGTGAGCTGCAGCTGTACCCCAACTGCAACAGCATCTTGATTATGGTTGTTGCTTGTAGCTGCAGTGTTGGATGGTTGTGGGTAAGGCCCCAACACAAGTATCAGGGCTATTAATTAGATCAATACATATGAGGACAAGGATGGGGACATGTTGCTGAAAGCCTCTCATGTTTGTGTGACAGTGGAGAGGGGTGACAGCCCGGGGAGTGGGAAATGGTGATGTTTGCTGGTTGGGGTTGTAAATGGTTGTTGGTTTGAACTCTGCATGCTGTTATGGGCTGTGGGGGAGGTTTATTATTATTTTTTTTTAATAGGGTTGTGAATAGATGGGAAGAGCTGATTGCTGATCATAGAATGGTTCAGGTTGGAAGGGACCTTGAAGATCATAGAGTTCCAAACCTCTTACCCCGAGCAGGGACAGCTCCCACCAGACCAGATTGCTCCAAGCCCCCTCCAACCTGGCCTTGAACCCCTCCAGGGATGGGGTAGCCACAGCTTCTCTGGGCAACCTGGGCCAGGCTCTCACCACCCTCACACCAAAGAAGTTCTTCCCGAGACCTCATCAAAATCTCCCCTGTTTCAGTTTAAAATCATTCCCCCTTGTTCTATCTCTCTCTTCCCTGATGAAGAGTCCATCACCGTCTCTCCTGGAGCCCCTTTAGAGATGGAAGATCAACTGAGGGAGCTGAGGGAAAACAACCACCATGAGCTGGGGACAATCTGTGAAGGGGGAGAAGAGGACCTTTCCCAGGGGTAGGAGTGGGGCAGGAAGAGGGGTCGAGTGTGGGAGAGCCACTGGTCCATGAGCGTGCTCGTAGCACGTGTACTCACACACACCCTGCGCAATTAGACCCCAAAGGAGGTGTGATGGGGGATAAAATGGCGTGGCAGCAGCCAGGGGCTATAAAATCCGGGGTCTAAAGGAGAGGGGGGAAAAAGTGACAAGGGGAAAAAGCGAGGTCGGCCCCACCTTGCAGGGTCCATGCTGGAATGTGTTTGCACTCCAGGGTGTGCGGTGCCGGAGAGCGCGTTAGCAGCAGTGTTGAGTTAGTAATCTGAACCCTACACAAATACCTCCGGGGCAGACAGGTCCATTTCAGGCTGTGTTTATTTAATAAAGAGCCAGTGAAGTAACTGCAATTTCATTGTCAATTTACTAATGCGTTACAGTTATGTTTCTTAACCTCATTGTTTGGGCTCAGGAGCTTGCAGTGCCTGGCCAAAACTTTCCTTTTTTCTCCCCCTTATTCCCCCCCTCAAGTGTAAAACACGTATTATTATGACTAGAATGTCTTCTATTTATCAAAAACTGGGATTAAAACCCTCAGCTCCCCCCTTGCACACACATACCCAACTCGGCAATGGGTTGGTTTATTAACCTCCTAAAAGCCTCACTCGCTCACTTGCCTTTTTTTCCTGCTCTTTCTGTTTTTTAGGAGAAGAAAAACCATGCACATTCACACACACACACACTTTCACACACGTTTTAAAAGTTCATCTGGGAAGAACACAATGGAAACTCTGGCTGGAAAGAGATTGAGCTGTGTGTCTTTGTGGTCTGGGAAGTCTGACTACGGCCTCCTACTCTTTTGGATGGAAATCTGGGTTTGAAACACGCTTGCACATTCTCAATTAAAAAAAAATAAATCCTAACCATCCCTCCCCGATGCTGCCTTGAAAAGAGAAGTGAGCTTTTGGATGAAGATGGAGAGAGGTTGTCAGAGCAGCTGCTAAGGAGTTGTTTTGGGCTGGAGTCTCAGCAGGTCCTTCCTGCGGTGGGGAGATGGGGTGGAGACGAGGGGGTGGCTTTCAGCTGAGGTTTGGTAGATCCCCTGGTCCCACATGGCTTTATTTTCCCAGGGGATCCCTGCAGGAGAGGACTTTCCATCTCTCAAAACTGTGCAAAGAGCCTTGGTCCATCGGCTCTGACTTCAGAAAAAAGAATCTAAACACATTTTGTTTTCTCTCTGTGGCAGCTCCTCTTGCGGCTGGTTTCATGGCCAGGCTGGAAATAGGAAGGGAGGTTTTCAGTGGGTGCACCTTAGTGTGGTTGCATTAAAGGTTCTTTTACATCATCAGGTGATCTAGCTCAGAAACTAAATAATCAGCCTTCTATGTACAGGAAGCTTTTTATTCCAATCTGTTGGTTTGCCCTCAAAAAAATTTAGGTGGAAGGAAGAATACAGAGGGTCAGACCCTGTGGAAATGGTTGGGGATCCGTGATGGACTGTAAGAAGCTCCCTTGATTCCTTCCCTTTTCCCTCTGGGAGTTCCTGAGGGATATGTGCACCTTTGGAAGGTTCTTCAGCCTCAGCCAATATGTCCTGGCCCTTGTCCAGGGCTTGTTCATCTCTCTGACACCTTGGGGCATTTCTGGCTCCTCAGCAGACTCTCACCCTCCAGGCACAGGCTGGTGTTGGTGTAGCAAAGGTAGGATGTGGGAGCAGGCATGGAAAGCCTGGCTCTAGACAGGACACAGGGACCTTCTAGAGTTCCCACACAGGCAATTTTTTTTGCTCTGTGATGCTGAAAGCTTCCCTTACCCCAGTGTTGACAGAAAGTGGGTTGTTCTGGGGAGTTCTGGGGTCATTCTTCCCTTCTACTCTGCACTGGTGAGGCCACAACTGGAATATTGCATCCAGTTCTGGGCTCCCCAGTTCAAGAGAGACAGGCAACTACTGGAGAGTCCAGCAAAGGGCAACAAAGATGCTGGAGGGATTGGAGCATCTCCCTCATGAGGAAAGGCTGAGAGAGCTGGGACTCTTTAGGCTGCAGAAGAGAAGGCTGAGGGGAGACCTTATTAATGCTTATAAGTATCTAAAGGGTGGGTTGAGGCAGGATGGAGCTGGACTCTTTCCAGTGGTTCCCCGTGACAGGACGAGGGGCAATGGGCACAAGCTGGAACATGGGAAGTTCCACTCAAATCTGAGGAAGAACTTCTTTGGGGTGAGGGTGGCAGAGCCCTGGCAGAGGCTGCCCAGGGAGGGTGTGGAGTCCCCTTCTCTGGAGATCTTCAAGCCACACCTGGATGTAGCCCTGAGTGATGTACTCTGGGCAACCCTGCTTTGGCAGGGGAGTTGGGCTGGATGATCTCTAGAGGTCCCTTCCAACTCTGACAATTCCGTGATTCCGTAGCTGTATTTGTGGGTTACATCTCGTGTCTGTGTGAGCGTGTGTGTGTCTGCAGATCTGTCACTAAGACAGTGACACTCACTAGGCAGAGCTCAGCCTCTCAGCTCGCTGATTATCTGTCTGTGTTTTGGAGAGCCTCAAAGCAGCCACTCAAACTTGGGGTTTTCACATTCTGCCCAGAATACTCCCCATTTCCCTCACTTAAACAACATGATCCCGACGCTGTGCGTTTGAGATGGTGTTTCTGTGCCTTCCCAGCTGCGGGTTTTAACGGGAGGTTTCTCTCTCCTGCTCCTGCGCTCAAGCCAACATTTTAGCGTGGGGCTTTCCCCACATCTCTCTTTGAAGGTAACCCAAGGCCAAACACGCCGCAGGCAGCCGAAGGGCCCTGCCCTGCCCTAACCTCTGCCGTGACCTAGAAGAACCGCACTGTCTGCTCCCTGAAAGGATTTGATTCAGCCCTTCATGCCCCATCAGCAGCCAGGCCCCTCCACAACACAAGCTACCGGTCGTGACAAATTACATGGGTTGGCTTCAGGAGGGAGCTGAGAACTGACCCCGCTCGCCTCACCCCCGGGGCTTTGAAGCTGCCCTTGAACCAACCACACCTCTGGCTGGAGGGAGGCTCTTTGTCTGCGGAGCCTCCAGCCCAACAACCCAGCAAATTCGGGCCGGGAAGAGAGATCGCTGGGCTTGTTCTGTAATTAGAAAGAAGATTTCTGCTAATCTCCCTCTAAATGAGGGTCTAATTCCTCCAGCAGAAACTTGTCAGCTGCTTGTTAACAGCCTTTTGGACCCGCGCTCACGTGGCCTTCATTATTTTTAGGAGCGTTTTCAGTTGTGCCTTTCTGCTTTGGAACAGAAGCGTAAACTTTGCTTAAATGGAGGGTCGTGTCTGTTGGCACTGGCCGTGTTAATAATACACCGCTTAAATCAGATGGTTCGAGAAAGAAATACAGCAGCAGTGGTAGTGGGGGACATTTAATATTGAATTTGCTTTGCTTTTTTTTTTTTTTTAAATGTGGAAACTTTTAGAAACAATCCCGGCCCTGTGTTTAAGTCATTAAAACATCTTTAAGCATTTTCTGGTTTTATTTTTCTTTTAATTTTATGAAAAAAAAAAAAAAGGAAAAAAAAAAAAAAAAGCCCCTTGCATTTCCAGGCGATTTTTTAAGGGGAGTGAGGAGAGGGAGGGTTAGGGTAGGCGGAGGAGGTTGTGAGATGAGGAAAGTGAGAGAACAGGGCCCTTTCTGTGTTTTATTTCTAATCCGCAGGAATCCATTTTAGCCTTTTATGGCTGTTGCACTTGCTGACAGGATTTACATTCTCCGTATGTTATCTGAAACATCACAATCTGTGGCTGTGGGATTGTTTCATGCCTGGGTTAAAAACACGCCAGTGCTTCTGGGAGGCTGTGGGGAGGTAGAGAAGGGAGCGAGGTAAGAGCAGGGAGGAAAAAAGAAAGCTTTTTTAAAAAAGAGAGAAAAAAAAAAGGGGGGGGGGGGAGGGAAGAGAGAGCTAAGCACTTTGAGGAGCTGCTCTTGGCAGAGTTCACGCCCCAGACAAACTGATGTTTAAGTGAACCAGGGAGAGTATTATGATCCCTTTGATTCTGGAGGTGTTGGAGCACGGTTCTGGGCTAGAAAAGCAGCTGCGGGAAAAAAAAATAACCCACCCTCTTCTGACTCTCTGAAGCCCCTCTGTGCCCGGTGTCCTTTGAGCCACATCATTTGCTTGTCCTGATGCACAGGGGAGGCTTTTCCCCGATCACAGCTGACCATACAGGTACCTGTGTTGGGAGGGAGAGGCTTTACACTGCTGTCCTCCGATGCTGTGGCGATGCCTAGGCAGATGGATGCCTGGATACAGATTTTCTTCTGGCCTAGTTATCCACAGCTCCTTGAAAAACAACATTTTCAAGGAGCCTCTTTGGAAGGAACTACAGATATTGCCATTAAAATTCTGATTTTGCCAGGTGTTTGTCAAGAAAAGAGTAAATGGTGAGAATGTAATAGTGCTTTTCCAACAGTTACAAGTGGTGGTGTGCCAGTCCCGGGTATCCATCAAAGCACCCTGTGCTTTTAGAGAGCACCGAGCCTCTGCCACCTCAAACACACATCCCTCTATCTGCCTTAGGCTGGATATCCAAAAAATCACTTATTTCTTTTCAGTGTCTTGGCTGTTCTCCTTTGGTCCTGCAGTTCACTCTGATATTCCCCACTAAGTTAGAAGATATGCCTCCGAATGCACAAGAAGGTGCCACTCTACGTAGTTGGTTTTCTGATCATGACCAAACTCTAAGCTCTTAAGGTAGGGACTTCAGTTTTTTAATAACTCACGGGAGAACCCAGGGAAAATGTAAGTTTTATGGAGTCTAGAGAATATTTTTAAAGGATTTAGATGTCTGGAAAAAGTGTCTTAGGAGGTTTAACTGCTTTTCAGTGGAAAAAAATATTAACAAATAATCTTATTTCTTTGTTAGTCCTTTCAGGAGCAGAATAGCGGCCATGTGTTCTGGGAAGGTCTGTGATCCGGAGGCTGTGGGCCAAATCCCAAATTAGTGCCAGGCAGCACAGTCCCATGTAGGGTGGGCTGGAGCTTGGTCCCATCTGTTTCATAGGGTGAAAGCACTGTAATAACTAGAGCTTTAAGAGATTATTCTTTTTGGGGTGGCATAAAACTCCCAGGGCTGTAAAAAGGTCTATATTTGAGAATTGGTAACATTATCTCAGATCTTAGTCTAAACAAAGGGGGATTTAGGTTTGCTCTTCTCTTGCTTGTCGCCCCCTCTCTGCTCCGTGGCGGTTTATCTGTTTAGTTGGGATGAAGACACTGGAGATGAATCGTAGCAGGGCATCAGCTGGGACTTTGTGCCGAAGCGGGAGGTGATTTCAGGTTGGTCTGTGGTATCTGAGCTCTGAACAGGCAGCTCTTTCCAGCACGGGTAATTGCCCAGCGCGCTCCCCGCGTGTTGCTGAGTGTGTTTGGTGCCTGCTCCATCCAGGGAGCAGCACGTGCCTGTTTGCTCGTGTCTGTGGGGCCACGTGCGCTGTCTGTCCCCACGGCAAGATGCGCTGGGCAGTGCTTGGCCCATCCTGGTGTCTGTGTGTTGCCAGTGCCGTTCACACACATCCCTTCCTGATCACAAATTTGGTCTGGAACTTGGCTCCTACCTCCCCAATAGCCAGCAGCTTTGTGAATCCTGTCCTCCCCTGGCGGGCAGGGTGGAGGGTTAGCTGCATGATACCCACATCCCTTGGCAAACCCCTTGTCTCACAGCCCATTATTCCCTGCAGTAAATCAGCCAGCCAGCAGCACGACCCTCCACAGACCATGGCAAAGCCTCTGCCCCCCATCGCCCTCCGGTCCCCCCATCGCCCTCCGCTCTCCCCATCACTGGAGGGAGTCAGGTTTCTCTCCCCATCCCTGTGAGTGAAAGAACCCACCTGTGTCTGCGGGGCCTGTTTTGGATTCCTGGGAAACTTTAACCTCTATTAATACCACTAAATTATTTCTTCATATGGCAAAGTACTTATGTAAAACGATCTCCTCCCGCCTTCCCCTCTTGACTTGGAGGAGGCAGGCACTCTCGCTCCGATGGATCTACCTGCTCTCAGGGGGCTTTCAAACCCTCTGCATTCCTCCGCGGCACCGCTTTTTGTTGCAGGAGGACGTGCGTGCACTGGAAGCGAGCACGTGATGGGAAAAGGGGGGAGAGAAAGAAGAAGAAGGAAGGGAGGAGTGAGATCACCAAAAATAATTGGCTTGGAGGCCCCTGGAGCAGCAGCAGGTTGTGGCGTACGTTTGTCTGTCTCTCTGGTGGGTTTTACTGAGCTGATGTCTGACTCGGACCTCCCCAGAGCTGGAGGAAATGAGGAGTGGGCTCGTTGGGGTCAAGTGGGGCTTAGTTGTCATTTACACCGATACCTCTTTATATATCACACCAGCTTCCAGCATTGCTAGACTGGTGTGAAGGGACCTTCATGTAAATGAGAACCAGGCCCTGGGAGGTTCATTTCACCAGTGGCAGCACCAGATATTCCCAGCCCCAAGCCTTCAGGAATTGTGAAATCGTGGGACTACCTTGAAATTCCTCAGATTTGATCATTTTTCTTTCATTTTTTGGGGGGCTTCCAGCTTCTATCCTTGGCTGCAAAGGCTAAAAAAAATGCTCTTTAAATATGAACAAATGAGTGACAGATAAAATATGTCATGAAATCAGGGGACTCCAGCAGATGGGGCTCAAAGAAAAGAATGCCAAAATCGCTGTGAACTGAAAGTGCTGCCTGGTGTCATTTGGGGCAGAATCCCACCTTTCCCTTGTGCCCAGGTCTCACTGGGCAATGTTGCCTTCCCCCTGGCTGTCACCCGGGTGATAGTTGTTTTCAGACTCATACAACCAAGTCGAAGGTCTCAGGACTACAGCATGAAGTCCTGGGACCCAGAAATGGGTCCCAGCTCCAACTGCTGGGCATCCAGAGTTGGCTCTTAACATGGTGGAAAGTCCACGGTCACAAATAATCACTCGAAAAAGACATTGTTTTTCAAACCCAACAGCAGAACAAGTTGGAAAAAGAGAAATGACAAATTCTGCAGTGGTTTACCCCTGTGCTCCATCAACAAAAGTTTTGTTGGGGTTTAGGTGTTGGTTTTTTTCTGCAAGCAGAGCTGAGATTTGAAAATCCACCTGAGTTTGGAAATTCAAAGTCCATTTTCCACTTCTGCAGTCACCCTTTCTGCATAGCCGAAGAAAAGGAACTTGTGAAAACCTCTTACTTTGGATTAGCACCAGGTTACAAATCAGCCTTCAATCTGTTCATGGAGTTTGTCTGAGGAGAAGTGAACTCTGCACCTCCAGAATTCAGCTGTGAAGGATTTTTAGTTCGTACTCTCCTTGAATGAGCCTCATGATTCTAAGTAGGAAGGCATGCTATGTTGTCTAAAATTGACCTTCTCTTTGGCACCAGCCAGAAGAGAGAGGGTTCATTGCCAGTGCCCACAGGCTTTAGGGCTATGGGGTATAGCTCATCTCTGCACTATATTTTAGTAATGCAAAAAGCTGGGTGGATGCTCTTATTTTAATCTGTATGCCCCATTTAAATTGAATGAAAAAAGCCACTCAAACCAGAAGCGCTTTGTCTTTTGCCTTTTTTTTTTTTTTCTTCCCAAATTTAAATAAATCATCTTCTGTTCCCACGTTGTTGTATCTTCTACCAACTGCTCGGTGGAAAGATGATGGAAGTGGTTCATCCGTTATCCAGTTATTGCCAGCCTGACCCAGCAAAGAGCAGTGAATTTTTGAGAGTGGGCTGGCAAAAAGTGAGGAACCACCATCATCACACACGGGGAAACGAAGCCCAGTTTGAATGTCCAAGAGGAACCAAATCCTCGTAAGTTTGATACAAACTTTGATCAAAAGTGCTGGAAGTTGAAAACCTCTGACCTTGGCACAGGCAAAATGCTGGTCTCTTGGGGCATTGGCTCTATCAAACAGGGCTTCTTCTTTGTCTGCCTTGTCCTTTTTTGCTGGTGAGCTCTCCTGTGATAGTGCTCTCCTCTCTCAAGCACCAGATTCCAGCTGGAGCCATGAGATGACACCATGAAAACAGGCAGTTCCAAGTGTCTGAGCTGTCCCTCCAGCCCAGAAGCTGGTCATATCTCTGTGTGCAGTGGAACCAGTGACCCTACAATTAGTGACTGGTGTGACTCTCAGCATCGTTGGATTGCAGCTGCCTTTCTGGAAGGGGCATTTTAGTCAACGCAGGGTATTGTGTTAAGTCTGGACAGATCGAGACACAGGAATTACTGAGTAAAATGTCCTGGCCTGTCTTCTCCAGGAGGTCATCTAGATGATCTGTTTGTCCCTTCTGGCCTTTAAATCTACTAATCTATTTTCCCTTCCGGGAAATATAGCTTATATTCTGAGAACAACAATGCCTTAGGAAAAAAAAGGAAGCAAGCCTTTGAAAAACAACAGCAAAGAAAAAAAAACCCTTCAACTATAAAATAAACTAAGGTACAAGGTGCAATTAACAATTCACAAACAGTAGAGCCTGGAATGTAAATTGTATTTAAATAGGGCTGTGAAGAATGTTTCAGTCCCCTAAATGGCTTCTCTCTCCTGCTGCCTTGAACCTCCAATCAAGCCCTGCCTGGGAGTAATTTGGTGCTGGAAATTGTTGCCACACGAACAGCTGAAGGCTGGCAGGGTCACCGGCCCCCCGTGTCACACCCTGTCATTTTAGATTAAGATATGCAAAGTCGACACGGCTGCGAACTTTCCCTTTGCTGCCGTGGCTGCGTCCATCCCCTCGGCTGTAATGAGAGGAAGGCGTAATTGGAGTCAACTGCTTGATTATGATAATTGCTACTGTCTGGGGGAAGAAACAGTTGAGTCCTGGAGCTTGATCCGTGCGGCACCTTTTGGGTGATTGCTGTCTGTTTGCCAGCAGATGGGCCTGGCAGAAAGCATCCTTTTTGGCCCCTCTTTGGCCTCTTGACCCCTGCTTGACCACTTGTTGTCTCCACGATTTCAGGCAGGGTCACGGGGTTTTCTAGTTGTTCTCTGCTTCCCACCGGAGGATTGGGCCTGAAGGATTTATCTCCTAAGAGGGAAAAGGCCTTTTTAAAATTTATCCCCAGCTCTTCACGGCAACACAAGTGGGAGATGAGGTGCCATATATTTCCCACTGGGATATTTATCGCTTTCATTGTATGGCTCAGCAACAATCTGTGGGAAATATCTCCAGGAAGCTTTGGCTGGTCAATCTGTCATACCCTGCCTATTTTCATTTGCCGAGAGAGCAGAGACGGTCCTGGAGGTCAAGGCACTGGGATGGGAACAAGGAGCCGGGCGCTCGAATTTCAGAGCTTCCAGCAAACCTTAATGTGATCTCCTCCAAGTTACTTCATCTGTCTCTTCGCATTGATGCCCCTTTGAGAAACAGAGATGGCCCCTTCGCTGCATTAGTTTGTTTATTAATGCTTTTAAACGGTCTCGAGATCCTGAGATACGGTAGGGAGGATCTCGCAGTTAGGGTGTGAACCCAAGGGAAACGCTGTTGTACTCCCAGATCCACCACAGGCTTGGGCAAGTCTCTTAGGCTGGGAGCCTTGGAGCAATCTGCAGTTTCACTGGGAGTTAAACTCTTAAATATCCCGGGGAAGCTTGGCTATAAGCTCCCTGTGCAGTAATTTCCCCTCCGTACACGGGAGCCAGTAACCCTGCCCAGCAGTGGTGTGAGCACATGTAAAAGCCCTGGAACGGAGATCACATATATAATTAAGGTGGCAAGAGGCATATTGTTAATTCATAGCTATTATTTATTAATATCAACCTTAAGTGCAATGCTCAACTCTAGCCGTGACGCAATACGCGCAGCCAGAGCAACAACAGTAAATAACCAACAAAGTAATTGGATAATTGTTTCCTTAGTATCTTAAAAGGTTAAGATTTATTTTTTTTTAATGTTCACTTTCCAAAGTATGGAGGGGAAGGCCCTACTTGTGGAAAGGAGGAGATTTGAAAGTGATTGAGGATGGGGAAGAGCAGAGCTGCAGGTGATGCTGTGGGGTTTTGGTTCTCCTCCTGAGCGTGGAGTTGTGTCCCGTTGACCATCGGCTGCGGGAGCTGGGGCTCATGGTCCCACGCTGGCACTTTGATACAGCCTCTCCCCTCTGCGAGGGATGGTGGGCAGAGGCAGGCCTGGGCAGTTGGCTCTCTCTCGTTCTGGCAAGCTTAGAACATTGAGCTTGTTTGGATGAGTAGGAATTTTTCTTTTTTATTAACGAGGTGTCTCTCTGCAGAGTCCCCGTGGGCTCTGTGTTAGCAGCAGCTCTTTCTGAGCACATCAGGCTGTTTATTCTGAGTGTGGTGCACGGCCCGTGTATTTTAGGGTCAGGACAGGAGGATCCTTTGGCAGTGTGATAAGAGAGGAAGATGTTTAATCTGCTTTCTGGGGTAGACCAAGGATCTCTGTAGACTGTAACTACGCAACAGTGTCAGCATGAGAGCGCTGAGGTCTCTGAGCAAAGGTGCAGCAGCTTTGATGGGACAGTTACCTGGATTTCCTTAACAAAATAGTGTGCTGAAATGTCATTAACCAGCAGAATGCTCTAAATAACCCTGTGAGTACATTTGCAAGGCAGCCAGTTTTTCTTAGGCTGTAGGCTGGGGAAGTCATGGATGCCCCATCCCTGGAGGGGTTCAAGGCCAGGCTGGATGGGGCTTTGAGCATCCTGGTCTGGTGGGAGGTGTCCCTGCCCATGGCAGGGAGGTTGGAACTTAATGGTCTTTAAGGTCCCTTCCAACCCAAACCATTCTATGATTCTAAGAGACCAATGCATCCGCATGGCCTCCCACATTCCGAAGGCAGGAGACTAAAACCCAAAAGGTTCCCCCACCAGACCATACCCTGGGGCTGAGCTGGAGCATCGGGCCCTAGAAGGTCTAGGACCAGTGGTTTAGACTACCTTTCTGCATAGCAATTATTTCCACAAAAAAATAATTAAACCACTTTGCAGGCAGGTGTGTTACCTTAAACCTGCAGAAGATCACTGGCTGTGGGCTCGGGCTCATCTTCAGTAGGTGGAGGAGGTGGTAACTCTTTCTGGCCTGACTAAACACTGGTGATCGCTGCAAGTGTGTCTGAAGACTCGTGCACATCCCAGGAAATCTCTTGCCAGGTCTAACACACAAGATCAAAGTCGAGGCAGAGCTAGCACCTTTCCCCCAGAAAAGATCCATGTGTTTTCACTCATTCACTGTTATGGCTCTTTTTTGGTGTTGCTTTCAAAGATGGGAATGGTCAGTTGAAATCTGGGCTCTGTCTGTCATGGGGTAATCTCCAGTAGTGCTGGTCCCAGCTGCTTCAGAGGGTGCTCACGCGCTTGTGGCACTTAGTGCAATGATTCGGGACTCTGGGACTGAGGTCTGCGACACTATTGATTCTATTAATTTATGGGATAACCAGTCCTTTGGGAGAGTTTCTTCCTAATCTCCATTAGTTAGATATTGCTTTATCCTTTATAGCAAGGAATTTTGCATCCCTTTCCTCTGTAAGATTTCTTTTCTTTATCCCTGTGATTCTGCATGTCATTCATTTCAATTTCCGTGGGTTTTTTTTTTGTTTTTTCCAACTTTGCTGAACCCTGGTATCAGGAATATCTTGGGGAATAAGCAGAAAAGGTCTGCAGGTGAACACTGCTTCTATGTCTAAGTATAGATCCTTTTGACAGCTTTGTTTTACTTCACCAAAAATTGCCAAAATACACTCAGAGCCTGTTCTCTCACTACATTTCTTTTCAAATAGGAAACGCCAAAGACAGCTGACAGAAAGCTCTCCTCATACACTTCCAACTTTATTTTACCAAATTCTGAGACGTCCTTTGCTGCCAGAAATCCCACCTCTTTTATCCAAGAACTAGTGACGCTGCTGGAGCTGCAGGTGTGGGGTGAGGAGCAGGATGTGGGATGAAGGCTCCGGAGCCCGGTGTCCTTCCAGATCGCACGTCGGGGCTGCACAACCTGTATTTCGCAGGGAACTTCCAGAGAAGTTGCTCTCTGGAAGCTGGTTTCTCACAAGAGCAGCTTTTGCAGACCTTGCCAGAGGTTCCCCAGCACCAGGGGGTCAGGGAGAGAAGAGCGTGATAGGAAGGAAGAGCGTGATACGATGTGGCCGTGCTGCTCTTGCTGTGCCATCACACCGCCAGCACCCTCTGAGCCCAGGGCTGACCTCTGGGACCCCTCGCGTGTGCCGGCCCCGCCGTGTCCCTGGTGCTGTACGTCATGCAAATAAAGCCATGACCTCAAGTGAGAGGCAGGTCACAACACTGGGCACTCAGGAGCATGGTGGGGCCCTAGTGGGATGGATGGAAAAATCAGTCATTTCTCATGGCCCTTATAGGGAACAGGAGTCTGAAAACTTACCTGGGAGTTAGTAAGAGATTTGCTTTTCTTCAACTTTCTTTACAAGTGCTAAAGCAAACCTTGGGCTTGGGGATGTTACTTTTCTCCGTTCTTTGATCACAAGTCAAACATAAAGAAAAATTTTCACAACTGTTTAGCACTGGGAAGACATTGCCTCACTCCTCTGGTGATGCTGAAGGGGTAAGGAAACCCCCTGCCTCCCCAACCGCCCCCTTCCCCAGCCCTGCTCGGCTCCAGGGCTGAGTCTCACGGGGGAGAGAGGCATCATCTTGTTTGGCAGCTGCATTGGGCTCATTTGGGAAACGGGGTCTGGCAGCTCTGCCCTCACCTGCAGGGTGGTGTTGAGGCAGACAAGCTTTCAGCACCCATTTCCCCTTCGAAGATGAAGATGGCAGCTTCCTCTGTGAATGCAAAATGCTGCCTGAAAGCAGGTTATTGCTGCTGCCCTGGGGCAAACGGGGAGCTGGGCTCCCTATCTCGGTCCCGTTTCTTTCTCTGCACCTACTGCAACATCTAATGGGTTGAGGGGGATGCGGTGTTCTCTGTCAATTAAAATCTTAGATCAGGAGGAGATTTAAGCTCTCTGTTATCTTAGTATTTAGTGGTTAGATGCTGGAAGTGCCGCTGTGGTGCTGGCAGTGGTTTCGGGCCGCGGTTGCCTTGTGGCTGGGAAATCCGGGGCTGCGGTAGCCGCTGCGGCCGGGTGCCGGCACAGCCTGCCTGGAGACCTGCTGCTTTAATGCAGGCAGGTGCTAAGCCGAGGTGCTTTAAAGAAGCTTTACCTAAATCCTAGTCAGAGGTGGACACCGAACTTCCCCAGCCGGCTTTGATGTGCTCACGGAGGCCTCTCGCTTTGCTGTTCTGCGATGTTTATCCAGAGCCGCCTCCTGCATCTGAATGGGGAAGGGAAAGGAGATGCAAGGACCACATGGGGATGGAGCCAACAGCCCCGAGTCCCTGACCAGGCTTCATCCACAGCCCAGCGTGCCGTCCCACATCTCCCCTCAGCCCCCAAAGCCCACGGCAGGGGCAGCGTCACCTCCATCTCCATCTCCAGCCACCGCGCAGGTCTGGTGTGAGGGGAGGGATGTGGTGTGGAGGGGGCGAAGGTCAGATGTCTTCTCCGCATCCCGTTAAAAAAGATGGGGGAGAGGATACGTTTTTCTTAAAAAAAAAAAAAAAAGAGAAAAAAAGAAACAGTAAACGCATCAAATAATAATAAAAACCCACCCTTTTCTTTGAGCCTGAATGTATGCTGGTGCAGTGCTTAGGGGATTAATCTCTTAAAAAATAAGTGCCATGTGAGTAGACAGGCAGTGATTAAGGTTTTAACTGATCAGTCTGCGTCTGACAGTGAACCAGCTATTATCTTAACGGAATCAAACGAACATTCAGAGCCTCCGCTCAGCCCCAAACATGAAAGGAGATGTCATCTGCTGGCAGTTGGCAAGCCGCAGGGGAAGGGAGAGAGAGAGAGAGAAAGAAAGAAAGAAGGAGGGAAAGAAAGCAAAACAAGGGTGAGAAAAAGGGGGAAAGGGAGGCACAGCCCAGGGAAAGGAGGGGAGGGGAAAGAGGGAGAAGGAATGAAAAAGGATGGAGGTGTAAATAAAAGGAACAGAGGGAAAAAAATAAAAGGAAGGGAGAGCAGTAGAGGCTTGAAAAAATGCAGAAGTCTTCTCTGCTCTTACGTTTCTTTCCTTCCTACTTTTCCTAAATGGTTTGGAAGCCGTTCCGTGAGCAAGCTGGGCCTTTGGCAGCCCTCTCCAACCCTTGCCCTGCCTTTTCCCACACTGGCTGTCGTGCTCGCCGCCAAGGTCTCCTCTAAACCAGGGAGGTCTAGCACTCTTGAACCTGAGGTCAAAAACAAGAGGGAGGAAAAGAATGGCCTTCAGGCCAGAGGAAGAAACCAGGGCAACCAAGCTCTTAACGTGATAAAAGGGCTTTATCTCAAAGCACTTAAACAAAACACACAAGCCTGAGAGAAGAGGCTCTGTCAAGTATCCGCCAGGGCCATAGGGGAGATTGCAAATCCCCACAGGATAGAGGGGCTCCTTCTTTACACTGTGCAGACCCCAGGGCTGGGGCCGGTGCAGGTGATGGGTGCTGGGAAAGGGAGGGCAGGAGGGATTTACCTTGGCCAGAGGCTGGCAGCCAGTGTAGAGACGGCAGTAATTCACGGGATCTGCTTAACCACGGATCAGAGGGGAGCAGCCTGGAAGTGAGCGGCTGTTAAAGAAAAGATCAAGGGCGGAGGGAGCAGGATGAGGGTCTGGAGAGGGGCAGGAGGGAAGAGGAGGCAAGGAAGCATCCCAGAGCGGGCGGACACAGTTCCATTCCCTTCCTTTGAGGGTTTAGTGTAAATCAGTGCCATCCCTCTGCCGCCGGCGGATTGATGCAGTTTACGGGAGCAGGCCCTCTGCAAAATCAGGAGCCAGGCTGACCCTCGGGGACAGAGCCTGTCCCCCTGGGACATGTTGGGACTTAAATGGAGCAGTTGCAGTTTCCAGTGCAGGGGAATGTGGGCTGGAGGAGGGAGAGGCTGCCTGGCAGAGAAGCAGGAGCTGCCTGGTTGTGTTTGCATGGTCAGTTCACATCAAGGGGGACAGCAGGATTTATGGTCTTGAGGGCAAAGAAGTGGCTTGAGCTGGAGGAGGACTGGAGATCTGAAACAACAGGGGCTTGTTAGCCTGGGGACTGCAGTCAGTGGACTAGGACGGCACGGCTGGGAGATGACTCAGACCAAACAGTGGAGGGTGTAAGCCTAGAAGGAGTTAGAGACGAGACCCTAGGAGGCCAGGAGCTTGCTGGGCCTCTTGTAAAAGATTACAGGCGGGATTGTGCCATGGAGAGGGGAGGATCGGTCTCTGGGTTGTTTCCTAATGCAAGGAAAGGGAAGGGGAGTTATACAGGCTGGAGGAAAGGCAAACATCTTGCAGCAGAGCTGAAGATCCTGGTCCCAGTGAGTCTCCTGCCCCCTAGGCTTGCAGCCCAAGAGTCCCAAGGATGCACTTTGCAGCAGTTGGCCTCTGGCAGCCAAATGCTGCTGACAGAAAGGGTTTAAAGTCTTGGAAGGAGACCTCACCACCCCTAGGATCCACTTTTCCAGAGGGGACAAGACATCTTATTTCCTGGTACCTGTCTCCAAAAGGACATGCTGTTTCATAGGGCTGATTTGGTCCTTCATCCCTTTGGGACTCAGCCCCATCCCTCCCCATTTCTGACTGATAGACATGTGATGCCTTGTGCAAGAAATCCCCTCTTTTTGGGGACGTGTCCTGCTCTGGCCTGGGGTGCTGCTCTCCATCTGGCTGCCAGACTGCCCTCCTTCTTCTGTGGGCTTTGGCATGGGGCACATCCTCAACCCCATCAGTGGAGCCCAGCACACTTGCTGGGGCCTCGTATGGCTCCCTATGGAGACAGGTGACCCCAGGTGTCCTTCCCCATAGATCCCTCCTGTCCCATGCTGTGGCTTGGTGGGTGAATCGCAGCACACAGAGAACCACGAGGACCTGCCCAGCTATGAATTTCCCTCGGTGCAGACACCACTGCCAGGCTGTTATTCCTCTGTGCTCTCCCTCCTGACTCCATCTGTCTGCGTGGTGCTACCGCTCCATGCCAAGAGGGCTACAGGACCGCCAGGGTCACGACTGCCCCATTACGGGGCGAGATTTATCATTGGCAGGTGTGCTGCGGGATGGTATATTATCCAGGATTATGAACTGTAACAGGATAATCTCTCTAATGTAATTCAAGCTCTCGACATGGCTTATGGCTCCTTAATGTACCTCAGACTGAAGAATTACAAGAACATTTTCCCCCCTCCCTACCTTGTCAGCTCCTAAATGATTTAGGCAATCGCCTGAAGCCAGATCTTGGCCTCCAGTCATAACTCAGAGCAGTTCAGTAAATATGATGGGGAAGGAGTTTTCCTGGCTTTGCTCTTTCTTCCTTCCACTGTGCTCAGCCCTCGCTGAGCTGGGGAATGAGTGGGGAGAGCTGGGGCAGCCCTGCCCTCACCCCCGTGTTGTCCTTTGGCTCCCTTTGCTCCCTGTCCTTACCTTTCCGGATGAATTGCTGCCATGCAAACCCTTGAGAGCAGGGCACTGAGCACCCTGGGAGACAGCGGACAGGCAGTAGATGCTCTCTTGGAGGGACTGTGCCTTGGGTAACCCTGGGGTTGTCCCCCTTGGAGCATTGCTGCTCCCCAGACGCCACATCAGCAGCACAATGTCCAGTAAACCAGTGCCTGCAAGAGATTTTCCCCCTGAGAAAGGGAAGTCCCTTTGCCTGTGACATGGCCCTAAGCTGCCTTTAGCAGCAGAAGACTCCCAAGGTCCCTGCAACATCCCTGGGAGATGAGACCCTCCTCTGTGCAGACTGGCAGGATAAAATCTCTGCCATCACCAGCAAGACAGATCTCCAGCCACCTGAAGGAGATGGGGTTTTTCTTTTTTTTCCCCCTTCCTGGAAGCTTCTCCAAGACAGAGCCTCATAAATCTCACCTCCCAAACCCCTCAGGCAGCCTAGTGTCTACATCCTCTCCATCTTCCTTTCTTTTCCCCACTGTGAGGCACTGGGAGGCAGATATGTAATGCCAAGAGCCTGAGCTGGGAGGCAGGAGACCCCAGTCTTTCTGTCCCTGCCTTGCCACCCGCCTGCTGTGACCTTGGTGGCATCTGGCAGTGCCTCTCCCTCCCTTGTGTTGTGGGGTCTCCTGATGGGCTTACAAGGCTGTTGTGGATCTTCCTAGGGCTACTGTAGTACAAGTGATTGATGGCAACCAGCCCCTCTCAAACACTGGGAACCATTGCAGCCGCCCAGTGCAGTCCCTTTTGGGTAACAGCCATGAACTGTTTGGTATAAAATCGCCCGGTGGAGGCAGTTACTTGTATGGGTGTCCAGGCTTGCTCCGTGCCCTCCTGCTAAGCCAAGAGGAAGCTTTCCCATCCTTTATGGAATTGGCTTTTAATTCTACCTCTCTGTTCATTGCTTTGACTTAATGGCAGGGTTTGCGGTGCTGATTTTAAGTGGAGTCAGGTTCATTTCATGGGTGAGGTTCAAGGTGTAAAGCATGGGAAAGGTGAGCAATTAAGACAGCACCAGGATGGGCCCCTCTATCTCAGAAGTCTTAAGGGCTGGGGCTGCACCGAGGGGATGGGGAGCACAGGATTCCAGTTCTGCACTTGTGGAGACTTGCCAGGAGCCCTCCTCTGAAGCTCCTGTCCTCCCGTCACCTCTTCTCATCCTCCTGGGGGCTCCCCCAGCAGCAGGACGGTCTCGGTCCCACCTTACCTCCTCCTGCAGCTGCCTCGGTGACCCCAATGATAAATTACACTTTGTAAACTGGGGGGGGAGGAGGGAGGAAAGAAAGCAAAGGAGAAAAAAGCAGAGATTAAGAACAGGAACTGGAGGGATACAGCTTCCACCCAGCAACTGACTTAAAATAAACATCAGATTTGCGAAGCGGGGCCTGGAACCTGCGGCAACTTGGAAAAAAAAAAGTGACGCTGGAAAAAATATCTGTCCTTTAGCATTACCGGTTTTAGGCCAGACGTGGCCTGGTTACCTGTTGCTAATGTGAGTGTGGTAGATGTGTGTAGTGCCAAGTGATGGCTGGAGGGGGATGGAAAAGGGGAATGTGCAAAAAGGAGGAAGGGGAAGGGAGTGCTAATGCACAGAGAGAGCCAGGGGAGATGCAGCATCAAGCTGGTGAGCAGAGGAATAGCTGAGCTGCTCCTCGGTGGGAGAGGATGGCGATTTCCCCATAAGCACATCCCTCCCCGGCACCCCGGGGTCCTGCCCAGAGTCTCACCAAGGTCACAGAGTCACAGAATCACATGGGGTTGGAAGGGACCTCTGGAGATCATCTAGTCCAACCCCCTGCCAGAGCAGGTCCACCCAG
>JAOTQQ010000013.1:3512433-3569730 GCA_026546715.1 Gallinago undulata
GGGCTTTCTCCTCTCTTCTCTTTCTCTTCTCTTTCTCTTCTCTTTCTCTTCTCTTTCTCTTCTCTTTCTCTTCTCTTCCACTTGTCCCCTTTGCGTGGGGAGTCAGTGGCAGTTTGAAAAGAAGCAGGTCAAGAAGGCTTGGTTGGGAGAAGGAAGGCCAGGAACATGCAGTCACAATAAGGACAGGCAGTGCATGGAGTTTGTCTCTCCAGAGATCTGGGTTTCTTCTTTCTCAATGTTTTTTGACTCATTTCCTCAGCTCGCAGTCAGATATTTACTTAACCTTGCAACTGCGCTGCAAAGGGAATGCCAAGTTTGGGGGCTGCAAGTGCTCTCCCTGCTGCCGTGTTTATACGTGGAGGCTCACGTGCTCTGCACACACACATGGGCGGGCACGAGCAGCCCTGGGGCACACACACACACACGCTTGTGCACGGGGGACACGTGCTTGTCAGCAAGCACACAGTGACGGCACCTTGAGGCAGGGCAGGGGGACACAGGCACCTGCCAGCCCTTCAGTGGCCGCCCCGCTCTGCTGGCACAAGTATGATGGACCCATCGTACGTGTCACAGACTGATCTGCCCATGCCAAAAACACGATGCAGGAGACAAATCTATGTATTTTGTGGCCCCTGGACACAAATCCTTGCACACCCATCAGAGGTACCGGGCGCATAAATGGGCTTAACTGCATGTGTTTTCATCCAAGCACAGGGCAGCCAGTACATGGATTTTAGTCACCTCCCTTGTGCCATGGACAAGTCCAAAAAGGCTAGGAAACTGCAAAGCCCACTCCAGGGGTCATGCTTTTGCCAAGGCTCTTGTTGGGGTGGGCAAGTCCTGTCTGTGACCTGTTGTTCAGCCTTCTTCCTTCCCAGCTGTTTTTCCCAACCCAGCTCAGATGTTGCCGTACTCCCTCAAAGACTGCCTTGTGTGGAATTTCTGGGACCCAAAGCCTCTTTTATGGGTGTGGAGTCAGCCCTTGCTGACCACCACCAAGGTCTGGCCTGATCCCAAAGCCTTTACAGATTGTGACCACTGTTGAAAGGGTTCATTTCTTCCCCTAATGAGATGCAGCCCTCGCTGGGGGCACTGCAGCATCTGTTTAGCAGCTCATAGCAACCAGGCATAACAATTTGGTCAAGGGCTAGAGAGGAACGCAGTTTCAGCCAGGCCAAGGGGTTCCTACGGCTCTTCCTGCAGCCCTTCTCCAACTTCTGCAATAGCTCCAGCTGGCCAAGAGATCCCATCCAAGTAGCCTTCAGGAAGAGTGACACTTGGACAGGGTCAGTGCAGATGACCCCAGGGTGGAGAAAGCCGCGGCAATCCCAGGGCTTGCACGGTCCCTGTGACCTGGCCGGAGTGCACTGGGGATGGCCCTGGCTCAGAGGAGAGCATCCAGCTCGGTCACCCAGACCATTCCCCCAGAGCCACCTTCTCAGTCCCAGCAGCTTTCACCTGCACCAGGCGAGAGCAACCAGCTGAAATCTACTGGAGGAAGGCCACCAGCGCGTTGCACATCCTGGGACGTGCCAGAAACCCTTCTCCTCCCCGGCAGCAATGGCAGCCAGCTGGTGGCAGAGGCTTCCCGAGGGCAGGGAGAGGGCAGGAGCCAGGAGCAGGCAAGGAGTGCCACTGTGCCAGGCAGGAAACGCTCGAGTGTGTGTGTCTTCAGCTGGGAGAGGTGAACGCCACGGCCCCTGCACGATGCCACCGACACACAGAAACTCACCGGGAGCTTTTTTTTGCCATCGATTTTCACCCCAGCTCCGTGCACATGAAAAAGTCATTCAGGAAGCCACTTGAAAACAGTCTCTCTCTCTTACATGTATGCACACACTCAGGGTGTCAGATGATTCCGAATCGGCCAAGAAAGGTCTGATCAGCGTTAGATGAATGGAAAGAATCCGGCTGACTTAGTGAGCTTTGGATCCAGCCCTGAGCTATTAGGAAGTAGCTATCAAACCTTGAAGCATGCAGCTGAGAGAAGTGAAACTCTACCCAGGTGTTAGAGATCCTTAAACTGGGAAGGAATTTTTCTTCCCCTTGGCCCTGGAACAACAATAGCACTTTTTTTTTTTTTTTCCTCTTTTCTTCCCTTAAAGCCTATTTCTGAACAAAGCAGGCAGGCAATTATCAGCATCCTCATCCTCATCATTGTTAGCTGAAGCTGTTTGAAGTCAGAAGTGGTCACTTTGCCAAGGGATCACACCCTCCAGGCCTCTGCCAGCAGCTCTTGCACTTATAACCCCGGCTGCTGCAGGGCTCCCGTCCTCCGGGGCGCTTTCCCAATGGAGTTCCAGAAATCAGCAGTGCTGAACGCATCGAACAGGCGAGTGTTTGCCAAGGGGACCCGTGGGGCGAGATTTTAAAGTGAGTACGGCAGAGTAGGAGGAAACTGGCAATAGTCCTGGAAATTTAAAGCCCTTTCACTGCCCAGCGCTTTAAAAGAAAAAAGTATTTGTGATAAATTAATGAATTAATATCGTTCTGCCTCCCTAAGTCATCTCACTCGCTCTCCCTCTCTGGGGATAAAAACCATATAAGTACCTCAATGGATAAACACAACTCTCAGCTTTGCTGATACTGCCTCGCCGCTTGTCCTCGCCCCAGCTGCCTAACAGCGAGGGGAGTGTAATTCCCCTAATTCCCTTGATCCCAGTAACACGTCCCGGGAGGGTCTGTGGCTGCCAGGGAGGTTCCTGCACCACGTTACGGCTTCTCTGGCTTGTGCAGGTCCTTCCCGGAACCCGCCTTCCCGGCTTGAGCGTTTCTGGGAATGAGGTCCCAGGGCTGTTGGTTTGGGGAGCCTGCCAGGATGGTGGGGATTTGGGGGAAATGCATGGGGCCCCTGCTTTGGTTAACCCCTTCCCCACCGGCCACGGGTTCAGAGGCTACCACCGGAATGGTCCCAAATATCCAGCGTGGCTCTGGTGGGGTGCGATGGTCGGCACCTCGCTCTGCACCACCAGCCCCAGGAACGAGTGTCTCAGCCTCCTGCATCTCCCTTCTCTGTGTCTACCGAGAGGTGATGCTTCCCTGGATTTCTGGTGGAAAAAGGGAGGGAGGGAAGAGATTTTTCAGCCAGCTCAAGGCGGCAAGAGCCAAGTCTGAGCCTCGCAAATCTCCGGCCCATACCGCACGGGTTAAGCGAGCCGAGAGGGCTGTGTGTGCTAAGGTCAACACAGGCTGCACCTGCCCACAGGCTCCTGTGCGCGGCAGCACAATTGATGGCTTGTTCCTTTCATAAGTGCCGTTGGAGCGCGGTGCCCAGGCCCCGAGCCAGCCTGCTGATCACATAAAATATTATTTGTGTTTAAAAATTCCAGTAATTGACTATGCACCGTTTTTTTCCAAGCCGTTTGCCAAGGGCAGTAAAATCAAAATCCGTCCCAGGTTATTTTCATCATGCAAATTCCCATTTCTGTAAACAGGAGTAAAGCGGCGAGACCCACTGCTCGCAGCCGCTGGGCTGGGCTGGTAGCCAGCGTGTGGCGGGGAGCGCGCCGGGGCCGGGGCTCGGCCAGAAGCCGGCCAGAGCAGCGGGATTTCGGGCTGAGAGCGAGCAGCCCTGCAAGGTGCAGCCGCTGGGAGCTGCCCCAGCTGGAGCCCTCCCTGCCTGAGAGGGGATATTGGGCTTGGCTGTCCCCTTGTCCCCTCCTGGGACAGCCTACGTCTTCCGTTCTTGTTGTCCCAACTCCTCCCTCCGTGAGATCTTCCTCCTGGGATGCTCGCTGGAGCTCCTCTCCTCGCCCTGCTGCTGACTCCTGCCTCACACCAGCTGCTCAACCCCGTGTTTTGGGATGCTCTAATCTTACACAGGGATCTGCCTGGTCCTCACCTCTCATATATCAGGCCAGGCTGGAAGAAGGGAGTGTCTCTTAGACAGTAACTCGGCATTTCCTGATGGAAACCCCCTCGCAGGCTGTGTGGAAACAGAGGCATCCATAGGAGGTGTGCGGTGGGTTTTGGCTGGGTTTTTGGGTACAGCTGCCCCGCCGGGTGCCCCCCACGCTCCCACACTGATCCCAGTGGCCTAAGCAGTGATGGGAGGGGAAACGTCCTGTTTAGCCACCGTGGGGCAAGGCTGGATCTCCCCCCGTTCCTCCCCCCCTCCCCAGTTCCAGCACTGGTTTCTCACAGCTGAAATGAGGCACAGAAACCCAAGGAGACGGAGGACAATGGCAGGGGACTCTGGTGACGCTTTGTTGAGGGTTTGCAGCCATCTGTGAACACTGCAAGAACCACAGCATAATGAGAGATGTCCCAAACCAGGACACAAGCCCTAAACCCTCAGGGGAAGCCTCTTTAGTGTAACTGGAGCGTTTCAGGACAGGACTGGCAGAGTGGTGCTCTCCAGGCTCCAGAAAATGAGAGGTAGATCTTGGTTATTTGACTGCAGTTTCTAGACTTTGAGGTTTTGAGGCCAGTGCTGGGAAGAGGTCTAGAAAACAGTAGAAAATGTTACCAAATAAACCCCAATACTTCTGAAATTGTATTAGAGAGAGTAACAAGCTCTAACTCTATGCCTTGGGGCACGGACCAGCTTGGATGGGCTGAGGTTAGGGCCATCAGCTGGATGAATTATCCCATTCTCGCTCATTATGAGACCTCTTTTGTACCCAGTTTGGAAACATGTGGGAACAGCTGAGGTTCGGGGTGGGACGTTGGGCCACACAAGCCCCTGGCCAACTTGGAAATGGCAGTTTTGTGTTCCTACAGGCCTTTTGGTTTTGCACACATAAGCAAAGATGACATTTTATTCTCTTTAAGGAGAGGGGTGGGAGACCTCACTAAGAATCCACATCTGTTTTGGAAACAAGTCAATGCAGAAAAACTACCCACGTGGAGAAGTAATGTGGTTTTGATTGTATTGCACTCTATAGAAAGTAGTGCACACATATTAAACTATATTAGACAGTATAATAATAGCTTACAGTTAGTCTGCCTTTCATCTGGACGTGCTTCACAAACGTCACATAGATGCAGAAGCCTCTTTCACTGCCACTGAGATGCAGCCACTGCTGTTGCATCTCTGCAAATTTGGAGGAGCATGGCAGCATCGGGCAATCGTCCTCCCAGAACCGCTTCTCAGGATGCAGGGAAGCTGGACTTTGGGGTCCAAAACCTTCCTGTCCCTCACATGCCCCAAGTTTAACATTCAGGGATCAGTAAAACTGAAAAACGAATGGCTGAATAAGGACTACAGGGAGGTAACTGCATTATGTTTTATTTTAAGGTGATCCCTGCAGTCTAAATCTTGGCTAATTACTTTGGCTCCATCTTAAATGTTGCATGATTAATAGATATGGATGTGTGTTTAACTAAAACCTATCACGTTTGAAGGGAATAATAACAATAATAAGTTTTTCCATCCATTGAGATCCAGACCACTTATGATAATTAAAATTGCATGACACTGCCAGTGAGGGTCTTGAGCTAGTTTCCAGTTACCCAGGTAATCCTGTTCTGCCTCCCTTTATTGCTCCAGGGATCTCAAGTGGATACTGGCATTTTATTTTATTTTCCCTTGTCCTCCTGGACCGCTGCATTGTTCTGTATCACAGCCAACGGCTTCCGTCCTGCGGCATGGCCTGGTGAGGCATTTTTTGATGTATTTGGTGCAAATGTTGATGTATTTGGCCAGTCACAGAGGAGCACAATCCTCACCAATGTCCAAGTGCCTTTGGGATGGTGTGGGGTCCATGTGCCCCAAATCCGGCCGGGATCGGAGGCAGCAGAGGGGGTGAAAACGCTGCTCCAAGGAGCACGTCCTGCTCCCCTTTTAATTTTGCCCACTGGGCCCTTCTTTGGTCAGGGTCCCGCTCGTGACTTACGTGACTCGTTCCGTGGCAGAGGAGATGGCTGCTCGCCTGGGGTGTTTATACGACAGGGGTGACTAACAGGCTCAGCTCGGCGATTGCGGGAGGCTTTGTACAAACAAGGAGATGAGAGGCAGAGGGGAGGGATCGGGGTTTGAAATGCCGGCTGTAAACACAACACGTTTCAAGTGAAGACAACTGGTAGCGGGGTGATCCCAACTAACAAGTGTTGCAAGAGCGGAGCAACAGGGAGGGCGACGCGCGCCCGTGTGCCGGCGCGGAGCTGAGCTTTCACAATAAATGATTAAAGCATGGTTCAGATCCCGTCAAATGGAACGGTGCTAATCTAATCACAATCCATCTGGCACTGCCACATCTGTCCCAACACCTCCACCTCTTCATTTTCAATCAGCCTTAAATAGTACATAATTATTAATGTCTACCCGCCTGTCAGACGGTGCGGGGGATTCACTTATCTCTCAAGATCGGCGAAGGCAAGACGCTGATATCAATGGATCCAGCGCCAGGCTCGGAGGGCAATCAGCCTTTTGCCCTTGGGCTCAGTCCTCCCTCGGGTGCTGCGGCTGCGGGGGTGGGAGGGGAAAGTCAGTTACAGACCCTTGAGACTGGGGAAAGGCAAGGAGAGGTGCCTGAGCTTGAGTCTGGAAAAGTGAATTAGGATGGACTTAGGATGGACCCCTGAGCCACTCAGGTACATGGACCTGCTGGGGACTTGCTTTTGGGGACTCACTGTGCTGGGAGCTGCTCAATGCGAGCTGGGAGGGACTGAGACAATCCACCTAAACCTTGATGGATTGCTTTTCTCAAATCCAGAGCTCACTGGTGGTCAGAGGCTGTTGCAATAGGGGGTTTTATTGGCTCGGCCAAGAAACAAGCCAACACCAAAGCCTCAGCTGCAAGCAGGCCCAGTGCCTTGGATAAAATCTGGGGTCAGACCTTTCCATGTGGGCTCTTCGCAGCTCTGGGCCACACCAACCAGCCAAACTAAGCAGCCTAACGTTTTACCAATCCTTAGGGGTTTTATTGTGTGTCTCCCAAAATCTGGAGATTTTTAATGCCTCAGGAACTGTGTGGTTATGTGAAAATCTCATCTCTTTCCTTCTTTATAAAAAAAAATATTTTCTTGTCCTTGTGGCTGAGATAAAGCTCAAAAATATGATCCAGAGCAATGTGAAACCCAGAAGGTAAACACTGTTTTTTCTTGATGATTTTCAAGCTCGCTGCCTCAGGTGGGGCCACATGAGCCGTGATTTCATAATGGTCAGGATTAAAGTCCTGCTTCTGCCCAGATCAAGCCTCTGCCCCAACCCAAATATCTGCTCCTCCGCAGCCGTCGGGCTGCGCTCAACCAAAGGCAGGGAGGGAAGAGCTGGATGGCAAAGCTCAAAAACAGCCTTATAAAAAGTAGAGCCGAGAGCAAATACCTTGTGAAAGTTGAGTGAGCCACCCCTGGATGTTTACAGAATAAGTTACCAAATAACCAGTGTCTTGGGGATATCTGGTGAGCCCTTGAAACAAATATTCATTTTTTTTTGATCAGCACGATCGATCTGGAGCAGGCGCTCGGTGCTTAGGTGGATTTGGAGGTTGAAAGACACTCCGTCGCAGTTCACAGTTTGTTCACAGACAAATCCTGCTGTTTTGTTTGTTTGCGGGTCTTTCTTCTCGGAAAGAGCCTGCTCAGCACGTCCAGGTGAGAAAGCTGCTTTCACACGGCTCTGGGCATCTAAAGCAGGGGAGTTAAAGGCAGATCTAATGGAGGAGAGAGCTGAGCTGTGACAAGAAATGCTCCTCTCATCTCCATTCGGCTCAGGAGAGGCTGTTTCCATGGGGCTTGCAAAGGCAAAGACAAGGGGTGCTAATTGCTCCTTGGTGCAATGGTGGAGAGTCCAACCCGAGCCCCGGTGAGGTGGAGGAGCTGAGTAAAGACCCATCTGTTCCCCAGGCCTTCTCCAGCTCTTCCAGCATCATTAGAGACCCAAAACCACGACCAGGGGCGGACAAGGGGCCAGGCTCTTGGATCAGGAGTCTGGGTGTTGAAGGGGAAGACAGCGGTTTGCTCTAGTCTGGGTCTGTCCTGACTTTCCAGCACATGTTGGCCCATGGACTGTTTTGATTCAAAAATAAAAGTAAATCAATGGCTTCTCTTGGCTCAGAAGCAAAAGCTTGGGATGTGGCGGTGATTTATAGAGCTCTGGTTGGTGGGAGTTTCAGGCCTTGAAGTCTGGAGGAAAATGTGGGAGATACAACCAAGGAAGGAAAAAACCAAACCCTAGTAATGGAAACCGATGGAGATGTTACTCAGGCATGGGCCACGTGCTCTGTTTGAGGATCCTTCCTGGGGTCCCTGGGCGTCGGGGCTGACTTGTGGGGCAGTTTTGCTCCCCACCCTAGAATGGTGTCCATCAAGGGGGAAAGAGCATTGCTCTGCTTTGCTCCCCAGGCAGCCACCCTGGAAGCTTTGTTGGTTTTGGGGTACAAATGTGGCAGCAGCAGGTAAAGCAGCAGCTGTCCCCAGTGCAGGGGAAACCTTCTCAGGCTCCTGGTCCACCCTGCCCTTGAAGTCAGCCCTGTTGGACTTCCAGTGCCTCCCCTTGCCCTGCATTGTGCTCTCTGCCCTGGGGATGGTGTCAATGGGGCTACAGTCTGGGGGTCCCCTCTCTAGTTGTGCTCCCTCACCCCCGGGCACAGCTGTACAGATGTTGTACGGGGAGGCACAAGAAGGAGCTATGGCCCTTTGTGGTCCCATCCCGGGGAGAACAGGTCAGGACAAGAAGGGCTCCCCCGAGGCTGCGGTGGGGAGTCTCCCCGCAGGCAGGGTGTCCCATGGCCATGGCGTGGGCGCTGCCGTTGCCCGTCGGAGCAGAGCGATGGGATGGGGTGCAGGGTGTCGAGGGCTCCCCAAGATCCCGGGGCAGGGGTGCAGGCAGGGTCGGATCCGGTGGCCGCAGCCAGCAGAGGGCACGGTGCAGCCTGCGCAGCGCCCGCAGCACCCTGCCTGAGCTCCCAGCGCAGCCTTCCCCTCTCAGCCTGCTTTTCTTCCCCCCTTTTCTCTTTCTTTCTTCCGTTTTATTGTCTCGATCATCTCTGGACACCGGTTTCACTTTGATCTCCGGAAACTTTGGCATCGCTCCTAAAAAATATACGTATATATTAGACACACACACACAAAAAAAAGAGGAGAAGAAGAGAAAAGCCGAGCCTTTGTTCCCCACAGCTGTTGTCATGCTGTAGCAAATCTCCACACAGGTATTAAACGCTTACCATTGATCAAACAGCCGGTGGTCCAGCGTTACCGGCACGGACCCGCTGAAGCCGGGTTATTTACACTAGAAGTAATTTGGTTCCTGAAGTCTTGCTTGAGTTAAAGAGAAAAAAAATAAAATAAAAGCCCGGAGTAGCAGGGAGGAGAGATGGCAGAGCTGCTGTCCCCTCAAATAGCACAGAGGGACCCGAGCCAGATGCTTTGGGGATGCTGTGGGCTGGGACAGAAGCTGTGTCCAGGTGGGCACAAGGCTGTGAGCGGGGCTGCAGCACTGTGGGGTGCTATGAAGCCCAGCGTACCCCATGGGTACCCCAAAAACATTGAGTCCTCTAAGCTTCCCTGTCATCCCCAGCCTTGCAGCTCCTGCAGTCCCATTGCCCCGGGGCTGGGACATCAGAAAGCTGTGCCAAGGGACCTGCCTGGCTTGGGACATCCCGCTGAGGATGCGGAGGGAGACCCACTGCTGGCCAAAGAGGTGAGAACATCCTTCCCTCCTCCAAGGCAATGGGCAAGGACCAAATGTCAAGAGAGCTGGGGGACAGGGGGAGAAGGACAGGGGTGGCACAGAGCAGAGCCCAGCCTGCTGCTGTGTGCCCCGGGGACTGTCCCTCGTTCCCGGCCACGGGCACCGTCCCGGGGCTGCCCCTTGCTGCGGCGATGAAACGAAGCACGGCGGGTACCGGAGCGAAGCCAGGGGGAGAGGCTGGGGCATCGTCTGGCTCCCACATGTGCTGAGGTTGTTAGGAAGATTTATAGGGGAGAATGCGAGGCTTTTTCTTTTTGGCTTCATAATAATACATTAGGCTTTTAACCTCTGACCGGGAGCTCTGGAAAGGGGATGATCCAGGCAGCATCGGGCGGCTCCCAGCCCTGCAGGGAAGGGGAGCGGGTGGGGAAGGGTCCCCCCGGTTGGGACCCCAACAGAGCCGCCGCCGCGGGGGCCGGGATGCGGTGCCGGAGGGGTTAACGCGGCGCGGAGGAATGTGAGAGTTTAGCGAGAGGCGTCGGCTGTCTTGAGGTCACCTGTGAGGGATTAGCCGGGCAGGCAGACAGTTGTTGTTTGAGGAGTGTCTGAGGCCGGGGAAGGGGTGGCGATGGGCCCGGGGATGGAGAGGGGGGTGGCTCGGGGGGCTGCAGGGAGCTGCGTGGCCCCGCGGGTGGGATCTTCCTGTCCTACTGCGCCGCTATCAGATGCGTTTGTGAAAGCCCCGCTCTAAACTGGCTGTCTTTTCCGCTAAGGAAGTAAATCCATCAATGTTGAGGAAGGGGGAGACTGGGAGTGGAGGGAAGGTGGATTATCCCCCCCCAAAGCCCGGCTGCGGCACTCCAAACCCTGCCGGACCCCAGGCGGGCAGCAGAGATGCTGGAGAGGAACTGAAATGTTGCAGGCATGACCACGATCCATCAGGGCTGTCCACACACGGGCTCCTTCCACAACAGGGACCACCAGGGAGCTCACTCCAGTGAGGACCAGGAGATCAGCTGGTTCTTGCTGGTGGGTTCCCACATGGAGCTTTGACTCTGTTGATCTCCCCAGCAAAACCCCCTTTTCACTGCACTGGGCTGAGCCTTCACACCCCACATTTGTACATGTCTGAGCTGGCACCCACAAATGGGCCCGTTGGAAACCCGAAATAAGAGTGATGAACAAGAACAAGGTGTCCATGTGGACTCGCAGCCTGGACCGACAGGTTCAGGAGGTTTGGATGAGAACTGACCCGTCCATCCATGGCACCCAGTACCTCCCAAACATTTCAGACCCGAAACAACAGTAATTTCTCCTGTAGCTCCCAGCCTGGAGAAAAATCCACCATGATTCATTGCTGGGTTGACTGGCACAATCACATTTGTGGGGGCTTCAAAGGTGGACCCGGAGTGTGTGGGTGTGTGGCCCGAATGGGTAGAGATGAGTGTGCAAGGGCAGTGTGGAGGAATCACTGCCTTTAGCTCTGAGCATGACCAAGGTGAGGTTTTACACACCTTTGCATTGTCAAAAGTGATTCAAAGGCTTGGTTGGGACTATGGTACCTGCCCTGTTGCTGCCTGGCTGCTGACTCCCCATAAAATCTTGGTGGTCCCACCACTTCATCCTCTTCCCCCGGCGTTGGCCTCTCTAGAGCAGGATCAGGATATCTGTCCTCCTTCCCAACAGCTTGTGATTCGAATCAACACAGGAATTTTTCCTGTATCGCTGTAATATCTGGTGTGCCTTTGCAGATGAAAGGTGTTATATGAGGATAAATTCTTAATCATCACAATAATCAATCATTCTTTACCTATAATTTAGTTGAAATTAATCCAACAGACGAGCAGAGGGCCAAATGGTAATCTGTGTCCTGGGTGTCTTTATTGACTTGGAAGGAGAGCATCTTCCATTAAAATAAAGAGGAAAGCTTGAAAAAGTGCACCCAGAAGTTTTGCATTTTAAAAGGGAGAAAATTAAAAAAGAGAAAAACCCCACAGAATAAATACCTTATACTTTAAAAATACCTCGTGATTTTTAAAGTCAGTTTCTGGGTTTGGGCTCGATCTGACTCATGGTTTAAATGCCAAAGGGAGGGTACGGAGCTGTAATAAGTAGGGAACACCCAGTGCTTACCTGGAGGAGGTTTATCCTTGTGGTTTATTTAAATAAAGGAGCCCAAGTTGCATTTCAGGGCTTGTAGTTGCCCTCATGGATTGGGTTTACATCAAGGAGACCTCTCTTTTGTGGGACGCTGAGCAGGTTTGGCGATAAACCCGGAGGCCGCATGGCTGTCCTGCCCAAATTCTGATTGAGAAACCCTCTAATGCAAAGAGAGGCTCCCTGGGGCTAATGGATGCTTTTATTGCACTGGCACTGCAATAAAACACAAAATAAAACAATTTTATTGAAATTAAAATATAAATGGAAGATTTGTCTCACACCCCATCCCCGCCCCCGGCCGGATCCGTGTCTGGCGGCAGGTAGAAATCCCAGCTCTGTCCGTGCTCTGACCGGCTCCGGACCTGGGTCTGGGAATTGCACCGAATCTGCCTCTTCTTCCATCCCACGTCAGGAGCACTTCCCTGCGCTGACCCAGCCGGTTCCAGGCACCGCGGAGCCAGGAGAGACTCTGTCCTGGAGAACTGGGGACCTGGGCCTGGAAAGGGTGACAGGAGGGACAGGGCTCCTGCCTCCCGGGGAGCCGAGCCAGGCGGGGAGGGAATAAATTGCTCGGAGCTCCCCGCTGGGGGATATTCGTAGCACTCAACTTTAATCTGCTTATGCTCCTCATGTAGTCAATGAATAGGGAGAGGTTTTTTCCAGAGGCAACACAGAGCACCCAAGGGACCAGGAAAGGGGTGAAACGGCGGGTCCAGGGGATGGTGACATCCCAGATGTGCCAGTGACTGGATACAGGGACAGCCCAAGCAAACCCACTCCTGATTCTTCTGTCCCAGCTCTGCCCCAGACCATGGCTCCTTTTCCAACCCATTTGAGCAGCTGACAGGAGAAATAGCTGAGGGTGTGAGAGTCTTCTCAAGGTGGCACCATCCTGCTTGTGGTTTGTGGTGGCTTGCAGAGGTCCCCTGAGCAGAGGGTGTCTCATTGAGATGCTCTCACCTCAGGGAATTGCACAGGGGAAATCCCTGTTCACACTGGTGCTCCCAGTGTCAAAGCCAGCCCAAATCGTCTTTGCTTTGCCCAGGTCCATCTCAGGGCTGGTGGCAGCAGGAGACAATGTCCCTGCACCCTGAAGAGCACCCACCCCCCGGCAGCGGTGACAGGGCTCTCCCTGGCCAAATGCATCCCAGCTGCTGGCTGAAGGAAACGTTCCCCGAGCCGGTGGAGGGTTTCTGGTAGCGGCTGAGGGACAGGATAATAAAACAGGAAAAAATTAACATGTAAGAAAACATAGCTGCACCTGAAGCAACAGAGGCAACGAGAGTCAATGCAATTCCCCTCGATGCCAGAAAGGAACTGTAAGTCAGAGGAACAGGCTGGTGCCCCCCTCCCTCCCTCCCGCTCTCGCGAACTCCTATTTCAAAGGCAGACAAACAACACACTGTACTGTGTGGCATCTCCACTCTTAAATCTTCCTGTCTTCGGGTTCATGTAACGTGAGCTGGGAGGGCAGGATCTGACCCTCTCCCCGAGCCGTCCGGGGCACAGCCTCGGCTCTGGCGAGAAATCCCCCCGTTGGATCTCCCAAAGCCCCCGAGCAAGCCAGAACGTGTTCCCTCAGGAGAGGCAGCTGGTCCGAAGCCCTGCTGCAGCCTCTGATCCTCGGGGCTTTGGGTTCAAACCTCGTGGGCAGCTCCCAGCACCTGAGATGCCGGCCGAGGAGCGGTGCTGCGGGGGCGCAGGAAAATACTACCCCATTTTACAGCCCGGCTGGGGACGGGGACAGGGACTGTGCCACCCTCCTTCCCGTGAGACATGCTCCCTGCAAACCTCCCTGCCGTTTAACTCCACTGCACCTTGTTTGGTGGCAGCCCAAAAGCATGTGTCTCCCCAGCCATTGTCTCCCCATGTCGGAGTTGAGAAGGAAGTGGGCAAAGTTAAAGCTGGGTGTTTGGGGGACAAATCACGGCTCCGTGGTGTCCCACGGATCAGCGCCCGTCCAAGCTGGAGGGAGCAGTGAGGAGCAGTCCCAGCACACTTCAAATTGACCTCTTTGTGTCTGTCACCTAAAAAAGTAGGGATGGGAAGGGGTCATTGGGCACCCACCCAGTCAGACACCCCCCAACACCCATGGGGCAGCAGGGCGCAGTCCCCCACTGGGACCAGTTTGTCACTTTGCCTTTGGAGCAGAGCTGGGACTCCATGGACTTGGACTTCCAATATCTTGGAAGTCATCTCCTGCCATGGACCAAGTGCTGCAAGGAGGCTGTTTGTGTGATTGTTTTGGTTTCCTTTTCTTTCTCTCTCTCTCTTTTTCTCTTCCTTTCTTTCTCTTTTGCTTTCTTTTACGGAACGACACAATCTCTTTCTCCCACTCTCTCTTGCTCTCGCTCTATGAGAGCTGATGCAGTTAATTGGAGCTTCTTGTAAGTGAACATTAACGCAGGCAGAGCCAAGAAGACGTCTTGGCAGCAAAATATCATTATCAGTTCTTGAGCTCCAGCCAAAATCCCCTTGCGGTCAAAACACAATTCTTTAAACTAAACAATTAAAGATTTGTGCAAGTGTTGCTGCCATGAGTTATCAGGGCCGGGGAGGGGCTGCTCCGTGCCCGTGGCAGCAGAAGTGAACGGTCCTGCTCCCTGGCAGGGAAACAGGTGACGGGCTGGAGGCTCTGTCAGCGGGAGCAGCGGGGAAGGGGCCCTGGGAAAAATCTCCACCGTGGTCACATCAGACGTGGGCTAATGGCCCCACGGTGGCCACAGCCATGGGGCTCACCCCAGCCGTGCCGCCGGGCAGCAAACTCTCCTCTTCTCCGTGGTGTGGTTTTGTTTTTCCTCTTCTCTCTTCCGCCCTCGGTGAGAAGGGACTTTTAGGGTTAGTGGGAGTTTCTGTCACAACAAAACATGAAATCTCTCGGTTTTCAGCAGTTCATCAAAAAATACACATAAACCCTGTCTCCTTTCCTAACTGACAAAATACCTTTTTCTGCAAGGACTGTTTCTTGGGTTTGTGCACTCAAAAACATATCAAAATGAGAACAATTTTTCTTTTATTGTTATTATTTTAGTCTTTTTTTCTCCCAAGCACAGACAGATAGCCTTTCCCAGCTGGGTGTAGCTGCTGAAGAGAAGAGTTTGGGAATTCACCCTTTCCCCTCACAGCACAGAGAAAGAAAAGCACTGCATCCTCTGGAAACCTCTTCCTCCGGGTTAGGTCCTCATTTCAGCCCGATACAAAGAGGGAATAAATCAGTGAAAAGGGACCAGTTTAGACAAACTCAAGTTCATGGGAGCCCACGGTGTCAGGAGGGACTGACGCCCATCAGACACAAAGCTGCATTTCTGGGTTCGGGTGAATCTGCGGCTGCAGCCAGTAAAAGGCAAGTGGTGGATGAGTGGTGTGATGGGGAGGAGAATAATTAAATGTGGTGGGATGGGAGCCAGGTGGGAAAAGCTATGGCTGCAGCCAGGCCAGCAGCAAAGAGTTAATGGAAGAAACGCTGTTAATTGTCGCAGGGGTGGGGAAGGGTGTGCACGAGGGGGAAAATCTTAAAGAGATGAAGAAATATTCCCAGATAATAAAATATCCCTTTTTCAGTGTCAAAGATAATGTTCCAGGCCTTGGGTACAATCAGGTCCCCGGGGTGGGTGGAGCAGGAGCTGCTTCCCCTTCCCACCGGGAGGACAGGGTCCTCAGTGCCACACGTGTCCCCAAAACACAAAGTTGTGGGGCAGGAATTGAGGCTGAGAGGCCTGAGAGTTCAAATGGCTTGAAAGAAGAGGGATTAGCATCTTCTCAGCCTCCTGACTAATTTCCACCACATTGGACATTCTTATTATCCACATAAATGTCCAAACTATGTTTTAATCCTGCCAAGCTCTTGAGACCTTGTGGTGAAGAGCTCCAAGGGCTGGAACAAATTCCCTGGGACAGGATTATTTCCTCCTGAGGCTTCTCCTCGTCCTCCAAGTGCCCTGTCCCATCGGCTGCCAAAGTTTGTTCTCTTATCCTGAGTGATGCCAGTATCTTCCATATGTCATCTCCTATCTTCATCTCTCTTCTGATCCCTTCTTCCTTCTTATTAAACTATTTCTTCCCCTTTGCTTCCTTCTACATTTACTGTAGGACCCAGCCCAGGCAGGGCAGAGAGATGCCAGCGCTGCCTCAGAGAACCAGACTCTCCTCTATTTTCTTCTCCTCTAATATCCACTTTTTTTTTTCTTCCTATCCCAATTCCTTTCCTCAGTCTCCTCCCCACCCCTTCATGATTCTTCCACCGTCCCTCTTTGCTGCTCACTCACCAAAAGAAGGGTCAAGCTGGTGTTACAGTGCACTCCTATGTATAGTAGCTAATAGAGGAAATAATAGATAAAATATTGACTGGTTTAGAGGCAGAAGGTTGGAAACCCAGCTCTCTCTATCCCTTACTGCAACAGCAATAAAAGGCAGTACATTTTTACACCAGTGAATGCTCAGGAGTTTTGGGGGATGAAGGTTCAGCAAGATGGAAAAATAACCTGAATCAACACATGGATCCTTTGAAGATCCCTTCCAGCCCAGATGATTCTATGATACCCAAAGCTGCCAACATCTGTAGATAATATCAACACCATCAGGCATCCTAAATCTCATCTGTCGGGGTTTTGGTACATCTGTAATTGTTGTAGATGAAGCTCCTGTGATGGGAAGATTAGCCAGCATGTTGCTGCTAACTGATTTTTAGGTCTGGCCAGTGCTGAGCTGGGGCTTGGGGCTTGCTGATGTGTTGCGATGCTCCTGCCAGCCTCTGCTCCTTGGAGGAGGACAGATTTGTCTGCATCTGCAAAATGGAAAAAAAAAAAAAAAAAAAAAAGGCAATGGGTTGTTAGCGGCAGGGCTGTCTGGAGCAGCTTTCCCTAAAATGTTGTGCCGTCGGCCAGCTGAGCTGTTGGGATTCGTGTGCGGGTACCCAGGCGCAGCACCTTGTTTTCTCTGTGAAATCAGCTTTTGGTTACAGCCAAGTGCCAGCCCTCTGCCTGCTCCACCAAGGCCCAGCTCCTGCCTCAAAAACTGGGCTGGGTGCCCTGCTGGGATGGAGGGGAGCCAGGATGGGTGCCCTGCTGAGGCCAGGGGAGCCAGCACACATCGCAGCCAGTGGCCAGGAGAGGTGGGAGAGGAAAGCTGCATTTTTGAGCTACCTGTCCCCATCTTCCAGGGCAGGGTGCGGCTGGGACATGTTTGGGAGCAGAGGAAGGGCCATGGCTCCCCACGTGTGCGTTGTCCCAGCATGGAGCAAACTCTGGGACAAGGGAGGCAAACGCTGCCTCTGTGATATCGCACAAAGCCCCAGCAGTAACCCCATCTCCTCTTCCTTCAGGCTGAAGTAAATAGGAATTTATGCTTTGGGGCCGACCCCTTTGCCCAGGGGAAAGCCCCTTAGAGGAGAGCTCATCGCATGTGTGTAAGATTAAAGGGGGGAAACATGTAAATGGGGAGAAGCCCCCCAATGAGGTTGTGTTCAAGCAATGCTCCCTCTTTCTGGGCACAGCTCCTCTGAGCATCTGTTGTCCTCAGCAACATTCAGCCCACGTTCCTGACTCAGCTGCACCCCCTGAGCTCTAACCCTGTGCCTGGCTGCACCCAGAGCCACGTATAAAATATATTTTCTCCTTTGCACTGAACAGCTGGCTGTGGCAGGCTGCAGAGGCCCCTCTTGGTGCTTCCTGGGGACAGTCCTGTTGCTACCTGTTCCTATGGAGAAGGCCTTTTATCACAAACACTTGGTAAACAGCTGCCGCCAGAGCCCCTTTCTGCCTGCCCTGCGTTTATTCGGAGAAAGTCAATAAGGAAAAACAAACATTCCTCGTCCTTGTGCACACACATCCCTGGGCCATCGCAGCACTGGCCTGCTGTGCGTGGCAGAGTGGAGGCTCCCAGATGGTGCCCGAAACTGGGGCCACTGGGGCACGGCCCCGAGCCTTGCTGTAGGGCAAGTGGGAAGCAAAGGGATTTTCCCTTTTACCTTCCTCAGCATGGGGGGACATCCCCGGTAGCGAGTCCATCAGGGTCAGACATGAAACTCAAACCTCATAGGCTTCACCTCCCAAAAGAACCCCTTTCCAGAAGGTTTGGTGGTTGCAAAGTTGAGCTTTGAATTCCCCCGTTGCCCTCGCAGGCACCTGATCCCTTCCCACTCCCGCATGCCCTTCCCCGTGGCAGGGGGAGAGGACGAGGGCAGACAGGATCCCCCATTGCGACAAGTGCTTGTGGAGCCGCAGCCGGGAATTAACATGCTCAGGCTGTAATTAGGGCTTCAGCACCGTGACACCTTTACAAGTGTCTTTATTTAAAAGCAGGTAAATTGGAGGCTTCTAGGTTGGGTACGATAGCGGGGGGGGGGGGAGGTGGTGGTGGTGGTGATGGTGGGGAAGGGATGAGACAGGAGTGAATTATTTTTAGTGGCATCCTTGTGCTGTGACAGGTTGGCCAGGGCCTGGGTGGGAGATGCAGAAACTTGAAGGAAGTTGGTTGGGCTCAACGGGAAGAGTATTTGTGTAGGTCCTATGTCTGTCCATCTATGTTTCCATGGCTGTATCAGGGCTCCCCAGTTCAAAAAGGGCAGGGAACTGCTGGAGAGGGCACAGCAGAGGCTACAAAGATGATGAGGGGCCTGGAGCATCTCTCTTATGAGGAGAGGCTGAGGGACTTGGGTCTTTTTAGTCTGGAGAAGAGAAGGCTGAGGGGGGATCTGATCAACACCTATAAATACTCAAAGGGTGGGTATCAGAAGTGCGGGGCCAGTCTTTTTTCAGTGGTTCCCAGTGACAGGACAAGAGGTACAAACTTGAGGGCACAAACTTGAACATAAGTTCCATCTCAACATGAGGAGGAACTTCTTCATTCCGAGGGTGGCAGAGCCCTGGCTGAGGCTGCCCAGAGAGGTGGTGGAGTCTCTGTCTCTGGAGACATTCAAACCCACCTGGACATGTTCCTGTGCAACCTGCTCTGGGTGGCCCTGCTTTGGCAGGGGGTTGGACTGGATGATCTCCAGAGGTCCCTTCCAACCCCATATCTTTGTATGATTCTGTGTGATTCTGTACAGGAGAGCAGGGAAAGGAGGAGACGTTGTGTGGGTCTGAACCCCCAGTGAGTATCAAGGCTGTGTCTCACTCCCTGTCCCACTCAGTCCACCCATTTCCATCAGCATGGATTACCCTCTGCCTTCTTCACTGGTGACCAGATAATGTTGCCTGAGGGATGTTGGGAAGCAGCCCCCCAAGTAAGGCTGGCGCAGGACCAGGGCAGGAGCGAGGGCTACGGGGGGATGAGCCTCCTGCCCCCCCAGCATCACTGTCCACGAGCATCCCTCCTGCCAGCCCTGCCGCTCGAAACCTGCCAGCCCATGTTTAGAGAGACAACTTCAGCATTTGGATCCAGATGATAACACCGTCAGCCTCAAAGTTCAGGGATATTCAGATCTAGACCAATCTCTAGGCTTTTTTTTTTTCTTTTTTTTTTTTTTTTGACAGCTGCTGCCTCTACTTTAGGCAAGGACATTAGCGCCGAGAGGAAAAAAAATTTGATTTTAATGCAAGCCCCAGTAATCAGCTATTTGTGATGGAATTTTATCTGTCCTGGTCTCTAAGGGATGAGAAGCAAGCAGAGAGGAAAGAAGGGTCAGAAATTAGTATGCAGAAATATCTGATCAGCCAAAGTAATTTTCTTTAATAATCGTATTCATACTGGCTGCTCTCCGCTCACTAGAAGAATTAAGTATTTAATAGTAATATATTTCATCTGGCAGCAGTTCCGTTTCGTTAGGAGCTGTGATGCCTCGCCGGGGTGGGGGTGGGCAGGGGAGGCAGCGGTAGGAGGGCCCCGGCGCGGGGCGACCTGCCCAAGGAACAAAGCTGCCTCGCACGCCGGCTCCATCGGCCACCGGTCCCGGGGGGCCACCGGGCTCTGCCAGCCCTTCCCCTGCCTGGCACCCATCGGGGAGAGCTGGCATGGCATTGGGCGAGCTCCTTATGGAGCAATAATTAAAGAGGAGAATATTTCTCTGGCACGGGGAGGCGAGGTGAGGACGTGGGAGGAATGTGTGTCACCTCGGACCCCGAGTTGGAAATCCTGGGCTGCGTCCCCTGGGCTGTGCAGCGCAGGAGGGCACACCAGAGAGACAGCAGGTTTCTTCCTGGCCTTAAAACCTATGGTTCTTTAATTGCCAGGAGATACACTAATTATTATTATTGGCATCCATTCAGGAAAGTGTTTAAATGGATGCTTAACTTAAGCATGTCCGTAAGTCCCCTTGACTCTAATGGGACTTAACTTGCGTGCTTAAAATGCTTCCCTGAATATTGATGTTTTCCCAAATTGGTGATTATTCACAACAACCCCACAGTAAACACAAGAGCCCCCCAGGAGCCACGCAGCCTGGATCCGTCGGGGTGTCTGCCGTGTCCCCTGCTGTCACCCAGTGTGACACGCTCGAGAGATCAGCGTCTTCCTGCAGTTTCCAACCTTGTGGAACCTACAGCACCCGGGTCAGAGGAGAGGGACCGTGTGACAGCAGCACATCTGCACCTTTTTCAGGGCAGGATTGTCCTCCCCAAGGCCAGACAGGCTGAAGGCACTGGGGACCGTGTCCCTGCTTGTCATCTTCAGCCCTGTGCTTCCATCAGGGCTTCCCTGGGACACCCAAAGGGAGGGAGTGGGATCATCTGCACCGTGCCAGCCCTGGCTCCAGCACCCGCTGGGATTTGCACATGAGGGGAGGGGTTGGGTGAGAAATACCAAGGAGAAATTAATCCATATTTGCTCAAAAGAGAGACAGAGAGAGAGAAATTAAAATCTGAGTTCAAATCCTCTCTGTTCTTTTAAAAGCACATGATATAAACAGATGGAAAGTGATGCTGGCAGTTCAGATCACTCAATACTCTGGAATTAAAACACCGACGTGTTAAATTGACAGTTCTCCAGGCACAGGGCAAGGAGGCAGCTGGGGATTTCAGGGTGCCTTGGCAAAACAGTGACTTGGGGCTAAACTACCCTGGGAAGGTGGGAAATAAATACACTCTTACGGGCCAAAATTTCTTCCAGAAATAACAACGGCAAAGTAGTATCACAACCCCTGGTATTGTTGCTGCTTTCTGGATTAATTACAAGCAAAATATCAATGGCAAAGAGCACACATATTGAATGTTTCGAGCCAGTAGACGAGGGGACAGACCTATTCTTCTTTTCTTTCTTTCTCTACAGAAGTTTTGTACTTTGTTTCCCCAAATTTGCTCAGCTGAAGACACCAGCACTCCTTCCCCTTTGCTTCTTCTGTCTCACTCCCGTCCATACCAGCTCCCGTGTTCACTCCGGTGACTTGGTCTCTGCAGCAGGACCAAAAGCTGAGGTACAAGAAATGAAGAGCTTGCAAATGCTGGAAAATAACGCTTGGCTGAAAAAAAGATCGAGTGAACTGGGACCTGGCTCTGGTGACAAATCCACCATTGCGTGGGAATAGTGAGTACATAAATAGGATAGCAGGGGATTAGACTTCTCTCACGGCAAAAAATAGTGAACATTAGGGGTGTTAAAACTCTGAAGTGATGGAAAAACTCCAGTGCGGATCACAGCTAATAAGCAGGACTGGTGGTGGTGCATTTAGGGGATTGCATGGCGATACGGGTTTGCCCAGGGCACAAACACCCTCCTGTGAGGGACAGGGAAACGGCTGCGAAACGATCTGGGGTTTCAGGAATTCCTCGATGCTCATTCGTGTCTGGCCAAATGACTGTTCGGAGAGACCCTGTGTGTGGGGAAGGGAGGAGGGGGGTGTCTGTCTGTGCACCTTGTCCTCCTGTCTGTGCTGTGCCTCGTCCCCAAGTCACCCGGCTGCCGAGCACCACGAGAACGGTCAGAGCTCAGTGCATGCAACTGAGAATACACTGAGTGGGTGGGGGAGGGATGTGGGGTCACCCTGCTGGCTCCCACCAACCCCCCTGATGGACCCATTATCCAGTGGCACCCCGTGATGCCCGGCCCCTCCAGTGGGCAGCGGGTGCTGGCTCCTGCCTGCCCCACGGCTCCTGTGAGCTCTGCTCCCCTCGGTGCTCCAGCACCTTTCGGGGGGGACACCAGCAGCACAGCAAGAGCCATCTCTGGCCACCACTGCTCCTGCGAAGGCCAGTGGTCCAGCTCCCGGCGAGCATCCTCATCCTCCTCCGGAGCCGGTGACCCCTGACATCCGTCCCACGCACGTCTCCCCTCCTTCCTCCCCTCCTTCCCCGTCCTCCTCCTCCTCCTCCCCAAAGCGCGGGCTGCAGAGCGCGTGTTTGTGAGCTCACAGGGAACGGCGGGACACGGGCCTTTCTCTCGGCTCTAATGAAACCCTTTAATCATATTCAAATAGGTTACTGTTCAGGGGGAAAATAGAAATATGGATTTGATAGCAATAAATTTCCCTGGCTGGCTAAGCCCAGTTCTTAATTGTCCTGTCCCAGGGCTCGCACATTTCATTGTTCGTTAGGTGCTTAAGTCCCTGCTCTCATTTTGTGGCGGTGACATTACCGCTGATGGCTCTAATACTCTCATAATTTGAAAGGGGATTTGCATGATAGAACGCAGAGTATTAAAAGAAAAAGAAAAAAGGAGAGTTAAAAAAAAAAAAAAAGGAGGGAGGGGGCGCAGAAGGAGTGTGCGGGGGGGTAGGGGAGCGGATTCAGCTTTCACTTTAAAAAAAAAAAGTCACTTTCTTCAAAGTCAAATCATTGTTTTCATTAAAGTGAAAAAAAAAAAGTGTCTCTTCTGCACAGTCAGTCCGGCCTGGCGCTGGTATTATCCTTATTGTTGCTAATGGTTATTAATTATTATTATCCTGCTACACAGAGCACTGCGGACGTGATGTCCCCAATGTCCTTGGGACAAAGAGAATGAACAAAAAAAAAGCAGGGTGTCCGAGCCGGGGCAGGCTCCTGGCAGCCGGTGGTGTGAAGCGAGAGGGGTTTTGCCGTCGTCTCCGGTGCGACGGTTTTTGGCAGGAGCCGTGGCAGGCACCCGCTGCCAACCAGGGTCTTCGTCCCCACTGCCAGCTTTTATTCTGCTGTGCCTCAACGTGCCGGCCCCACTGCCAGCATCTGCCCACCTTACAGGTCAGGGGGTTATTTGGGTAGAAAACAAAAGAAAAACTGGGTCGTCCGCCTGCCTTTATCCCCAAACTTTGGTTAATGTTTAGAGATGAGCCCAAATATGTCATTGTTCCTCGATGCCCAGGGAGACTCAGACCTGCAGGTGGGTCCCTACGGAGCCGGGTCGGGTTCTGCGCCGCTGCCTCCGAGGGGCTGGGAGCCAGACCCCGCTTCGGAGCTGAATTTTCCTTGTGGCTGGCTTTTAAAGCTTTTTAAAACATTATGATCATCTGAGCTGCAAGTACCAGACACCCCCCCCCCCTCCCTCAGCACCTGGGGTGTCAGAAATCCTGATGTGGATTTTATAGTGGCAAACCTAGCTCGGCAGAAAAAAGAGGGACACAATTCTCCAGGCTGTCATTTTGCAACGTAAAGACTGGGGGGGACAGCAATTTCTGCCTCTGGCACTGGCACAGAGAGCCCCCTGGCCCACATAGCACCTCCGTGCTGTTGCTACTGTTGTTATTAACCAGAATAGTCCCCTCTTGTGGGGACATCTCCCTTTGGTTCAGCTGGCTAATGTTGCCCAGCCATGGAGAAATTTATCCCAACTCTTGACAGCGACTCAGTTGTTAATTTCCTGAAAAAAAAAAAAAAAATTAAAAATTCTGTCATCGCAAATCTCTTTTGAGGGATTTTGCTTTTCCCCTTCCTGGCTGGTTAAGGGGGGAGTAAAGAAACCCACCTACATGGGAGACCATAAAGTCTTCCCTTGAACAAGCCAGAAATGGCCCAGCCTTTCCCGAGCCCGGAGCTGCCTCCACCTGTATTTATGGAGTGAGCTCTGGCCAAGCTAAATCACAGCCACGTCCCCCAGTTCAGGTCCAGCCTCTGGACCAACCCCAGTCCACAGGCCACCAACTAACTGGCCATGTCCGTGACTGTGGCATGTCTTGAAAAGAGGGCTTGTGCTTGCTGACACAGCTCCAGCTGCCCTTTCCCTCCCTGACTCGCTCACATGAGAGAAATGCAACCAAAAAAATTAGCCCTGGGGTAAAAAAATTCCTTTTTTCACCTCTTTATATGGAGACCACAGTAGCTGGTGTGAAAGTTAGCGCTGGTGAGTGGACACACACTGCAATGTTCTGTGCTCTGGCGTTCAGGAGTCTAGGGGAAGGCTTTTATCTATTGGCTGTTTATTTTCTAATGATAAAGTGGTATCAGAAATGTATTAATAATTATTATAGTGTCTGAGGCTTGTGCAGAGATCATATTGTGGCTACTGTTCTCAAGGGGTTTAGCATCTTTCAAGGGGAGAAGGGCCCAGTGAGTGAAAATCAGCCCAGGTCTGTTGGTGTCAGCAGAGTTGGAGTGATTTATCCTGGCTTCGGATGCTGCTTCCACACTTGCCATCCTCTCCTTTCCCTGTAACTCCCTCGTCCATCCCAGGCTGCACAGAGACCTTGGCAAAGCCCCAGACCCTGCTCCTGGGCGCTTTCCTGATTTTTTCCTATTTGCACATTGGCTCTTTCCAGGCTTGTTTCAGTGGAAAGGATCCTCTGGCAGGTCATGGAGCTAATTTCAGCCCTGGAGCCACACAGTAAACTCCCTCCCACAACATCAGGTACTTACCAGCTGAATTCACCACATGGGAGGCACTGAGGTCCCCTTGCTTGGCTCCCCCGTCCCACTGAGGGCTTCCATAGGACAGGGCTCCCGCCCCAGGGAGGAGTATTGCTGTGTCTGCTCATTCCTGAGACTACTCACCACCCAGGTCTGGGAATTTCGCCATCCCTAATGCCCATGGGAAGGAGCCCAAAGGGCTCACAAAGAGCAGAGATTTCTCTGTGTGTGGCTGGAACCCGCAGACACCCCAGCCGGGCTCGGCACCCAGCCTCGGCTCTCACAATTCCCAAATTCCAATGGATTTTGCCAGCCCCATCCCGAGCTATTTGCCCTGCCCTTGCTACCAAAAAATTCTTTGGCAAAGGCACATCCAGTTTCCTTGCCTTGCTCAGCCCAGGCCTGGAGCAAGAGAGAGGGATTAGCCACCAGCAAACCCTCAATATCTGCTGGAGAGGTGGAGTGAGCACCCTGCCCATTACTGGGAGAGGGGTTTGAATCCAGCACGTGCACTGGGAGATGTCTAAATCCAGAGGGACCCTTGAGGGCGCGAAGGAGCCGGTTAGCAGCACGTTGAAGGAAGGATCCTGGTCAAAATAGGATCATCTCGTCTCTCTTCTATTCTATTTTCATCACCGCGGTGTTGGACCACTTCCCACTAACATATTTACCCAGCGAGGTGACTACCATCTGTCTCCTCTTTATTAAAATACTCCAGGATTTTCCCCCATGAGTCGTTGTCCTTGGGAATAGGAAGAAAGGATGTCAGCGAGCTGGAGGGAGGACTGGGAAGTGGGTCATACCCTTCAGGAGCGCTCTCAGCCCCTCCAAACTGGGGCACGCCGCGAGTCCGGGGACACGGCGCTGCTCGGACTCGGCTGCTCCGCTGATCCCGGGGTGGATATTTTTTAAAAAAAATTTTTTTTTTTGCCTAAAGCAGCCCTTTTCAAACGGTGCCGTTGCGCACTGCCGGCCCCCACCGTGCAGCAACTTGTTCCCCGATTACGTCACCCTGCATAAAAGGGAATTATTCAGACCTTCGTTTCAGCTGAAACAATACTGCAAATTAGCTAAACGTGTGCCGCGCTTCCCACCCGCCCCTCTCCCGAGGAACAGGACCTGCCTGGTGAAGGTTGAAATAAGACCTGCTCCGAGGTCCAGGGGATTAAGTCACCCCAGCCCATTTTGTGAAGTTTCGAAAAACGCCCATTTCCTTTGGAAAAAATTGGAAGAAAAAAAAAAAAGGAAAAAAAGCCTCGAAACAGGCCCCAGCATCAGCAGAGGCTGCAGTGGCTCCCTCTCACCAAGGAGACCTTCCCATGGCACTGGGCTCCACTCCCAGCACCTTGCCCACCCCAACTGGGCACGGATGGGCTCTGCCACCTTTTCACATCCCTCCTGCTGCTCCCTTGCCCCAAACCCTCCGCCTTTTGCTAGCCAGACATCTGCCCAGAAGTTGTCCCCACCAAAGCCTCAGCAGCCTCCACCACCAAAGAGATGGCCATGCTCCTGTGTTGCAACCCCTGGACCTGTGCAGCTCTCAGCAAGGTCACCACCACCCCCAAATTGTCCCTTCAGCAGCTCTCGAGAAGGTCCCCGCCACCCCCAACTTGTCCCTTCTGCAGCTGTCAAGGAGGTCCCCACCACCCACAAATTGTCCCTTCAGCAGCTCTCAAGAAGGTCCCCACCACCCCCAAATTGTCCCCAGTGTAGCCAAGGAGGGTCCCCACCCTCAGCCCACTCTCAGGTCTATGTTGGGCCATGGGACCTCTCCCAGAACGTCTTCCACTGCCACCGTCCCAAGCCCAGCTCACCCCGAGAAAGCACCAGAGCCAAAGTGGAGCTTAAATATTTTTGTTCTCTCATTCACTTAGGGATGGGGGGAGGAATGAAGGGGGGAGAAGGGAGAAGAAGGGGAGGGGGACAAAGGGGGTTTAATAGGCTCCAGTGACAGCACAATGTCCACATTGGGAAAAGATTAATGACGAAAATTAATCGCATGACCTTTCTTTCGAGGAGCTGGAGGTGAGGCGAGCCATTAAAGCCTCTTATGTTGTAATTAACGTTTGAGGGGAGAAAAGACTGGCTTTAGAATGGATGTGATCATTTAATTAGGGTTATGCGTCAGTGCCACAACAGGTTCAGAGAAGTCATAATTTAACTATAGCTTTAAATTACACAGTCAGAACGCGGATGGCAGGGTTTAATGGCAGGGAAGCGCTGCCACCGAAGGAGTAGGGAAAACAATTAAATAAACATCCTTCGGATGGGAGAAGGAGCGGGGAGACGGCCGTGGGGGCCAGGAGGGGGTTCTGGGCAGGGAGGTCGCAGCTTGGGTCCATCCGAAAGGGAATCCTGTTAAATCAGAGCAGGACAGACCTCGAGCCGCCTGCACCCAGCTCCACGCCATCAGCCTCATGCGTCCTCATTGATCAAGGCTTCCAGGGCAGTGGGGTCTCTTTTCTTAGCCTGGTATTAATCCACCATCCCCAATTTCCCTTTCTTTCACCCCAAACGACACGACTTGTAATTTGGTTCATGTTGGGACACTGTGGCCCAACAGTCTCAGCAATCCCTGATGTTTGATGTTTCCCTGCACGGCACGAGGCACTTTGTGACCAATGAGCAAAACCAACCTTACTAAATCTTACTTTACAAATGTAAGATTTTAGGAAAAAAAAAGGTCAGGTTATCTTTTTCCCTTTCAGGAGAAGAATTGAAAAGGAAAAAACCCAGAGAAATGCCTAGTTTTCCCTTCACCTACATAGAAATGTCCGCTTGGTGAGAGCTCCGGCTGCCGAAAGTGTCCGTGGAAGGGGATGGAAACGCCGTGATGGAAACGGCAGCGGCACCACATCCCGCTGGGCTGGTTTGGGGGGGCTTTGATTCCAAAAGGGGAAAGTTGGGTGGTGTTTGACTTTGGGGCAGGGACCAGGTTTTAACACCTCCTCGGTGCAGCGCAGGCGGGGGTGTGTGTGTTAGAGGAGGTGAAGGTGGATGTGTAGAGTCTTGGAAAATTATATGTGAGAAATGAGTGTCATGATCAAGTGCTGCATATTGGATGGATTATTAAGGTTCAAAATTAAAACATATACAATATTGCCGATGCCAAGAGCTCTCTAATCATAAATCAGTTCCCCTGACCCCTTCATAATCATGAGATTGCCCTAAAGAGCATGAGATTTTACATAATAATAAATGTGAAAGGGTTTTTTTTTAATTGGCCTTCTGGATTTTGAGCCTGCAGTGGTCACATTTTCAAAGTATTCTTGGTGATCAGAAAGATGTTTTATTTGTTTTTTTAGTGAAGGTGGAGGTTTTTTTCTGTAAGGCCGTGTCTTTGTGAAACAAGGCTTTAAGAAAAAAAAAACAAACGTGTTTATCACGAGCCCCTTTCTTTGGCAACACAGCAAACAGGAGGGAGAAACTGCAGCTCGGCGATCCCGCTGCCGAGGCTGAGCTCCCTGCGCGGCACAGGCTGGGAAGAACCCAGGGAACGGCAGGTTAAACCCTGCGAGTCAGAGCTCCTTGACTCGGGGGTGAATCACAAAGAGCTCCGCGAAGGCAGAAATCCGGAGCGAATAGTTCTCTGAATGTAACCGGCTGCTTCGAGTCACTGCGATGCTCCTGCTGAAAGGGGAGAAATTTGTACTTTCTCCTTTTCTTTCATCGTTGGCTTTGGTTTTCCTCTTGCTTTCGCGAGAATTATTACTGACGTGCGCCTTTTGCTTTGCTTTTTTATCTGCTTCGCCTTTCGGTGAAGGTGCCCCTGCCTTCCCACCGTGCCAGCAGGTTTGGGCTGCGAATCTTTGCTTCTCTTTGGGGACAATCCCTCAAATTCTCGCAGCGCATAAAAACTGTGAAGGTAAACCTCCCCCCTTCCCCCCCCCCAGACCCTAACCCTGGGTTCTGCAAAACCCTTTCTCTCCTGGCACTCACAAGCCAAGTACCTCCTGCTGCACCGGTGCTTTGCCAGCTCACACCAGCCACCTTCGTGTCCCCACCGCTGTCACCCACAGCTTCTGCACGGCTCCCCGCGAGAGCGGGATCAGGTTTTTGTGTTTTCATCCTGGTGGTGTTTTACTCTCAAGTGAGGGTGAGCAGAAACCAAAAGGGAAGGACAGCCCATAGCACCCCCCTGTATTTTCCCCACTTGCCCTCAGAAGAAGGGGCTGCTCTGGCTGCAGTCGCTGCACCCATTTCCACGCAAAATGCTGAATTTTCCACCCTTGCTGCATTTTTCCGAGACCTGCCCCAGAGGGGGAGCCTTGACTTCCAGCACGATGCAGAGCTGTGGTTTGTTCCCTTCTCCTGCCACCTTCCTTCTCCTGCCATCTCCCTTCTCCAGGTCAAGCTGGAATGGTGATTATTGTTGATAATTGGCATCGTCGATATATGGAATATTGATATATGGTATATTGTTGATCATCAATCAACACTCTGGGAGCCACCAGCCCCCACCAGCCTGCCCGGACAGTGGCTCATGTCCTAGGACTGGCCAGAGGACACCAGTTTTGGGGCAACCTCAGCATCGAGCACCTTGTTTGCTCTGTACACGGTGGTTTCTGTGCCTCCAAAGCACATAAGCACCTGCTTAGCCCAGAGAGTGGGGTGAAGGCCATCCCCGCTTAGAGAAGCACCTTGAGACAAAGTGCTTTGCTAAATCTAAGCCAAATGCATTTCTGGGCTGCATAAACAGTGGGATCTGCTTGTCAGCGAGGCCAGGCAGATGCCAAAGTACCTGCCCGGGAACGGCCCCAGGAGCCAGGGCTCTCTCCTGCTTTGCTCTGTGCCTCATTGCTGAGCAGGAAGCCATTCGAGCCAAATCACCCCCAAATTCCAGCCAGCAGCAGTGACACATCCAAAACCCGACCACATCCAAAACGCTTAGAGCTTTGGATTTTGGGGAATGAATGCTCAGATCGCTCCTGGACTGAGTTTTGGAAAAAAAAAAAACAAACCAGCAGTTTCCTTCCAGCTCTGCCGGTCTCTGCAATCTTTACGTGTGCCCTGAGCCCTCCCAGGACAAGGCAGGACTCAGGACTCTTGGTGTGACCAGGGCATTATTTCTGCTCTCACGTGGGATCAGAACCAGCCCATGCAGACAGGACAGGCAGGCTATTTTCCTATGGGGTACAAATGAAAATATTTAACATTTTTCTGCCATATTGCTGGAGATACACAGAATAAATAACAAACAGGTCTGCTCTGGAACAAGGGACGCTTAATTTGTCCGGTAACTCTGCGCTCAGCTGGGATATTTGCATGCTCAGAGGTGTAGAGGGATGGAAATGCATACAAGGATCTCAAGCCTCTTGTGGGATGAAACAAGGGATGTTTCATCCCCCATCCTCACACCACTGAGCAATCTTCAGTCAGAGCAATCATCTCCTAAACACCTGTCTCTGCAAGAAAACCTGGGATTTGGGAAGAACCAAGTGCAAAAAAAACCTGCATCAGCCATTCCAAGCCCATGTTATCGCACACCCCATCCTTGGGGACATGCTGGGACCCCCATCACTGCTGCCCTCCCCGGTGAGAGTGGTGGCCCACGTGCTTGTTGTGGAGAAGGCTCGTCAGTCCTGGTTGCTGACTACCCCGTAAACTCCAGTGCCCTCGAAAGAAAGAAAAAAATGGAAATGACTTCTCTCCTTCATGGAGGTCTCGTGGCCTTAAAACTTAATAGTCTCTCAAATGCCGTAATGCAAGAGGGGACTTTTATGGACTCGACAAGGGATAATATTATTAAGGTGTGTTATTATATTAATTCCAATATTTCATGAGTTGGGGCGGGGGGAAGAGGGTGAAGAATAAAACCTTTCGCTGGGGAGTACTGGGTTGTCTTATCCCTCCCCAGGGATGTGCAGAGGGGTCAGTGATGGCTGCTGGGGCTCCTCGAGTGGCAATGTCACTGTCACCTCCTTCCCCTCCTCCTCTCCCTTTCCCTCATCCCAAGGCTGATGTTGAGGGTCCTGGTGGAAGCTGTGGCCCTGGGTTTGGAGGAGGTGACTGGGTACAGCTGACTAATGACCAGCAGGTGAAAGTTTGTGCCACCATCAATGGGGAGCAGATGGAGAGGGCTTGGGAAGGAGCAACTTTCTCCTTGTTGGGAGGAGCCATTGGTTGGATCCAGGGAAGTTCTGGGCAGGGCAAAGCTTGCTTCTGGTTTTCTTGTTGGTGCTCAGCTCTGGCTGCCTCTAACCCAAGCTTCTATTGGCTCTGTGTGACTGTGACAGTGCTGGCAGTGCTGTGGGACACCCCGGGGTTAAGCACAGTGTTGGGCTTAGGGTAGGGGAGCAGGAGATGTGGTGAGGAAGAGATGGATGAGGCCAGGCAGAGATGCAGGTGAGGCACCCTCCCCCCAGGAACCATGGCTGGCTCAGCTCTGAAAGGATGGAGAGGGCTGGTTTTGCCCTGATATCCCATGAGGAAGGCATCACCAACCACAAAGGTTTGCCAGAGCGGGTGAGGAAACACCCAGGGATCGCCCTGTCCAGCCATCTCCACCATGAGCAGAGGCAAAGGCAGTCCCAGCGATCTTCCACCACCCCATCCACTACATGCCTTCCCTGTCCAAACAAGTGCCACTTGACTGTTTCCTTTTCTGATCCCACCTCCCTCTCCTTCTTTCTGTGTTTCCCTCTGCCCTTCTTTTTCCCTCTCTACTTCTCCTCACCTCTCCGAGCCAAAGCGCCTGCTGGGATTTTGGAGTCCAGCCACTGCCCAGCTTTCACCGTGTGTGGGCAACACCAAACAAACAGACTGTAAATAAAATACCCTCTCTCTCACACACACACATATTTTCTCCATTACCTCCACTAATACTGTCTTTCTTCCATCTTGAGTTCAATGTTGTTTTTTGTCTCTCCCAAACCCCTCCTCCTCCTCCTCCCTGCAATTTATTCCAGCTGTGAAAACCTTTCTGCCATCTCCTCTGCCACACGGGCGGATAGGTGAGTGGCAGCGAGAGAAGCCCCTCTAAGCCACTGTGGCTAATCTATCCCACATGTGGGACTTGGCCGGCGGCCCGCGCCGGAGCCCGGACGGATTCTGCGGCTCCTGCTGGAATCAGCCTGGCCCTTTACGGGCTCCAGCCCAGACGCTTCCCTCCCCACACCGGCACTGGGGACAAAACGGGCCATCACGGGCTTTTTATCCCCTGCATCCTCTTGTGCTGGGTTGGATAGTGTGGTCTGGTCCACAGGAGCAAAGTGGAGAAGCCTGTGGGGGGCTTCCATGAAGGGATGGACGCCATGAAGAGGACAAGAGAGGACAAGCCATAAGCACATTGGAGTATCTGAAGCCCCTGTGCTGAGCTGAAGCGTGCCATGAAGCCAGTCTTTGCTCCTCTCACTGCCTGTAGGTAACACTTCCCGCTTCATAGAATCATAGAAAAGACCATTGGAAAAGATCCTTGGGATCATCAAGTCCAACCATCTACCCTACTCTAAAAAGTTCTCCCTTACACCATATCCCCCAACACCACATCTAAACCTTTTGGGAAACAGGTACCTTCTTCCCAGTGGATTGCCATGGTACGAGTCGGGGTGACTGGTCCCAGATCCCACCCTGAGCCCTCCACCAGGCAGAGGGAGGAGTTTGCCTTTGGTCTGCTCTGTAACCATGCACAAATCCCCCCTCCACGAGCTGGGAGAGGGACCCAGCAGCCCTGTCGTCCCAGCTGGATGCACTAAACTGTTTGGTTCTAACGTGTTTAGATCCCTCTGAGGCTGATGGAGACAAAACCGAAGTAAACCCCGCGCATTATTCCAGTCCCAGGACGCTCTATGAGTCAATAACGCATCCCCGATCGTAAGCAGGGGTCTGCATAAAGAGATCAGATCATCAAATCCCTCCATCTCTCTGTTGTGTTTCTTTCTTTTTTTTTTTTTTTTTAATAAATACATATCGAGGCTTTTGCGAACCAGCAACGAGAAGCGTGTTTGGCAGTTGGCAGAACTTTGTGTGGGAGCCAAAGCGCCGTCCTTCCTGCCAGGTCTATTTGTCTGTCACCGGGAGCCGCCAGTCAAGGCGACGGCGGTGGCACCCAGGGGACGGCTGACAGCACGAGCCCTGGGGACTCGGTGGGGAAAGGCCTCCCTAAACCTTTAAAGAGCACTTTATTTAACAGATAGCTTTAGTTAAGCACTGGCTCCTGCTGGGCTATTTTCCTGGCTTCCCTCTGGTCTCAACTCCAGGCAAATAGAGAGGAATTTCCCGTCTCAGCCCAGGGATGCGACGAGAGGAGAGGGATAATCCTCAATTCCACCAGGATTGGGGCAGAAGTGGGACATTCCTGTTGTCCCATAGAGCTAATGGCCATCCTTGATGTGGCCTTGGGGCCACATTGTGTCTGTCTGACCACGTGGTTTGGCCTGATTTTAGGCTAGAGAGGATCTTTACCTGCCACTTTGCCACACTATTCTCCATCCCAAGCAGCTTTTCCTTGCCCAGGCTGCACTCCCACCCACACTTGGAAAGAGGAAAGAACTCGAGGAGCCCATGTCCTCCTGGTGACACCAGCTCAACGTGGAACCCTAGAGAAATGAGCCCAGCTGAAAGAAAACATCCAAAATCCAGTGACCACTGGCTCTTCACTGATTTTCCACCACTGAGGTGGAGCCACCATTGTGAAAACCTCGGTGTTGGTGCACACATCAACAACGCCGCATCGCAGAGCATGTGCCCTTGTCACCCTTGGGTGACAAGTTATCCCTGATTGATTGCCCAAAAGGAAAGTGGGGCAGATGGATCAACAAATCCACCCATCAACCCCCCTTCTCTCACCTGCCTCTCACCTCGCTATCAGGGCTGCAAATGCCAAAAGAAATCAGACCCTGCTGGAGCCTGGGTGAGCTCCATCGCATCATCATGAGACGCTCGGCTGCAACGTGTGCCTTTGTTTAAAGATTTTTAGAAAGTCAGGAACTTGTAAAACAAATAAATAGGAGGTCTTCTCCATGAATCTGAGGCAGAGCAGAGGATTCCTGTCCTAAAAGAAAGCCGTGTTTCCTAAATGAAGTGCCTACTCTGGCCATGCGTTGCTCAGACACACCAGCGAGGTCCTGACTCCTCCACAGAGAACATCTGCTCAATAAATGTTGTCTCCCACCTGATGGAAGCAGTTGAGGAAAGGTGTGGATTGGTTCCAGATGGGGAGAGAAGGTGCCATCGTCTGAATTCAAACCAAAAATCTACGTGCTGAGCCCTGTTGAAGGGATCGTCTTCCTCCCTGCTCCCGCTGCTTCCAAGCAGGAGGTGATGCCGAAAATGAGAGAAAGAGAGCACGACGTGAAGGTGGAAGGATAAAGCCCCAGGTTCTGCTCTCCTCCCTCTTCTCCTGTGCCTTTTCCCTGCTCTCCTTCTCCCCCTGGCCCCTGCCTTGCTTTGCACGACCAAAACGGGGTGCTGGGGTCCTTCTTCTGCTCTTGGCCCTTTGTGGGGACCTCCCAGGGCTATGTATTCTGCGTGTCGGGGGGTAGCAGATGTCAATTGAGCATCCCTTTTCCACCAGCCCAAGGAGCCCTGCTCCCAGCCTGGTCATTTCTAAAAGAAAAAAAAAAAATTTGACCGCAAGATGGAAATCCCACTGCCCAGAGGAGAATGGCTTATGCCAGGCGTAAAGCTCCTCCAGCACCTTGTGCCAGGTTTGGGCCTCGGGTGGTGGGGAGCAGGGAGAGGGAAAGGCCCCCCCCGGGGGATGGAGAAGGTGTGGGAAGCCCAGGTGGGGGGCAGACCCGTCCTGCGTAACTCCTGGGGTATTGACTGCTAGGACACGGAGGTGGGGAGAAGAAAGGAGAGTAATGGCCCTGGATTTCCCCCAGATGTGTGGCGGGCCCACATGATTGATGGCATCTGTCTTCTGCTTTATTAAACTTGTGCAGCCATGTTCAGCCAGGGATTTGCAAGCGGCTTAATGAGTATTAGGGAGGAATCTCCTGGCAGGACGGGGAGATTTCAGGGGTTTGCCGAGCCACTGGCAGGAAATGTCCCGCACGGTGCGGCGTGTCCTGCGGGACAGGGGCTGGGACACCGGGAGGGGTGATGCTCCTGGAGGTCGGTACCTCTCCTGGTGGCAATGGGACACGGGTGCTACTGGTCCAGAGGTGGGTGACGGTGATGAGAACCAGCACCGGGCTGGGAGGAGGGTTGGTGATGTCTGGGGAAAACACACCTTTGTGCACAAACGGGCCAGGATGTCATCGGGAATGGATGACAGCAGCCTTGCTTGGCTGTCTGGGTCCTGAATCCAAACCAGGAGCTCAGATAGGAACCTCCCAAGTGACACTTCACTGGTGTGTTCGGGGACAAGCTGGCATGAGAGTCTCTCTTCCGTGGGGCTCAGAAGGCATTTTGAGATGAGTTAACCCAAAAGATGAGGTCTGTCCTGGTCTCTGCTGCCGGGTCTGACTCTTCTGCACAGCCCCTGCCTCCTCTTTTGCCCTTTGAGGGGGGATTTCAGAGTGCCAAGACCTCATATCAGATCCCTGCTTCTCCCAGTTAGAGTAGATGTAGATGCATATGTGTGCATGAGTGCACACATATATATATATCAAAAATAATAATGTTTGTATTTGTGTGGAACAGACTGACACAGAACTTTTCATCTGCAAATTAAAAGTCTGTTCAATACGGAAGTTTCTCAGCTGCAGAGGAACACGGTGCCCTCCTGTGAGAAACTGGAGGTGAGAAGTGACACCTCCCCGTGTCCCCCTGACCTGGAAAATCACTCCAGCATATTTCCAAGTGGATTCTCCATCCATATTACAGGAACCCCTCTGTGAGGCACCACCTGCGTTGCTGAGCTAGTGCAAGGCCACGGAAAAAGCTTCCCTTTTCTCTGTCCTGAGCATTCAAAACACACGGTGCCTCCTTCTTCTGCCAGACCCCACCACCTTCCACGTTACCTTCCCTTCTTCCAATTATTGTGACCCTTTTCTGCATCACTTTAAAGCATTTTTTTGAAGACACCCCTGGACTAGATAGTGCAGTATGAAGCGGTTTGGTTTCTCCTCTGCCAATGTCTCTCCTTTAATCCCTTACCTACGTCACTCCCCGGCTCCATCCACACCCTCTCCACCCTGGGCCCGTCACCATCACAAGTCTCTGCACAGACTCGGGCCTCTGACGCACAAACAGCATTTTGAAATGAAATCAGTTTGGTTTCTTTCTATTCAAATCCTGATTTTGACTAGTTGGGTTTGGTTTTTTTGTTGTTTAAACCGTCTACCTTGGCCACAGCAGCCGGACACTTTGTTTTGTGTTTTAAAAGCTGTGAATCTCGGGTGCCGCTTCCACAGCGTTAATTTTAAAGCGTTTCCAAAGAACTTTTAAAAATATCAAGAAAGGGGATTTCAGGAGGAAGCCAGCCCAGAGCAGTGGGATCCCCACGTCGGGGCTGGCCGGGGAGTCACGGGGAGGCGATTCCCTCCTCCACGGCCAGACCCCAAGGAAGCCAACCCCGAGCTCCAGCCCAGCCCCACTCGGGAACGTGCCCTCTGGCCTCCCATCCCTCCTTCCTCCCCGCGGCCTCCACACTCCCTCCTTCCCCCGGAGCCTCCCCCTCCCTGCCTCCTCTCCAGCTCGCTTGTTTTTCTTATTTTAATTTTTTTTTTTGGCAGGGATTTTTTTCTTTTTTTTTTTTTTTTTTTGGTGCCTCTCTTTGTCAGAATTAGTCAGGGCTGAACTGCCTCCACTCCCCAAGGAGACCCTATTTCACCCTGCCTAAAGTTCACCGCCTTGTCAAACCGAGCTAATCTCCTGCCGGGGAAGGAAAAAGGCTCATTTCAAACTGCTGCACATTCGGGGAGCGGCTGGGGGAGGAGGAGGTCTTCCTGGCTCCAGCCTGAAAAGACCCCGGACAATAATACCCTTTTTGTTCTAGGACAGTGGGAGGGGGCTCGGCGGTAGGAATGAAAGATGGGGGATATTAAAGGAGCAGGTGAAAGACATGCGTCTTCAGCAGCCACAGATAAGAGCCGACCCCCTTCTAATCTGACTGAAGCTTATTATCTTACTGCCACAGTCATTACTATTAATATTAAATACGAAAAAAAGAAAACTGCATGAGACAACAACCTTAAAGAGGCTGCTTTAAAGCATCAGCAGACGCGGAGGTAAAGCTGGTGCCTTGGCCAGATTCGCAGCCGGGGTGAAGGAGGTGTTTCTCGGGGGATGCTCTGGTGGAGGAGTTTGTCTGGCTGCAACTTCTCCCTTTGGGCCAAAACATTTGATACAGCGAAACTGAGCCGGGGGGGGGTGGGGGGTGGGGGGTGTCTCTTCTTTACTTTTTTTTGCAGAAAGCAGCAAAACTGGGGTTTCTTGGCATCCGTGGGGGTGTGTGATGTAGCCGAGGAGCTGGGGTATGCCCTGCTCAGGCTCTTTGGGGGGAGTTGCTGGATGAGATGAGGGGCCTCAGGGGTGTCTCCCCCAGCCGAGAGGGTCTATAAGGGAGGCCAGAGGGGAGGGAGCGGTGTGTCAGCACAGCCTGGCACTGCAGGGCACCGCCGAGGGAAGGGGGGATCTGGGAAAAAACTAGGCACATGGAGAAACTCTCTCCCCATTTCCCTCCACCTCCACGTGCCTTCTGCTCACCCAACATCTCCCCAGACCCGGCTCAGCCAAGGGCTCCTGACACCCCGCCGTGTCACCGGGCTGCCGGGGAGGGGAAGGTGGCCCCAAGCCCACCCGTGACTCGGTCTCAGTGTGTCCCCCCGCCAAGCTCCATCCCTGCCACAGGTGGCCTTGGGAACAAGCTCTTGGCGGCTCTTTGTCCCCTTTCCCCCTCTGCGAAGGTTTCCTTTGTTCCAATTAGTCCGAAGGCTCTCCGGGGCGGGGGATCCTCCCGGAGCCTGTTTGCACAGCCTGCGCCCCAGCAGCCCCGCGCTGGCTCTGTAAATACCAGCCCAGCAGCCGGGCGGCTCCGGAGGTCCCACTCCCACCAGGAATCCTGGCTGAGCAGGAGGGGAAGAAGATTCCCCTCCCAGCACAGCGAGAGGAGCTCCCCGGCAGAGAAGGGGGATTATTTTTTTGCTATAACTTGAGAGACCCTCTTTCTGGACCGCCGGTGCTTTATGTGCGTGGAGGGGAACGGGTGGATTTGGGAAGTGGGCTATTTATTCTGCGTGTCGGGGGGTAGCAGATGTCAATTTAGCATCCCTTTTACACCAGCCCAAGGAGCCCTGCTCCCAGCCTGGCTCATGGGTGATCCTCTCTCCCGAGCAGGGCCAAATTCACTCCCCAAGGCTCCCAAAATACACTCCAAAAACCCTGCCACGGAAACCTGGAGCTGGGGACGAGTGAAGGCGGGTGGGAGCGGGGTCTTTGTGCCGCAGCTGGAGCACAAGCAGGCGGCGTGGCTGCCGAGGCGGGAGGTTTGCTCTCCCCCCTGACCTCTCCATCCACCCCTGCCCTCCCTCGGCAGCTCCTCCGCGCCGCCACGGGGATGGACGGTGGCTCCTGCCAGATGCGTGGAGGGGTTCCCTGTTGGAAAGCTGCAGGGAAGGGCCTTTGCCACCCCCAGGAAAGGATGCCGATGGCTGGGCAGCAGTGCTGGAGCTCGCAGCCCTTGCCGGACTTGATATAATTTATTAACCATGCTGGGGCAGGAGGTACCGAGGGGGGAGAAAGCCCCCAGGAGGTGATTTGCCTGGAAACTGGGAAGCATAAGCCCCTGCCTAGCACTGAGGGTGCAAAAGGATGGGCACTGAGCTCCTGGCATGGCTGTGTCCCTGGGGAAACGCAGCCCGCTCCATCGTAGGAAGGGGCCAGCGTGGCCAGACCCTCCATCCGAAGGCTCAGAGGTCCGATCCTGAAGCCCACCAACCTCATTGCAACCAAAGGGTCACTGAAACGCTCTCTGGGTCCCTTTCCCCACCGGCTGCACCTGCACCGGGCGGGCAGAGCCGGGCGCTGCCTCCAGCAGCTTTTCCCAGGGCAGGGGGGCTGCCCGAGGGGGTGGGAGAGCTCCCGGCCGGGGCCAGGCACCCAGGAGGAATGTTTGCAGCAGCCTCCTTCCCCTACAGTAAACATGAACGGCTGACCCCGCGGCGACATGCTAGGGTGGAAATAGTCTGTCTGTGCGCTGGAGAGCCGTGGGAATGCAGCGGGGGTTACGTCACACCGGGGACACGGCGGTGGCCTCAGGGACCACGGGCGCAGCGGGGCTGGGGGGGGTCTCTGGTCCGGCCGTGCCCTGGGCAGCAAACACATGTAAACCCCCAGATCCTGTCTTTTAATGCGGAAAAAAATAATGTGATTATTTTTTATCAGCTGATTTCACAGTGGCTCAGCTCGCGGCAGGATGCTAAGGTGCGTGAGCTAGGTTATGTCGAAGTATCCTTCAACATCTACAGCTGGCAGAACCGGGCAGGGTACAGCAGTATGGCTCTCCTGTTTCCAGCTAAGATAAGCTTCTGGAAAGAGATGGGAAAAAAAAATAAATCCCTGCTGGGAAACAGCTCAAAGCCTTTCAAAAGTTTGCCGGGATGGAGGAGGAAAATGGGAAACGCCTGTTCTTCCAGCTACCGGGCAGGTCCAGAGAGCAACAAATCAGGGCTCATTCTCTTACACTTTGATATTGTTTAGTGGGTTTTAAGAGGGCTGTTCCAGGAGCCCGATGGCCTCCAAGCAGTTTTTGCCCTTTACACCCAAAGCAGATGGACGTAGCCATGCTCTGAAGGAGGCAGGAGCTGGGGGCAAGGGGGATTCATGCAGGGGGTGACACGTTGGTGGCATGAGCGCACCAGGGACCGCAGGAAGCCGAGCCACACCGGGGCACAGCCCGATCTACCTCCTGCTGGGGTCCAGAAATGAGAAATTGGGACTAAACACCACGGGTGGGAGGGAGCCCACAGTTTGCCACCCTGAGAACAGAGGTTCACACCTCCAAAAAGAAAAGGTCTGGCTGTTATCACTGGTAACTCCCACTTCAAAGAGCTTAACTTGGATTTCTTTGCTGTCCTACGGACAGAGAAAACTCATCGCATTAACATTATGGGCCCCACACTTATGTATAAAGTACTAAATATCTGCGGACACCGACTCTGCATCCGGCACATCTGCCCCAGAAGGGCACGGGGGGCGGGGGGGACACACACCATGGTTCTTATTAACTCAGGGGTGGAAGGGTGACTTGTTGCTTCGTTTCAGACCGATGCTTGTTTTCATAGAATTAGTCCATTGAACCGGGGCTGGAGGCCGTAACAACATCATGCATGCCGGCGATTTTCCACTCCTCTTTTTCAAAGCTGGGTACATGATTATTTTATTTATTTATAACTTCTTTTTTTTTTTTTCTTCTCTAGACAGCCTGAATGTTCTGTTCCTTATCTAATCTCGTATTGATGTGTCTGTTAGACAAGGTATGCAGCCTGTGTCACTGCTGAATACCGGCACTCAGGGCCAGCGAGCTGCTCTGGATAAGCTATTAATATTTCCGCATCCCGCACCCCACAAGGCTTTTTCTCTGCAGATCTTAAAGCACTCGGTTAGTTGGTTACTTCATCATTCTTCCAGTTTATAAAACAGTAATAAGGGGTGTCTACGGAGACGAGCCAGCCTTTGACACGCGCATGAAACCACATCAAGTGAGGGAAACGCTGGCGATACCTTACATAGAACAATAGCAGAGAACCCGACAGCCCCCAAAATAACCCTAATTCCCCAGCTGCGTTGAGCGCTGCCTGATAGTGTTCAGCTCGAAACAGACCGGACACCCCGCAGTTCCTGAGATGTGGGCTATTTTTGGTCTTAACATATATTAATTAAGCCTCTGAGGATGAATATTTGTTGTCTCTTTTCACTCTTGACACAACAAAAATAATGTGAAGAAGCTACAAGAGCAGACAAATAACTGTGTTTACTAAATATGTGCAAATCCCCTGGCCTGGCTGGATTCCCAGGGGGGTTTTACCCTCCTCTCCTGCAAAGGCTGTGCCCGGTGAAATGCTGTCCCAGGGATGGAAACATCCACGTTTCCAACAGAAACTGGGGTTTCCTCCTTAACTTTAGTGAAACATTGGGCTGAGACAAACTGACCTCCTCTCTGAGAGCCCCAAACCCCTTTGGGCAACGCAGCTTCGGGGGGGGGAATGTTTTTTTCCAACTCGAGAGCCTGAATTTGGGCTCTCAAATCCCTATTTCAGCAGCTGAAGAAGAATCCCCCGGAGCTCCTGGGGAGACAGAGCTGTGCTGTGGTTGATGCTGTGGTTGTCGTTATCATCACCAGCCCCCAAACAGGGTGTCGGGTGCTTTATAGCTCCTTGGAAGGAAGAGTCTTTCCTCCGAGGACAGCAAAATCTGCCTCTGTAATTAATGGTAGGGGCTGCGGGTGTGGAAGAGAGCAGGCAGACATATGTACGGGCTCATCCTTGCACAGCAGTAGGTCAGGAAATGGGGGGGTTTTCTCTACTGAAAACGTGCTTTTTTTTTTCAGGGGAGAAGGGAACCCAAACGTGGCAGCGGGAGGAGAGAAGGGGGGACGCACCTGGAGCCCCGTCTCCGAATTCTCCAGGGTGGCCACTGCCTTTTTGGAAGGGAAGGGGGGACCCTGGCTCCGATGTGATTTGGTTTCCAATGAGAAGTTGACCGATTCCTGGGGAAAAAGGCACATTTCGCCCCCAGAAGCCCTCACCACCCCTATTGGTGTGGGAGAAAATGGATTTTCCATCAAAACCCCCTCTCCGAGGTGGTTTCTAGGTGAGAGCAGGTTTACACACACACCCCTCGTGGGCCATACGAACGGCTCAGCTCAGGCTTTTCCACCCCGGGGGGCTGCTCCGGGTACCCCCATCTGGGTTTGGGCAGCTCAGCCAATTCCCTAAGTTTGGGGCAACTGGCGTGGCGTGAATCCCACCGGCAGCGCAGCCGTTCCAGGCACCAAACCCCGTGGAGTTTGTGTGTGTCTGGGTGGAAACTGGGGGGGTCAGGATTCAGTGGGTTTGTCCCTAAGGGATGTGCCACCAGATTTTCTAACCTATCCTAGCAAAAAAAATATATATATATAAAAAAGGCAAAACAAAAAAAAAATCAGGAGGGGGCAGGGAAGGTGGAATTAATAAAAGCACGGGATTAAAAAAAGAACAGAGGAGAAAGTTTTATGAAAAAGAGAAAAAGGAGAAGTAGCCTCACAAAGTGACACTTAATTCAAAGCTTTTACTTTGGCTTTTCCACCTCGGAAGCATGAAAGCAGCTAAATTAGCAAAACAGAAGTAAACTGTTGACTGCTTCATTGCAGGATTAAGTGTGATAAATGGAGGTTTTGTTCAGCCTCTGTCCAGATGTTGTGTCTACGCTGGGTGTTTTTTTTTCTTTTTTTTTTATTTCTTCTTCTTTTTTTTTTTTTTACATTCTTGGCCTAAGGCCCATATATATTTTGGATACTGCAGGGAGTATATAATATCATTGGAAAATGATGTGGTCTGGTAACCTTTTAAATAACATTTCCTCCCTCCTCTCTTTTCTAATAGTTTGTTTTTCTTTCCATGTTTTCCTTTTATTGGGGGGAAATTTTTTTTGGAAATTAATGAGGCCAAAGTTTTAAAACAAACAAAACAAACAACCCCCCCAAACAAACCAAAGCAAAAAAACACACTATTTCACTCCCCATTTAGAGGGGGGAAAAAAGAGTTAAGGGACTTGTAAGGGCGCAGGCTAAGGATGTGTTTGGGACTTTTTTTTTTTTTCCTGTCTAGAAAACCTTCCTGATTATTTTTTAACATTCCCAGCGCACTTGGCCCAGAAGCCGGGCTGGGTTTGGGACAGCAATTTCAGTTCCTCTCTCTGTTTGCGTTGTCGGAGCCCCCCGACCCCAAAAGCGTATATTTTTTCGCCTCGCATTTCATGAATCGGAAGTACCTGTCGCTCCTGGAAGCGCTGGACGGAGGAGGCCGATGACCAGCCTTTCCTGAATCCCAACGACACCATCCAGCAGGAATTCAGACCTCCCAATTTTAAGCCAAACGAGCCCGGGGGGGATGGTGGCGAGGGCAGTGCCCGCCGGGCAGCGCGGCTCGGTGGCACCACCGAAGGGGACCAAGTTGCCAACCCCTTCCCCACGGCCAGGCAGCATTCCCTGAGATTTTTAGCATCCCCACAAAACCAGCAAAGCCATATTTTTTTGCTGCTCCGTGTGTTCTGCAAGTGGCCGGGTCCTGCCGGCAGCCACCTTACCCCGGCACCGCGGCTGCTCCGGTGGGGATGGCTCTGGCTCCACGCTCCCCTCTCGCCTCCCCTGCTCCCCGTGGGGCTCCCGGGTGGGTTTTTTTTTTCCAGACTCCACCTTAAAATCCCATCTCGGCTTCGGGTTGTGCCTCCCTTGGCTCAGCCTGGCTTCGGGAGAGGAGCCCGGCCCCGGCTAAAATTGTACTGTTGACTCAGCCGCTGGCAGCGGCCGGCACACCACTTCAAGGCAGTTTAAAGAGCATTTGGGGTCTCACCCCACGGAGGAAGGACCAGGAGGGTTTAACCCTGCGAGGACAAAGCCCTGCTTCCCCCCCCCCCCCCTTGGGGGTGCTGCGGGAGAAGGGAGATAAATAGGGGAGCAGCATGGATGGCGATGGGGGGTACCCAAAATGGGTTGGTTTAACCCAATTTTTACCAGCCACCGTGGGGAGGACAAGACGAGGGTGTTCACCACCCGAACGTGGGGTTTTCCCCTTGGAGCAGGGTCCGGGTGTCAGCACCTACATCACTCAGGAGGAGATTTTAACAGCCCTTATCGCTTCCCGCTCTGCCGCTGCGAGGTGAAGGGCAACCCCCCAGCTCCATCCAGCTGTTGTGGCCGCCAACATCTGGGAAGGGATGGGGAAGGCTCCATGAGGATGGCCACCACTGAAACCCAACCCAGCACTGCCTGGCCGTGCCACCAGCTCACACTTTGGGGGCTGCGAGTCCCCATCACCCCGTGTCCTTGGGTGTTTTATTTTTTTCCAGGGTGACATGAAACAAACTGAACTTAAAAAAAAAAAAAAAGGGGGGGAAAAAAAAAAGGTGAGAATTTCAGCAGATAAAACCACGAAGCAGCAGCCGTTCGCAGCAGTAAACACCTTGGAAAGTCGCTCTCAATTTTTCTCCCCACCACCACCTTCCCTGCCTCCCCTCCTCTCCCTCTCCTTCCCTCTCTTAAGGTAGCAGCGTGGGAGCTTTGCCAAAACACTGCGGTCCCGGGGGGAAGCTTTCCTCTCACTGAAAGAGCCCTTGCGCCTGCCAGCCCAATTAAAACAACGTGAAAGGAAAGCAGCATCTGGAATTGCGCTGCCTCTCACAGCCAAGTCACAATTGTTTAGTCTGAAAGTCGTTTCAGGGAGAGCGGGGCTGGCTGGCTGCGCAGTGGCCCCCACATCTGGATTTGCGGCTAGACAGCCTCTTTGGCTGCAGTCCTGTGTGCATGTGCATTTTTAACTTTAGGATATGCTGACAAGTTAAGAAGTCAGAAAGTCAGTCACAGTAACAGCCCCGGCGGCCCCTTCCTCCCTCCGCCCCTTTCTAACACACACACGCAGTTGACTAAATACAATTTTCTGACATCCTTTCATCTGGAGAGAGTTTCTTCCCTTTCCAGCCTGCAGCCCGGGTCCCCGATGAGTTATTTGAGCTGAGCCAACACATGTGAACAAAAAGTCTTCTCTTCGGCGTAAGCTCAAGGGCCCGTCTGTGCTACCCACGTTTCGCCGGCAGCGGGGCTCCCTCCCGCTCGGTGCGGGGACCCTGGTGGCCACCGCGCTGCTCCCCACGGTTGGGGGGGGGGTGTGGGAGGGGGACACAGGCTGCCTGCCACCGGCCGTGGGGACGTGGAAGGGGCCGGGGGGTGTCTTTGGGGTCGAGCTGCCCGTCGGGGTGTGCAAAAAAATGAGCTACCGATCCCAAGCGGCGCCGCGGGAGCGTTTCCAAGTCAGACTCGCCAGGTTTGGGCCAAAAGGTTTCGCCTCCACTTATTTTTTCCCCTCCGAAGCCCTGGTTGGGGCTGAGGGGTTGGAGGGGTTGGTCATTCATACGGCAGGCAGGATCTCCCCAAAAACAGGATGCAGAGGGCAAATCTGAGCTTTTAGAGACACAGCTCAGGAAGGGCCACCGACCACGCTGCCGTCACCAGCTTGTGTTTGTTCACGCAGTGCCCAGAAACACCCCGAGCCCCCACCGGTGTGGGTTTGCCTTCCCAGGAGCCAGGACCATCAGAAGGGAGTGGGGATGGCCCAGGAGCTGATGCTCAGGTGGCACCACAGATGCCACCACGGCCCGTGGTGGTCCACGGTCCAGCCGCCGTGGTGAGCACCAAACCGCTCATTGAGACGGATACAACGTCCCATCCTCCTGCAGGACCCCCACAGCAGTGAGGGGCTTCAGAAAAAGCCCTTTTTGTAATGAAGGACTCGCCTCCAAGCTGCCAGATGCTGCGTGGCCCCAGCCGAGGCAGCAGCATCTCTCCTGGCTCCCGCTTGGATCCCTCCCTCTGCCCAGCTGGGCTTTGCCCTCTTCCTCTGCGCCGGAGCCGTAAAACGGCGATAAAATAAGGGAAAGTTTCCATTTGAAGGGAGGTGGCTGTTACAGGCCGGGGGGGCCCCCCGCTGCCACCTGGACCCCGGCTGGGCTCCGCTCTCAGGCTTGCACCAACTGCACAAAGGCTACTCCGCTTTGCAGCCACGAGTTTTCAAAAGTGGCTACTGATATGGGGGCTGCGCAGAGTCAGGAGCACCCCAGGCTTATGGATTCCCATGGAGAAACAGCCTTTAAAGCCATAATGCCATAAATCCTTGGTCTGAAAAGCCTGGGGAGCAATGTTCCAAGGTTTCTCCAAGCCCAGGAAAGGTCAGGACTGGGCAGCTCTTTGGGTTTTCCCCTTGCTTTCCATCTAGAGCTAAGCTCATCCCGCCCCTCACCCCAGCATCAGGCCTGTGCTCAGCCTGGGTTAACCAGCACCCGGAGACGGGGCTACGGAGGGGACTCGGGGTGTCCCAGGGAAGGGCTGGGTGCCCCGAGTGTGTGTGTCCCCCCAAGGGATTTGGGATGAGCTGTGGGACTGCGGTGGGGGGGGCTGCATTCCCAGCTGCCCTTCCTCTCCCGCACCGTCCCTCCGGAGCGTGCGGGAGCGTCGCCACCAAACTGGTTTAGCAGCTCTGGAGGGCGAGTTATGTTGTTTTGAAAGGCTCCCAAATACGTGTTGTTCACAAAGCTCTCCTGTATAAATAAATACCGGCATTTCTCCCCTGACCTTTGCTCTTTTGCCGGGTTTCTCCTAAACGCCGAGCACACCGACCCGCCTCTTACCCCTGCAGGAACCCCCCACCCCATCGCCCAGTCTCCGTGCGCGTGGTGGTGCAGGGAGACATCTGGGAACTGTCTTCTTCATCCCCCTCCCACCCGGCAGCCTCGGACCTCGGCTTCGCTTGGAAACCCAGAAGCGTCTGAGCTTCTCCTGCCTCGAGCCGAGGGGCCGCGGGAGGGATGGAAAAGCAGCCCCGTCAATGCCAGCATTCACAAATCCCATGTGAGGCCCCCAGCTTCGTCCGAAAACCCCCTGCCACGGGGGCTGCAACAGCGGTCCCCAATAAATTTCTTGGGGTTTTCTTGATTTGCCTTCTGCTTCCCAGGCCTGCCGGCGTAGTGAGGTGCTATCTCCCAGCGTGGCTGGGTGGCCAGAGCTTTTGCAATTTTATCAGGAGTCTCATGGCAGCCGGTGTTTACCCTGAAACCTGTCCTGTGGCTTTGTTCCCACCGGCTCGCTGAAACCCTTGGGAGATCCAGGGAGCTAGAGGGCCACGGGGGAGAAAAACATATTCATACAGCACTAAAAGAAAAAAAAAAACTTTAGGAGCCTAGACCTGATTGTAACCCGATGTAGCACATCCTGGGGGGCTGATTTGGGGCGGTGCAAGACCCTCGTCCTGTGCCTGTGAGGCAGAGACCCCGAGGATGCTGGATGAGAGAGCATCGCCTGTGCTGGCTCCGAGCTCTCGCCCACCCTGAGGTTGTTCCTGGCGTCGGGAAGCTGCTATCGATAACTCCCTGATTGATGGCTGGGTAAACTCACCTTGTTTACCAACGTGGGTGTCATACTGACAACAAACAGGTCTCTACCTGAGCGTGTCATAAGCGAGGGAGGAGGGTAAATAAGAAATGACACGTAACGCTGCAAAGCCCTGGGCTGCTGGAAACCAGGGAGCAGATTCCTCCTCTGCGTGGCACGTTGCAGCAGAAGCGAATCGAAGGCTCGGTCACCTCCTTGGAAAACGCTGGAGAAAACAACGTAAACTGGTTGGAAAAAAAAAAACAAAAAAAAAACGAAGGAGAAGGAATGTTTTACCCCGTTGCTAGATTGCAGGGTCTTTGGGGCAGGGACTGTCTTTATTCAGAGTGTGCCCAGCTCACGGGGGCATCGTGGCAGGGCTCTCGAGACAGCTCTGTGGGGTGCAGACCTTCCGCAGCCCCCCCTTGGAGCAGTCCCCGTGCTGTGGGTGCTGTCACGGATGGTGAGTGGTGGCCAGGGACCCCCTGTGCCTGGAGCCATGAGCCCGGGTCATGCCCCACTGCATCCCCTCCTGCGCTACATCCAACGAGCAGTCATTACAGCCGGGCCAGAATCTAATTAACTTGCTGTGGGTGCCAGGCAAACCCACAGCTCTGGTGAAATTAGCCTGGGTTTCACCAGAAAACCTATCTGAGCATGTAGAAAAAGTCTCACTGCTGCCCTGGGTATCCCCGGGTACGACCGAGGACAGATCGAGTGCCAGCTCCGCTTCCCCCCTTCCCCCGGCGTCTCCAAGCACATCCCGCTGCATCCAGCCTTCCTGCTCCAACCCTTCCCGCTGGCAGGACCCTGGGGGGACATCCCTGTGCCCCCACACACTGCCCCCCCTGCATTCATAGGCTCTTGGGCTGCTTGGGAGCAGAAGGACCAGGGGCTCCCAGGCACAAAACCACCCCTGGGGTGATCCCTGGAGACACTACCAGGTCTCAGGAGACCTCGGCTCTGCCCGTTGCAGACCATCTTGACAAATCCTCCCAACTGGTGTGAGAACCTTCGGGTTTGGTTGAAGCCTGGAGCAATCGCTGTGAAGCCGTGGGCGAGATGCAAAAGGCCCCAGTTAAAAATCCGTGTGTGATTTCTGAGCACGGTGGGCAAAACACTCTTCCCACCGGATGGTTCAGCTTCTCCAAAAGCACGTCCAATCTGTCTTCTCCCTTTTCTTTTTCTTACGGCGGAGTCAGGAGCAGCAGATCAGCCTCACTTGAAGCAGGCCCATCTAGTATTTAAGTTCAGGTCCAGTTCCTCCCATTTACTTCCCAAGTGTCCTTGAGCACATCATTTCCCTCTGCTCAGGTTCCCCACCTGTGAAATGGGGCTGAAAACGCACTGAGACGGGATGAAGTGCCTGGGGCTGTACTGACATCCTCGCTGCTCTGCCGGCAACTCTGATGCTTCTTGTTTGGGGATGGTTTTGGGGTGGTTTTTTTGCCCCACGGAGGTGTTGAGCTGTCTGTCTCTGTCTGAGAGCTGCTGGAAATCTGTAATCTCAGGGAGCCCCACACCGATGTCAGGGATGAAAAATTTCACGGGAGTAAGGAACGCCACGGGATAACAAGGTGGGATGCTGGAGGTGCCGAGGGTGACACTAACGAGGACGAAACTTTTCATTCACTCCTCCCTGCCCGCTCCCCTCCACCCGTGCCACCCCCCCCCCCTCACACACACAGAGTTTCTGGGTTTATTTTATATTTTCCCTCGTAAAGATTTGTGTCCGTGCCGCTCTCGTATCAAAGCCAGCAGTGGCCCCTAGGATAAACACGCGGTCAGAAGACAGAAAACTCCAGGCTAAAACACTATTCGTTTCACCCATAGCAGCATAAACTGAGAGGCTTTTAAGAAGGGCGAATGGTTTTCAGTAAATCTCTCATATCAGCAGAAACCTTTGAAAGAGTTTGTTTAAAGGCTGTGGAGATAAACAGCCCGGCCAAGTGTTTGTTTAAGATGTATGTACTCTGTGTCGACTGGTAGGCTGGTATTTATATCAAGGGGGGGGAGTGGGGTGGTGGAAAGGAGGGCTGGGATCTTTTTGACCCTTTGCTGGCTGTGGCTGCATGAATTGGGGTGTTTTGAGAGCCTGGGCGGGGGGGGGGTGTTGTCCAGGCTGGGTGTCATGCAGGACCCTGGGCTGCAGTTGGGGACAAAGCCAGGCGGGGGGGTTGGAGGGGGTGCAAGGACTTTGGGTGAGAGTCAGCATTTCTCTGCCCCGCAGAGGTCCTGGCTGCGATGGCCGTGCCAGGCACGGGGGAGATAAATGTCTGGCGAGGGATTCCCCGCCTCGGCCAACCTGGGAGCTGAAATAATCCCGGCAGAAGGAAGGGGAGGGAGGGAGGGAGGGAGGAAGGATGCTCAGCCCCAGGGAAGCAGAGGGGTGAAGCTCAGCCCCGCTCGCCCTTGGCCGTGGGACAGCCTGGGGCTGACACAGGAGCTCCAAGTCACGGCCCCAGCCCCACACCCTGCAGCTGGAAATGGCCTTTCGGCAGCTCGGCAGAAGGGGAGGTGAAGGAAGGTGTGTTGTATTTCAAGTGACACTGCCTGGAGGTGGTTGGCAGCTCACTGGCACGTCCCAGCCATCGTGATCCCAGAGACGGGACCGTCCTGGGAGAGCTGAAGGGACAGGGGGCTCTTGCACCCCCCCAGAGGAGCAGCAACACCGAGCTGGGGAGGTGCCTTCCTCACTTCTTGCTTTTAGTCATTGCTGGCCCCATTAGGTCCAAGATCCAGCTCTGCCTGTGTCCATCCCAGCCATGTATGCACCCAAGCACCCGCTCAGCACCCTCAGGGTCCCACACCGGGGACCCTCCTGCACCCCTGTGAGGTTTGGGGGGGTCAGTCTGCCCTCGCCCACCCAGCCAGGAGAGAACTCCAGCAAAGACAGGAGAATGGAGACTTCTCTGGCTACAGTCCGGTTCTGTCACCTTCCCTTTAAATCATCCAGGTGGGGTTTTTTTACCCCCCCTAAACTCAGCAAGCGATGGATGCTTTAGGAGCTCATCCCTGGGAAGGAGGTGCAGTCAGGAGGGACTTGTTCTAGATTTACCCTCGTGCAACAAGAAGCAGAATTTGGCCTGTTTCCTGGGCTGGGAGGGTATGAGATACCCTTCAGCTGAGCCGGGCACGTGAATAACACTTATAGCATCTCCCCTCATCCTGAGGGATCCCAAATCTTCCAGCTGCACTCAGCGCTCCTTCTGCCGCTTCCAGGGCAGGTCCTGGGGTCAGGATCGGAGCATCCTACCCGTCTGCTGGACGTGGGAAGTGAAGGGAAAACGCTGCAAACAGCTGACTCTCTCAGGTGGAAATTAAAAGCTGAGAGCTAAGTCCTGAGCTTGTTTAAATCAGCATCTTAACAGCGGTGAAGTAGCACCAATTTACACTGGTTGATTGGGCCCAGGGTGTTTTGAAATCCAGCCAACACTCGTAGCTTCCACCATGGGTGGCCCAGGGGCACCTGGATAAAAGGGGCTCAGTCCTTGGGTTGTGTTTCCCTGGGAAGATGGAGCCTCTCTCCCTGCTGTGGTATTTACACCCTCCGGGGCAGTGTGTTGGTATAGTGGTCCATAGCTCCTTGTATGGTGGATGAAGTTCACGTGGTCATCACATCAGGATCCTGGGAGCATTCAATGTGTAAGGTAAGGCTTGTCTTAGGTAGCAAATCCCTGAAGCTGTAGATGGGGCTGAAAATTGGTGTGATGATTGTATGTGATGTTTTATAGTTAGGAAAATATACAGACTGCTCTCCTTAACCTGCTGTGTTTTTAAGCATTTGAGTTGTTGAGGCCTCCAGCTCTCACAGGCATCATATAGATTCATAATCAGTGCAAATCCCACAGTTCAAAAAGAAAATTCCATCCACAAATAGAAACTTTTTAAAATTAGCATGAACTGGACTTTAGAAAAGAAGAAAAAAAAACCCTTCAACTGACTGATGCTTTTGTTTACAGCAAGTCAGATGATCCTGTTTTGAGCTTTTAAAACTGTTGTCATATTTTTAAGCGTTAGAGGTACTAAATGTTCTCCAAACAAATCTGTCGTTCTCCCACCACCATCACCACTTCTGGACTGCACAAATGAGGTGCTATCAGGCTGCTCCTGTTTCCTTATTTCCACTCTGAAAGATTGCTGAAGCTGACCTGCTTTTGAAGTGCTTTGATTTAGCCAAAACCAGGATTTTTTTGTTGTTGTTGTGTTTACCCTCCTTGCTCACTGAACTGCCTGGCCAGATCACCTGGCTGTTGGGGCACCTCAAAGTTTGTTATGGAAATCCTTATTTTTAATCCTATTGCCAACACTAACATTCAAGACAATTTTGGGGTGAGCCCCCAAGGCTGCTCTGCTGGAGCCTGTGTGTCCCGCAGGACGGTGCTGCCCAGGAGAGGATGCTCAGAGGGTTGGGTCTCACAGGTGGCATCGACACCTCCTTCTAATATCTTCTTTTAAGTCTTGCTACGAAAAAGCTTGTGACCTCCCTCGCTCGCATCCTGCAGTACTTTTCTACAAATTTTTCCCTACCCTAAAGCTTCTTCCCTAAAGTAAAGGAAGCCCCTTCCTGCTCCCCTGTGCTGGGAATGTGGAGAGAAGCAGATCTGTGTTCTTTGCAGCAGCATTTATACTGTACAACCCTTATCATCTGCCCTCCTTGGCCTTCTCCAGGCTAGACTAAACACACGCAGCTCCTCCAATCTCTCCTCATGGGTCACGTTTTCCAAACCTCTTATCGTTTCTTCTCTGCTTGTCTTTGAACTCCCTCCTGTTTCCCAATCTCCTCCCGAGGGGTGGCAGGACCACGGGGCTGGGTACCCAGAGCTGAGCCCTGTGTGATGCCCCACAGCATCCCTCGTGCCCGGCTGCAGCCTCTCCTGCTCTGTCCACGCTCGGCAATTTATTGGTTAATACTGAGCTTGTGATCAAGTATAAATCCCAGTTCACTCTTCACTGCACCGCTGGCTCGCCAGCCATTCAGAAAGTTGGAGTTTTTGCTCGTTGTGCCCGTGCTGTTGGCCTGACTGGGTCATTTGTTCCTCTTACCAAGATGGTTTGAACACTAATCCTACTCTGTGGGTGTGTGTCCCCTGATGGCAGCCCCTCTCTCTGGTAGCTCCTGGTGTGGTTTCCCACCCAGCTGTGCCTCTGCAGGAGGATGATTTCATCTCGAGACCATGGTACCTTTATTTGTTTGTGGGGACATCAGGGAGGCTGCACCCAAAGCCTTCCCAGAGCCAGCCCGTGTCGGATCTGCTGCTCTCCTGGGGCAGCCACCTCTGCACAGAAGGAAACTGTGCCGTGTTCTAGCCAAACCCATCTCCGTGCCGTTATCTTTTAGCTCCTTACAAATTGATTGCTTAATAATCTATTTGTGTATTTTTCTGAGTATCAATTTATTCTGACTAATCCCCCCCCCCCCCCCTTAATCATAGATGTTATGATTGTCGTGTCGGGCCCTCTGGGAATTCACCATCTGAGCTCCTCTAGATGGAAACCAACGGATCAGAGAGGGCTTTAGTCCCTCCTTAAGTACAAGAGGGAACCACGGAGGTGTCTCCAAGCCTGGCCCCGGTTGGAGGCAGCATCTGAGGGGGAGTTTGTGACACACACACCCCAGTATTGGGGCTCTGTGTGAAGAGCCCCCAGGTTGGATACTGGGGAAACAGCAGCCAGAGAAGCACAGGGCTTGTCTTGGCTTTGTACTGATGTGCCAGGAGATATGCCAGGCTTGCTTCCAGCCCTCTTGGCAAGGCCATCTCACTTCTGCTCTTTGCCATGCACATCGCCTCGCTGCGTACCACGAAAGCAAATCCTGAGAAACCACTTTCCACGCTCGGTGGGACCTTGGAGCTTCTCGGTTCTTTTTCCAGCCCATAAAACACCCATTCCCCTCCCTGGCTTGGTCCTCCTCCACCCCCTCCTCATTTCTGTGCAAAGGAAAACCCTGTGTGAGATACTGATTTAAAACCCAGAAGCTAATACTTTTCTTTTCAAACCTCAGCATTTCATCTCTCCTCTAAGAAGGAAGGAAGCCCCTTTTGTTGAGTACACAGCCTGTAATTTCCCTGTCAGATCCTAGCAGCAGGTCAGTGTTGTGACTGACTGAGTGAGGATCGCTCCCTTAAGGGTAATTACACTAAATTTCCTTTTGAAGGACAGCTTTCTCTGGATATGATACAAGGAACCCGCTTTTTTTCCATTCACTTAAATTCATGAATTCAGTGGCTGTCACCAAGTGCTCAGCAGTCGGGGACTTGCACCCCTTCCAGCTCCACAGCAGAGCCTGAGGAGGTGGCGATGGGGACACGTGGCAGAACCCCCACCGTGGTGGAGGAGTTGAGCTGGGATGGACCACACTGGGACGGGGAGCTCCTCGTGGATGTGGAGGATGGAAGGGGGCTGCAGACCCCTCTGGGATTCCTCTCCCATCTCCCTGCTCTTCCCTTCCTTCCACCTGGGTGGCATCGCAAGGCTCCATCCATTACTCTCTGGCATCTCAATTGCTCCTGTGGGCTCACCCACCATGTGTCCAGGAGTCACTCATCAACAACAAACAGTTAAAAGGAAGAAAATAGGCTGGAAATATCAATGCACTTTGGTAACAATAAACCCTGCTTTTAATTTATGCTAATATGTAGGGTTGTGGTGACAGTAAGAACAAAATTACAGAGTGGCTTTCTAGCTGGTAATTATCCCTCCATTTTCGTTGCTCGGGAAGATGGACACACAATTATGCTCTCTTGCTGTATATTAATACGGATTCTTGACATCTTCAGCAGACCTGGAGCTGTCATCGGGCTTTTTGTCTACTTTAATTGAAAATTAATGGTTACTGTGTTACCACGGAAACCGTGGCAATGGACGCCAATAGCGCTCACATATCAAACAGGCACTGGTGGCATTGTCTGTCCGTGTTGACCTTGAAAGTTAAAAGAAAAACTTAAATAAAAAAAAAAGGGTGAGAGGGGTAGGAAAGAAGGGGAGGAAAAAAAAAAGAAGCCCTTGAAAACAGAGGGTTGGATCCTGTGAATCAAGGGGAGGGGAGAAGGGGAAAGAGGGATGAGAAGGAAAAACTTGATGCCTTTTGTATCTGGTTTTTGGGGAGGGGGAGGAGGGGGGGAAGAGGGAGCTTTGAAATGAGAGAGTCGGAGTCACGAAGCGGAGAAGGATGTTTGAGTCTATAAACCATCCAGGGTCTTGTGAGCAGCTCCAGGGCTGAAGGGGGCTCCGTGGCCTCCAGTCACTGTGCGGGGCCCTGGGTGTAAACCATGGAAAAAGCTCGGGAAGGAGCCCTGGGATGGGGGGGAGGAGGAGGAGGAGGGTGGGCAGCACTGGGGAGGAAGTTAATGGTCTATGTGGAGATGAGAGAACGGGGAAAAAAAATCAAAATGCAAGGAAGAGGGAGAGAGAAATAGAGTGAAGGGAAGAGAGTTCTTCGACTGGAGATACTGCCTGGGTGGTTGTGGAGCCTGTGGATTAAAGCAGCCCCCGCAGAGCTCTGGAGGGTGTCTGGGGACCCCATGGCCCCTTCCTTCCCCCAGGGATAAGAGCCAGGGGAGACCCTGCTCCAGGGCCTGGGGCTGCTCAGCTACTGGGAGGGCTGGGGGAGATGGAGGGCTGGGACCCTCAGCCTGCTCCATCTGGGTCAGAAGCAGGTGGGACACTTTCTCCTTCCCAATGCAGTTTTAGGCAGGTTGTGCTTTCTACTGCACCAAACTTTCACTGTCTCCTCTCCTCCCCACCTTCCCCAGGGGAAATGGTGCTTTGAGCAACCTGGGCTGGTGGGAGATGTCCCTGCCCAGGGCAGGGGGTTGGAACTGGATGGCCTTCGAGGTCCCTTCCAACCTCAACCCTTCTATGAAACGCAGCAGCACCTGCCCTTTGGGGGCTGCTCCATGTCCTTTGGCAGGGCTGACCCTGGAGCAGCCTCTGGGAAAGGTGGGTCTCCAGCTCAGCTTCCCAGGCTGCCGACCTGTGGCTGCCCCTTCCTGGGGACACGATGGGAGAAGCAGAGCTGTGACACCAGGTGACAAGTGGCTGGGTCTCTTCTTGGTGCCAGGGTGGAAAGCGAGCAGGGGATGGGCAGCAACCATGGGGAAGGAGGTCCCAGCCCATGTGGGTCCTGCTTTCTTGCACCTAAGGGAGCTGGCCTGGCTTTTCCTCCTCCTTTCTTGCTCTCCTTGAGGTTCCCATGACCCATGGTCCTGCTTTTAGCCAGAGCTGGAGCACGGGGAGAGGCAGCTGCTCCGCTTTCCCATGCGCAATAAAATGCCACCTTGGAGCAAAGGGATTTGCAACTGGTAAGAAAGTTGTCACCACCCCAGTGTCCCCTCTGCCCCTGTCTGGGAGGGAGGCAGAGGGGTCCCCACTGAGAAGCACATGGAGAATGGAAGTGGGGAACGGTTTGGGTGGGAAGTGAAAGAGTGACATTTCAGAAACCCCTGTGAAAAGGCAGATCCTCCCCACGGATGCCCACGGGGGTTGGGTGCTGCTTCATGCACCCTCCCATGGTCCAAGCCCTCCGTCCTCCCAGCCTGTCCCTGCTGCCACTGTCCCTGGCTGCGGTGGGGATGGCAGAACGTGCCCAGAGCATCCTCGCTCCCCTTGCAAACATCTCCAGATGCTGCACCAGCCTCTTCAGGAAGGTGATGGGGTGCCTTTTAAAGCCAGGAGCCCGTCCTCCTCCCGAGCAAACAAGAAGCCAAACACAGCAGAGGCACGCCTGAAAGCCAGAGCCTTTTTTCATTTTCCCTGCATCCCTGATCCCAACCTTAATCCCCCGCTCTGAATCCTGTCAGCCGGGCTGTTCTAGCACTGACATTGCTGCAGGCATCTTCTCTGCTGCCTTCCCTCAGATCTGCCTCCTCCTGGGACCTCTAAAGAGGACTCTGAGATTTCTGTGTTACTGGATGATTCGCTCTGTGCCCTCCAGCAAAGCACCGGGGTTCCCGGGGGGTGGGGGGAAGGATGGAGGTGGAGCGGGGGGGACACACACAGGGGTTGTGATGCTGGTGGATGCTCCAGTGTGGCAGCCGGGTCTCGGGGACAGTGACAGTGACTTGCAGGTTCATGGGGGTCAACCAAAAGAGAGGGGTGGGCAGGGGAAGAAGGTGCTGCTGCCTCTCACTGGTGCCTGGTGGGGGAGATGAAACCATCACCCCGGGACAGTGTATACTGATTTATTTTATTTTTTTTTGCTGTTGGGTCGTTACATTAACGATGTGCTGGAGTATCTTGCCCAACCCACCATCGATCAGAGGCTGTAAGTGCTCAGTGATAGACACATCACCGGGCCAGGGGCTGCAGCAGGAGAGCAGCTCAGGAGGAGCCTGTCTGCCTCTCTCCTTGCCCACCCACATGGCCTTGGCATGAGCGAGCCCACGGCCTGGCTGGGAAATAGATGGGAGAAAGCAAAGAGTTTTCTCCAGGATGGAGCCCTGTGTTCAGAGGGGCAGGTGCCACCAGCCCTGTCCCCTCTTTGGGTGACCCTGGGAGCATCTGCTCCCAGTGATGGTGCAGGGACCTGGGCTAAGCCCGTCTTGCTATAACCCTCTGAGATCCAACTGGAGCAGGGAAAGGAAAAAAGCCTGTAGGGTGAAATCTTCTGGCTTGGCTACATCCAGTTGCAGCAACAGCATGGGACGGGGATTTCTGGCTCTGAAGCCCCGGTGGCCCCGAATCTCCCATCCCTGCAGCTCTGCCTCCAGGAGGGTGGAAAACCAGGATTGTTCCATGACTTCGAGTCACAGGCTCCCTGTTCAGGCAGGTTTCCTCCCTGAAAACCAATTGACCTGAGCTGCAAACTCCCCAGCAGGTGTTTCTCTCACCTTGAAAGAGGGCTGGCGATGTCTCACACCCACCCTCAGGCTCTGTGGCCCCTTCTCTGCTCCCCAGCAGGGACGTGGTGGTGTAGGATGGAGACTGGCAGCCCCTGGTCCCCCTGATGTAGAAACCCTGAACTTCAACCTGTTGTGCATTGCAGTAAGGAGAGGAGCAGTGTCTGTAGGACCTTCAAGAGGGAAAGACAGAGCGAGCTCAGTTATAGGGTCATGGGTAGGGTCTGCCCCACGATGGCACCTATGGGGAGGGTCTGTCCCCTACTAAACCTACCTGGGACACTCCCCCCCAGGGGCTGGCACCCTCTTGCTGTACTTTCATCACTGTTGCTGCAGCATCTGAGCGGATGTCAGCGCAGCAGCATAAAGGTTTTGCTGGGTTTTGTGTGGACACTTGGAATATGGGTCACGGGTGGGTATTTTGTTATTTTATTCTGTACGTGGGGACATCACCAGTACGTGTTTGGATTTCATTCCCCTGCGTACGTGGGTTTGCTGACAGGAAAGGTGGGCGTTTTAATGAACTGCGTAAGACACAGGAATGAGAATGGAAAGACGTTTTCAATGGCCCTTTGATAAATAACAAAGAACCTATCCATTTAAATGTGGTAAGCAATAAAAAATATGTGTATATTGTTGAACATACATAGCTCCTGTGAAGTTAAAATGCATTATTAGCCTGAAAAGCTAACTGTGCCTACTACCCAGACAGCAATATCTTTGCTTTCAGGGTTGCTGATGCACAATGAGGGAGGCTCTGAGGTCTTCTGCATATGTGGGGCAGGACAGACCAGTGCCAGGGTCAGTCCCTGGTGATTGAACGGAGGTGTTGGAGGGGCTGCCTTTGTCCACTACCCCTGGTGGAGCAGCTCCAGCGTGGTGTGGCTGGAGAGGTTCATCTTTGGGTGCTGCTGTGCTGTACGACAAGTCCCAGGAAAGAACTGTCTATTGGGGGCCATAAGGTGGTGAGAGCCTGGCCCAGGTTGCCCCGAGAAGCTGTGGCTGCCCCATCCCTGGAGGGGTTGAAGGCCAGGTTGG